>CM033106.1:18361768-18482313 GCA_019321725.1 Paulownia fortunei
AGCTCATATAGTTTATGCATTGTAGGTGAGTCTGGTGATACTTGATACCATGGATTTACTGGGCGAGCTGTTGGGGTTCCTACAGGTTTTGAGGATCAGTGTACATGGATGATGACTTGTTGGTTGTGTTGCGGGCATATTCTAATTTTTAAATTTATTATTATTATGTAAATTGCTGACTATATATAAAGGGCTACAAGATGCAAAATGTCCTTACTTATTCCGAAAGTAAAGACTATTATTTTTATTTTTGAGTCTCTCGTATTATAACTTTGGGATGTCGTGTCCTATATAACTCTTGAAATTTGATAGTAAATCAGCCTGAGAATAGCATGACTGTGATGGGTGTTGTGTTTTTATATAAATGGTGATTTTTCTATATAAAGGGTTATATGTGTGAAAATACTATTTCTCAAAGTGCTACATTTGACAAAAGTAAATATATATATACACACATGCACACACATGTGCTACATTGTCAAAATTATTGTTATACCAATATCTATATTTAGTGTTGGGAGGGTGTTACAACAAACTAGTCTTAGGTGAAATAACGAGTAAACCTATTTCTGTTGCGAGTGTCATATACATACGGTCCCTCCGCCATCTAATCTCTCGATTGAATCTAGGGTATAGATTATGAGTCGGAACTCTAATTGATTTAATAACTCTGATTCCATTCAAGTTCCAATAACTCTTGATGAATCAATATTCATGCTGCCTTGGTAAAGGTCTTCGAGTCATGAACTATGAAAAATATAGGAGGTTCACTTGTCATTGATAAGTGATGGATTCTATGTTTGTCACTCATAAACCTCCATGACACTAGCATAACATCCAACATATCCCCTTTGTGATTGTCAAGCAATCAGAAGATATATCAAAATGTTACAGGGTATACACAAGGCTACCATGGTACCTCAAGTTTGAGGACTAGCCGTGTACTATCGCAATATGAAAATTCTTATCTCGACAGGTAAAGCCTCTAACTAAAAATTTCCTACGGACCTGTTTAGTGTACTTGTTTTCTAATAAACACCTGCATACATGCACTTGTATCTTTACGCTAATGCCAATGGAATACGACATCCTCATCTTATGAGCATGCATCATATGCACGAGTCATATTGGGATACTCGATGTCCCGTCTCAAAAAGCCCTTGACTTAGAACTCATTTAAGACCAAAGCCTTATGAGCAAGAAATTCTAGAGAAATGACTCACCTAATTATCACCTATGTTCTTCCTTCCAAAATATACCAATTCAAGTTAACAACACATGTAAGTTAAGAATTTCTAAGCTCATCAATTCCCTCTCTCGAGTGCCGAATTGACTATTAGTTCTAACATGAATTTCGATATCTCTATAAAAATTCAAGAATAAAACTCTACAAAAGTTTAATGAATTCTTCTTCAAAACTTCAAAGGTTTCATAAGCTTCTCAACTCTATGATTCCTAGGTTGTGTTATCCCTATGATCATGTATAATCTTCCCTCTCTCGAGTGTCGAATCTCATAAGTCAAACAATCTCAATTAGTGGCTAATTAATCAAGATGAAATACTAAACAAGATAACATAAACAAGATGAATAACTTGAACTAATATTATTTGGAATTCAAAACATAGGTTCAAATAAGGTTACATCATCCTCTAGAAAGAAAAGTTTAGTTCCTCATGTATGAATATAACTTCAACAAATACATAAGAAAGAACATGGAAATTGTTCACCAATTTGTGAAGTGGAAGTAATGGTTGAAGCTTTTCTTGTTTCCAAGAATGGCTTGTCTCTAAGAATGACCTTCTTCTCTCCAAGTGTCCTTGTTCTCCTTTGCTTCTTGGCTTCTCCTCACTCTTCTTCTCTTCCAAAAAATGATTTGGAGGCTTTTAATATCCCTCGAAATAGATGGAAAATGCCCTAAAGAGGGAAATATGCCCATTTTGACCTTGCTTGTCCGCCCGGCATGTGATACCTGAGCCTCTTACTACTCACATGGCCAAATATGATTCATGCATTACGTGCTAATTTTATATGCTATTTGCATTTCTACTGACATTGCATAATTTATTTCATTTTATACGACATTCTTGAATATTAAACTTAATTCTAAACCTCTTGCACGGTATTAGTTATTGAATTTCCTAATCTAAGTAGTTGATTTTATATTGAAATAAGAATAAAATGAGGTGGATCAATATTAGATATAGATGGGATATATAGGTTATAATTTTGAAAGTGTTAAAAGTGTTACTAGTAAGCTTATACGGTTTAATTTGATTTGATCAAGTTATTTCAAAAGTATATATTTGTAAATTAGCATACTTGGGATATTGGACATGATATAATGTGATTTAAGTGTCATATTACAAGGCCCGTATGTGCATATGATTTTAGAAATGCAAACTAGATAATTCTTTAAGAATCGGATGCGAATCGGTTTGGAGATCGAATGAACGGACATAGGAAATAACTATGGAATGAATGGTGACTAAGATAGGTTGCAACCAAATAAAAATAGGTGAGACACACAAGATTAGGGCTGCAAGATAAGGGAGAAAATCAGATTTTACCATTTACTTGCTACCTCATGCTTTCTTATTAAGTCTAAGCTAACATCTCAAGCTAACACCTCAAAGCCTTCACCCTTAATCCACGACCAGACCCTCATTTCAGCTATTTTCATCTTCCAAACACACACCTTAAGGTCTCCAAGTGATCCAAATTGATTCCAAGTTGAAATAAAAGCAAGGAAAGCAAAGGAGAAGTGATTACCATCAAGTTAACCTCAAAATCTGCATAGGTAACACTTATCTACGGCTTTGCCTTTGGTTTTCAGATTATTATGAATGGTTTTATTGTTTAATAAGATTTCAATATCTCTTATAAAAGTGTTAGGAAGTTTTTAGTTAGACTTTGGTGCACAAAGAAAGGGTTTTTGATGACAAACACTTAATAGGAAATACTTGTGTCAGAAACTGTCATCTTACTATTTTCTTGTGTTTTAGGCTTCAAAAGTCTATGTTATGTTGAATAAAACCTATAATTATTACCATTTACATGACCATATATGAGTTAAGAGTATTGGAATGAAGTTTTATCAGTTGGAAATTGAAATAGATAATGATATTGGGGAAACACTCAAACTGCCAAAATAGCAAAATCTGTTTTGGTGTGCTGTGAAGGAGACTGAATTAGGGGAGCTAAACCCATTATTTTTGGTAATAATATGACCCGGTTGTCTCCTTATATATGTTATCTAAGTATGGTGAAAATTTTGGAGTGATTGAATATACTTAAGGGTGCCAAAACCATTAATGTCATGAAGTGTGCAAAACTGTCACAGTAGGAAACAATCTGTTTCAGTATATCGTGAAGAGAGCTGAACTTGGAAGCTATATCCGTGATTTTTAGAAATTATATCATATGGTTACATTTATATACATGTTATCTAAGTGTGGTAAAAATTTGGGAGTGATTGGATATGCTTAGGGATGTTAAAATTATCATGCAACTAAACTTGACAGCAAGCAAATATGAAAATGTGAATCTGCCACATTTGATCACTTAGCATGTTTCAACCTAGACATGTTGCTATTGAGTGTTAACAATTAGGTGCATGCTATTAGAGTTATAATACTTCAATTACATGTTGTTTTCATGTATTTAAGATGAGAAATTGAGGTATTTGAGGGGCTATATTAGGTTCTAGTTTGTGAAAGCTTGATTGTTAGCTTATAGCTTGGTGTTTAAGGTCTAGTATGAGATTTTGTGCTTTCAACTTGCCAAATTGGGAATGGTGCTTGATGTTGGGTAATATTACAGGCTATTTTACATCTAAGGTTAGAGAGGAATACTAAACAAATTTAGACTAAGCCACCAACCAAGTGAAAGGTAAGTAAAGATTCATTTGCAACCACAATGCATAGACATAGTAGATGTGTGAATTATATGTAATATCATAAATCATATGTGCATAGTAGAGGGCTCTCCATTGAGCATACATACATGGGCATTTTCATTAGCATGTGCATGCATCATATACGAGCATTGTGATAAATCTTGCATTGCACAGCATGATTCAAAGAAAGAAAAATATTTTGCTGACCACTACTAGTGCACCGAAGCATGCATGGATTTGCATGGTTTTATGCATGGATTTGTAGGTTCGCATGCATGAATTTGCATGCGTAGGAGTATGCATGGATTTGCATGCTTGTATGATTATTGGTCATTAGATTATGGCGGTGTACAGAGCTCTTTTCCGGTGCATGGGATAGTAGCGTTGGTCAGGGGCCTAAGAAAGAAATAATTTTGAGAGAAATATTTTGATGCATAAAATTGCATTGTGAGCATAGCATTTTGAGTTGCATGACTTTATATTGTGGATTATTTTTTGACATGCATAATCTTTACTTGTTGAGCGTTAGTTCATATAGTTTATGCATTGCAGGTGAGTACGACGTTGCTTGAAGCATCTTTGGCTGGCTGGTTGGCTGTTGGAGCTCCTACAGGTGTTTGAGGGAGTGTGTACATGGATGACCACTTGTTGGGCTATTTTGTTGGCTTGTTATATTTTGAGTCTGGTGTATTATGTTTTTAGATTGGTACTATATTTCTCTTTTAAAACTTTACTGTAAATAAGTATGTAAATATTGTGGTCGTTGTGGGTGTTGTGTTTTTATATAAATACTGATCATTCTATTTTAAACAGGGTTGTGTATGTAAGAAGTGATTTAGCTTTTCTTAAAATGTTAAAAAACAAATATATTGCACGTACACACAAGCTCTATCTCGTCAAATTATACAAGACATATGGTTGTGTAGGAATGGGGCTGTTACAGAGTGGTATTAGAGCCCAGGTCTTAATTCTGTAGACTGTCCATGTACATAACCTTTGAAACTTGCGGAGCGCAGCCATGCCATTAAGTTTTATATTATCATATATTGCATTTCATATTTTATGAATTATATTGTCCATATGTTGTCAAACTTATATAAACAGCGCTGCAAAATGGTGAGAACTCGTGGTGAGAGCAGTGGTGGTGCTAGAGCATAGAGGAATGAGACACCCATCCCGGTTAATGATCGAGATACCATGATTAATCGGTTAACAAAATTGATTGAACGACAGTCCAAACAGATTCAACAATTGATTCGGCAGGGGATAATGTGAGCAACCACGGGTGGAGGTAAACCAACAACGGGCAGACTATATATATATGGTGGGAGAACGATTTAGGAGACTGGATCCCCCAAGATTTGAGGATGCTATTGATCCTACCGCTGCAGAGGACTGGTTGAGGACCCTGGAGAACATGTTCCAGTACAGCAGGGTGCCAGTAGAGGAGAGGGTAATGTGTGCCACTTTCATGCTTTGAGGTAGTGCAGGCCATTGGTGGGACATGATTAGCAGTATAGAGGACATTACTACCATGAGCTAGGATATATTCAAGGAGTTATTCCGAAACAAATATTTCACAGCTCCAGTTCGCATGATGAAGATGAACGAGTTTATACAACTGCGACAAGGAGCGATGACTGTTGGGGAATATATTCGTAAATTTGAACAACTGTCCAGGTTTGCTACGCACATGGTCAGCACTGAAGTACTGAAATTAGATAGATTTCTGGAGGGTTTGAGGCCAGAGTTATACCGGGATGTGAATATGGCGGGTACTCAAGGGGTGACATTTTCACAGGTGGCTGAGAGGGCGTTGGTGGCAGAATAGGCTGAATTGAGAATCGTTCGTGCATAGGAGGCTCGACAGCAGTTCAGGCAGTAGGGACAGAGATGGACTGTGGGGTAAAAGAGGCCTGTCCAAATGCAGAAGTCGATCCAAATACAAAATCCAGGATTTAAATTTCAAGGAGAAGAGGCCAACAACAAGAAGGTCAAAATAAGAGGCCCTCGGTCGAACAAGGAAAGGCATCGATGCCAGAAGCTGTGTCAAAAATGTGGTAATCGACATACTGGAGGCTGCTATATAGATACCAGGACGTGCTTTCGATGCGGAATGCGGGACATATTGCTAAATTTTGCCCAGGTAAACAAAATCACACCGGCCAAAAAATGTACTAGACAAGGTTTTCACCATGACCAGGGCGATGTAGAAGCAAATCCATCGGTGGTGACAGGTAAACTTTATATTTCTAGTATAACCACACTTGTGTTATTTGATTCTGGAGCCACACATTCATTTGCATGTACAGAGTACGTGAAGAGGCTGGGTAGAATACCAGATGTAGCAGAAATCAGTTATAGTGTAACAGTCCCTCTGGTGATGCTAGACAAACCGATCGGATTTTGAGAGCTTGTGCTATACCTATTGAAGGTAGAGAATTATATGTTGATTTGATTGTGCTGGATATGAATGATTATGATGTCATTTTAGGCATGGATTGGTTGTCAAAGTATGGGGCTACTATCGACTGTAAGGAAAAGACAGTAACATTTCAACTTTCTGGGAAAATTTTTTCACATTTGCCAGCATTGTCAAGAATTTCAGATTTCCTGTGGTTTCAGCAGTGAAGGCACAACGATTACTTGATGATGGTTGCGAAGGGTACTTGGTGAGTATCATGAGCATTGAGGAACAACACCCACCAACTCTGAGTGAAATACCAGTGGTACGGGAATATACTGAAGTATTCCCAGATGATCTCCCGGGACTGCCACCAGATCGTGAAATAAAGTTTGTTATTGACATACAACCAGGAACATCTTCAATCTCAAAAACTCCCTACAGAATGGCTCCATTGGAGTTGAAAGAATTGAAAGTACAATTACAAGACTTGTTGGACAAGGAATTCATCAGACCGAGCTTTTCACCTTGGGGAGTGCCAGTTTTGTTTGTACGTAAGAAGGATGGCACCATGAGACTGTGCATCGATTATCGAGAGTTGAACAGGGTCACAATTAAGAATAAGTATCCGTTACCCAGAATTGATGATTTATTTGACCAGCTTCAGGGTGCCGCAATATTTTCAAAGATTGACTTACGCTCTGGGTACCATGAATTGAAAATAAAGGAAGAGGATATCCCAAAGACGACATTTAGTACAAGATATGGGCACTATGAATTTTTGGTGATGCCATTTGGATTGACTAACGCTCCAGCAGCATTCATGGATCTGATGAACAGAGTGTTTAAAGAATTTCTGGATAAATTTGTTATTGTGTTCATAGATGACATTCTAGTTTACTCCAGAACTAAAGAAGAACATGCCGCACATTTAACACAAGTACTAGAGGTCCTGAAAGTGAAGCAGTTATACGCCAAATTCAAGAAATGCGAGTTCTGGTTGGATCGTGTGGTATTCTTGGGACATGTTATATTAGGAGTGGGAATATCAGTAGATCCAAGTAAAGTTGAAGCTATCAACAACTGGATGCAACCTACTAATCCTTCAGAGGTGCGCAGTTTTTTGGGTTAGCTGGATATTACCGAAGATTTGTGGGGGGGTTCTCCAAGATTGCAATGCCATTGACACAATTAACCAGAAAATGGGTGATGTTTAGATGGACGGATATGTGTGAGCGAAGTTTCCAGGAGCTAAAAAAGAGGCTGGCTTCAGCACCTATTCTCTCAATTCCATCTGGTATGGGAGGATTCGTAATTTACAGTGACGCATCAAAGAATGGATTAGGATGTGTACTGATGCAGAATGGCAAAGTAATTGCGTATGCATCTAGGCAACTTAAAGAGTATGAAAAGAATTACCCCACGCACGACTTGGAACTTGCTGCTGTAGTATTTGCGATTAAAATATGGAGGCACTATTTATATGGTGAACAGTGCGAGATCTATACTGATCACAAGAGCCTCAAATACTTCTTCACACATAAAGAGTTGAATATACGGCAGCGAAGATGGCTAGAACTGGTAAAAGATTATGATTGTGTGATCAATTACCACCCCGGTAAAGCCAACGTTGTAGCTGATGCATTGAGCCGAAAATCCACACAAAGTACAATAGCTATGGCTTTAATTCAGAAATTGGAACTGAATGAGTTGAAGAAAATGAATATGGAGATTTTACAGACAGGAGTAATAGAGGCAAAGTTGGCAGCCCTGATGCTTCAGCCTACGCTAATTGATAGGATCAAACAGGGACAGCGGGATGATGAATATCTCATCAATATGAGAAAATATATTGCTACAGGGAAGTCTTCTTGAATTAGAGATGACTCAGAATGATACTTTACAATTTAGAGGGCGGTTTTGTGTGCCAAATATTGATAATATTCGGGAAGACATTTTAAAAGAGGCACATTCAACCCCTTATTCAGTACATCCAGGGGCTACTAAGATGTATAGAGACTTGAAATCGCATTATTGGTGGCCGGGTATGAAAAAGGACATCGCCCAGCATGTGGAGCAATGCCTAACATGTCAGCAGATAAAGGCCGAACATCAAAGACCCGCAGGGACTTTGCAACCTCTACTTATTCTAGAAGAAATGGGAAAGGATCACCATGGATTTCGTAATTGGTTTGCCAAAGACTACTAAGGGTCATGATGCTATTTGGGTTATCGTCGACAGATTGACCAAGTCTGCTCATTTCCTTCCTATATGTTCTACCTATTCCATGGATCGCTATGCCCAATTATACGTTCAAGAGATTGTCAAACTTCATGGAGTGCCATTGTCTATAGTTTCTGATAGAGATTCAAGATTTTTGTCTGCTTTTTGGAGGAGTTTACATAAAGCTTTGGGAACACAATTATCATTCAGTACAGCATATCATCCTCAGATGGATGGGCAATCTGAACGAACAATACAAACATTGGAGGATATGCTCAGAACCTGTGTATTAGACTTCCAAGGTCAGTGGAGTAAATTCCTACCTTTGGTGGAGTTTTCGTACAACAATAGCTATCAGACTAGCATTGGAATAGCTCCCTATGAAGCATTGTATGGTAGAAAATGTAGGTTTCCGATACATTGGGATGAAGTTAGTGAGAAGAAACTTTTGGGTCCAGATATGATTCGAGAAATGATAGAAGTTGTGTCACAGATTCGACAAAGAACGTAAACTGCCCAAAATCGGCAGAAACGTTATGCAGATCGACGAAGAAGGGCGCTAGAGTTTGCGGTAGGAGATCAGGTATTTTGGAAAGTAGCACCAATGAAGGGCATTGTGCGGTTTGGAAAGAAAGAAAAATTGAGTCCCAAATACATTGGCCCGTTCTCGGTGATTGAAAGAATTGGTGATGTTTCTTACAGACTAGATCTGCCAACATCTATGTCCCAAATACACAATGTATTTTATGTGTCTATGCTGAGGAAATATATTGCTAATCCTCTCACATTCTGAAGAATGAACTAGTGGGATTAAAGGCAAATTTGAGCTACGAAGAAAAGCCTGTATAGATTTTGTTACGAGAAGTGAAGCAGCTGAGAAATAAACAGATTCCATTGGTTAAAGTGTTATGGAGAAACCAATTGGTAGAAGAGGCCACTTGAGAAAGGAGGACGAAATGAGAACTAAGTATCCTGAACTTTTTCGGTAAGTGAAATTTTGGGGATGAAATTTTTATAAGGAGGGGAGGATGTGATACCCGAGCCTCTTACTACTCACATGGTCAAATATGATTCATGCATTACGTGTTAATTTTATATGCTATTTGCATTTCTATTGACATTGCATAATTTATTTCATTTTATACGATATTCTTGAATATTAAACTAAATTCTGAAGTTCTTGCACAGTATTAGTTATTGAATTTTCTAATCTAAGTAGTTGATTTTATATTGAAATAAGAAAAAAATGAGGTGGATCAATATTAGATATAGATGGGATATATAGGTTATAATTTTGGAAGTGTTAAAAGTGTTACTAGTAAGCTTATACGGTTTAATTTGATTTGATCAAGTTATTTCAAAAGTATATATTTGTAAATTAACATACTTGGGATATTAGACATGATATAATGTGATTTAAGTGTCCTATTACAAGGCCCATATATGCATATGATTTTAGAAATGCAAACTAGATAATTCTTTAAGAATCGGATGCGAATCGATTTGGAGATCGAATGAACGGACATAGGAAATAACTATGGGAATGAATGGTGACTAAGATAAGTTACAACCAAATAAAAATAGGTGAAACACACAAGATTAGGGCTGCAAGATAAGGGAGAAAACCATATTTTACCAAGTACTTTCCACCTCATGCTTTCTTATTAAGCTTAAGCTAACATCTCAAGCTAACACCTCAAACCCTTCACCCTTAAGCCACGACCAGACCCTCATTTCATCCATTTTCATCTTCCAAACACACACCTTAAGGCCTCCAAGTGATCCAAATTGATTCCAAGTTGAAATAAAAGCAAGAAAAGCAAAGGAGAAGTGATTACCATCAAGTTAACCTCAAAATCTGCATAGGTAACACTGATCTACAGTTTTGCCTTTGGTTTTCAGATTATTATGAATGGTTTTATTGTTTATTAAGCTTTCAATATCTCTTATAAAAGTGTTAGGAAGTTTTTAGTTAGACTTTGGTGCACAAAGAAAGGGTTTTTGATGACAAACACTTAATAGGAAATACTTGTGGCAGAAACTGTCATCTTACTGTTTTCTTGTGTTTTAGGCTTCAAAAGTGTATGTTATGTTGAATAAAACCTATAATTATTACCATTTACATGACCATATATGATTTAAGAGTATTGGAATGATGTTTTATCAGTTGGAAATTGAAATAGAGAATGATATTGGAGAAACACTCAAACTGCCAAAATAGCAAAATCTGTTTTGGTGTGCTGTGAAGGAGACTGAATTAGGGGAGCTAAACCCATTATTTTTGGTAATAATATGACCTGTTTGTCTCCTTATATATGTTATCTAAGTATGGTGAAAAGTTTGGAGGGATTGAATATACATAAGGGTGCCAAAACCATTAATGTCATGAAGTGTGCAAAACTGTCACGGTAGGAAACAATCAGTTTCAGTATGTGCTGAAGAGAGCTGAACTTGGGAAGCTATAGCCGTGATTTTTAGCAATTATATGATATGGTTACATTTATATACACGTTATCTAAGTGTGGTAAAAATTTGGGAGTGATTGGATATGTTTAGGGATGTTAAAATTATCATGCAACTAAACTTGACAGTAAGAAAATATGAAAATGTGAATCTGCCACATTTGATCACTTAGCATGTTTCAACCTAGACATATTTCTATTGAGTGTTAACAATTAGGTACATGCTATTAGAGTTATAATACTCCAATTACATGATGTTTGCATGTATTTAAGATGAGAAATTGAGGTATTTGAGGGGCTATATTGGGTTCTAGTTTGTGAAAGCTTGATTGTTAGCTTATAGTTTGGTGTTTAAGGTCTAGTATGAGATTTTGTGCTTTCAACTTGCCAAATTGGGAATGGTGCTTGATGTTGGGTAATATTACAGGCTATTTTACATCTAAGGTTGGAGAGGAATACTAAATAATTTTAGACTAAGCCACCAACCAAGTGAAAGGTAAGTAAAGATTCATTTGCAACCACAATGCATAGACATAGTAGATGTGTGAATTATATGTAATATCATAAATCATATGTGCATTGTAGAGGGCTCTCCATTGAGCATACATACATGGGCATTGTCATTAGCACGTGCATGCATCATATACGAGCATTGTGATAAATCTTTTATTGCACGGCATGATTCAGAGAAAGGAAAATGTTTTGCTGACCACTACTAGTGCACCGAAGCATGCATAGATTTGCATGATTTTTATGCATGGATTTGCAGGTTTGCGTGCATGGATTTGCATGCGTAGGAGTATGCATGGATTTTCATGCTTATATGATTATTGGCCATTAAATTATGGCGATGTACAGAGCTCTTTTTCGGTGCATGGGATAGTAGCGTTGGTCAGGGGCCCAAGAAATAAATGATTTTGAGAGAAATATTTTGATGCATAAAATTGCATTGTGAGCGTAGCATTTTGAGTTGCATGACTTGATATTGTGGATTATTCTTTTACATGCATAATCTTTACTTGCTGAGCGTTAGCTCATATAGTTTATGCATTGTAGGTGAGTACGACGATGCTTGAAGCATCTTTGGCTGGCTGGTCGGCTGTTGGAGCTCCTACAGGTGTTTGAGGGAGTGTGTACATGGATGACGACCAGTTGGGCTATTTTGTTGACTTGTTATATTTTGAGTCTGGTGTATTATGTTTTTAGATTAGTACTATATTTCTCTTTTAAAACTTTACTGTAAATAAGTATGTAAATATTGTGGTCGTTGTGGGTGTTGTGTTTTTATATAAATACTGATCCTTCTATTTTAAATAGGGTTGTGTATGTAAGAAGTGATTTAGCTTTTCTTAAAATGTTAAAAAAAAATATATTTCATGCATGCACACAGGTTCTTTCATGTCAAATTATACAATATATATGGTTGTGTAGGAATGGGGGTGTTACACTAAGTCTTCTACTTGGAGGCTTTGCAGACACACTCTAGAATTATAAGCTTTTGTCATTCTATTTTTTTATATTTCAGCAAGCACAACGGCCTTCTTGCTTACTCTGTTCACCAATTCCAAATTTGTCCTTAATCATTAAGTTCTGGGACAAGTGTTTTGTCCTCAAGCTCGACTCACCTATCTCTATTGGGGCTATTGCTTTCATCCAATATGTGAGGTTGAAAGGTGATTCCCTAATTATAGCTCAATGTGTAGTTTGATAAGCCCAAAAAATTCTTAGAAGTTCATATACCCAGTCCCCTTCTGTATCACCCAATCGTGCTTTCAAATGTTGTAGAATAATATGGTTAGTAACCTCCATTTGGCCGTTTGCCTAAAGGTTGCAGCATCATTCCTGGAGCTTAATACCTTGGACTGAGTATAATTGTGAGGTACTAGAGCTCTAGGTATTCTAAACATGCACACGATGTTTCTACAAAGAAATTTATTAACCTCTTTCTCAGTGGTCTTTGCTAGAGGCTCTACTTCCGACTACTTGAAGTAATCAACTGCCACTATAAAGAACTCCTCTTTCTCCCATGATATTTGCTTTACCGAGAATTCCTCAAAATTAGTTTTCAGGTCCTTTACTAGAGACACGTATTTGGCCATCTTTTTACGTTTCACCCAATAAGATCCTTCCACTTGGTTGACTACAAGTTGGGAATCATTATAACACAATAAGCTTGCTAGGCCCTACTGCAAGTGCTAACTTTCCTCCTGCCAATAGCGCCTCATATTCCACCTCATTATTAGAAGTTCGGAATTCAAACTTCAAGACATTTTCAATTTGATCTCCTTATGGGCTCTTTAGTACTGTCCCAATTCCACTTCCTTACGAGGTGGAGGATCCATCTACATACAAGCCCCATGAGAAAAACAAGCTATTTGCCTTATTTGTTGTCATTTCGATGAGGAAGTCTACTAAGACTTTAGCTTTTACTAGCTTTGGGTGATACTCCACTCTATATTTGCTTAATTCCATGACCTACTTTATGTTGGGACATATGTCCCACAATGGTTATGCAGCAGAAATTTAACAAATTTAGATAAAATAATAAAACATCCATATCCTATATGCAAATTCTAATCTTGGGATCCATACGGTTGATCGGTTCATGTTTACTGATCACCATCTTTAAATAAAAAATAAAATTTTGCAAACTTATACCTGAAAGCACTCCTGTTAAAGTAGGGTGTGAAATGATTCAAATTAGTAAGTTTTTATCCTAAAATGGTTAGCAAGGTTCCATGTGTCACCCCTCTAATAGTATCTACACCTTAGGAACTTCCACGAATCTCGTGTTTATGCTAGTAAATACGAATTCAAATTTCTATAGAATTGAACAAGGGGACTAAGCACAACATGAATTTAAAAATTTAAGAACATGCATAACATTCTATATTATACAGTCCCAAATTCGATGTGATTAGTCGGTTCACACCGAGATATTTCGTTTAATGAAAAATAAGGGTTTTTGTGGATATACCTTTACTAAGCATTTTGGTTGAATATGCTGATTTGAATTCGTGGATTTAACTAGAAATAGAGTTTGCTATAGGAATCTAAGCATTTTTTCTCTGTATGTATCCACACGACAAGCAGGATCACAATTCCACAAACTTGCTAGAGGATGTAAAATACTTGTTTCTAATCTAGAAATTACGAGTGTTGATTATTTCTAATATCAATAGGATGATAAGAGAATTAACCAATTATCAAAAGATTTGGAACTAATAGATAGAACAAAGAGAACTAAAGTCAAATAAAATGAGAGGGCATATATTTGTTTGGCACTAGGGGCCAAATTTTCTGATTCAAAAACTTTAATTGTTGGCCCCCATAATGGTGTATTTATACATCTTTTAACTCTTTGACCTAATCCCATTAGGTCTCTAAGTCCCTTCCATAGTTATCTCTTTCTTGTTTATTTCTATCCAAGATATGTTTTAGATTAGTTTTCTTTTAAGACTCAAAGTCTTAATAAATCCAATGCAAGGAGATATTGGACTTAATAAATCCAATGCAAGGAGACTCAAAGTCTTAATTAAATTAATTGAACTCTTAAATTAATATAATGTCCATTAATTAATTGATCCAATCAAATAGTATATTACTCACAAAAGAGCCCCTAATCATTATTAGGTCTAATTAAATAATTTTATTATTTAATAGGATTAATTAATTTAACTCTTAAATTAATTCTAACTCCAAGTTAATTAATATCCATTAAATTAACTTGATCTAAGTCCTTGGATATTATTCTAGATAGAAGTGATCCATCTTGTTTTGTGAGTGACCCATTAGCTTCACAACTAAGCTAGCAGTAAGCTTGCAACTAGTGAATATATATAATATATGTTGATAAATTAATTCAATTAATTAATCCATCTTGGAATTAACTTCTTAATTTCAAAAACCTCACAAGTTAAGGTAAGCACCTAGAAGTGCATTTTGACTTAACTAGTCTAAGATAAATTAACAAGCGAACCTATTTCTGTTATGAGTACCAAGCAAGTTCGGTCCTTCCATCAACTAACCTCCCAATTAAGTCTAGGGTATGGATTATTAGTCGAAACTCTATTTGACTTAATAAATATAATCTCATTTCTACGCATTAACTCTTGATGAATCATCCTAAAATGCCCATATGATATTCATCCTGCTCTAGCCAGAGACTTTTAAGTCAATGAGCATGAAAGGCATAGAAAATTCACCTATTCTACTAGATAGGTGACAGATCCTTTGTTGGCCGCTTATTAACCTCCATACATGAAGACTATATACCCACCATAAACCTCTTTATGATTGTCATGCAATTGGGAAATATATTAAAGCATATGATGTTGTGCATAAGCCTACTATGGTGTCTCAAGTCAAAGGACTAAGTCATGCACTATCGTAACTAAAAAATCTCATTCGAAGAATAATATTTCTAATGGAGAGTTTTCTAAGGCTCTATTTAGTGTACTTGTTCCCCAACGAGTACCCACATATGTGCACTAGCATCCCATCTGAATACCTATGGAGCGAGACATTTTTCTTTCAAGCATGCATCATGTGTATGAATCTTTATGCGCTTATCATTGTCCTATCTCATTGAATCATGACTCAGAACTAGTTTAAGA
This sequence comes from Paulownia fortunei, assembly GCA_019321725.1. Lineage (NCBI taxonomy): Eukaryota > Viridiplantae > Streptophyta > Magnoliopsida > Lamiales > Paulowniaceae > Paulownia > Paulownia fortunei. Next base: position 18,377,371 of record CM033106.1, read on the forward strand.
CCAAAGCCATGGAGTCATATTCCATGATCGTCATCATACACACGACCATACCCCTTAGCTAAGTATGATCTAAGGACTTTATCTAATTGACGAGATGCAATTAAAGATAAAAAATGTCAATTTTACTAATATATTTCAAATAAGACTATTTTCACAATAGTATAAAAGTAGTCACTAATTAGCTCACCAAGCATTACTCTAACATAAAAAAGGTTGACCTTTTTTATGGAACAAAGGATACAAGAAAAAAGAGTAGGGTGGTCGATTTTTTTGGAGCTTGAGGGCCAAAAGTCTAGTCCTTGTGACTTATATTTTCAGCCCTTGTGATGGAGTGTATTTATACACTTCTCCCAACCTAAATCGTATTAGGTATCTTCCATACTTATATTGTATCTTCTTTCCATCCAATACTAGAAGTCTTTGAATTACTCATCATGACACATAATGGGCCTCCTACGAGCCCATCAATCCTTGGGCTTGGACTCAAATTGATTTAATTAAGTCTATTTAATTGATCCCATCAACTAAACAAGTCAATTTTAATTAATTGATCAAATTATTTAATTAAATGACTCTATTCAGGCATCCTAATCTAATTAGACCTAATTAAATAATTATATTGTTTAATTAAAAAAATAAATGTATTTTCTTAAATTAATTTATGCCATAGTTAATTGATTTAATCAATTAAGTAGTTGACTCCTCATGAGCCCCTAATCATATTAGGTTCGATCAAATAATCATATTAAGTAATTGGATAAATTAATTTAACTCATTAATTAATTTAACTCCAGTTAATCGATCTTCATTATTTAATTTAATCCAACTCTTTGGATTACCTTCTAGATGGAAGTGGACTTCTCTAATTTTTATGATCCCTTAGGTTCACAACAAAGATAGTAGTGATCTAGAAACTCTTGCAACTTAATTGAATAATTAAACTATTGTGATTAATTAATCTAATTAATTTATCATCTTGGAGTTAACTACTTGATTTCATAAACCTTACAAGTCATAGGAAGTACTTAGCAATGTGTCATAACTACCAAGTCTTAGGTGAAGAAAAGCAAACCTAATTATTATGAGTATCATGCAAGTACAGTCTTTTCATTTCCTAATCTTCCGATTAAGTCTAGGGCATAGATTATTATCAAAATCCTATTTAAATTAATAATTATGATTCCATTTCCAGTATCATTGATTCCTCGATAAATCATTAAAAAACCCTTAGCTAATATTTATTCTACCTTGGCCAAGGACTTCTAAGTCAAGGACTATGGAAGATTCATCTACTCAGCTAGATAAGTGATAGATCCTTTGTTGACCATCCATTAACCTCTATATATGAAAATATTACACCCAACATATTCTTCTTATGGTTGTCAAGTAATTAGAAAATATATCAAAATGCATCATATCGCGCTTAAGGTTACAATGGTACCTTAAATCTAAGGACTATTTCAAGCACTATCATAATTAGGAAGTTTCCATTCGATAAATGATATTTCCAACCAAGAATTTTCCAACGGGATTATTCAGTGTACTTGTTCTCTTATAAGCACTCGTGCACATATACTAGTGTCATACACCGATACCTATGGAGCAAGACATCCTCCTTGTGAGCATGCATCATATGTGCAAGTCTTAATAGACTTATTGATGTCCCATCTTAATGAACCCTCGACTTGGAATAATTTTAAGACCAAAGCTATAGTGATATATTTCCATGATCAGAATCAAATATATCCATGCCTTGTAGTTATGTATAGTCTAGGGACTTTATCTAATTGATAAGAACAATTGAAGATAAAAAAATTATCATTTATTAATAAACTTTGAGTAAATTTATTTATTACAAGAGTGCAAATGTGGCCAATCTAATTGCCTCGTTGGTCACTGCTCTCATAATCTTCCACTTGCCCTAGAGCCAATTATCCATGTATCTAAGGCCCATTTTCTCAAAATGTCATTCAATTACTTTTTGTTGTAGGTGTTTAGTCAGTAGATCGACTATATTTTATGCCAAGGTACTCTTCAACCCTTAATGTCAACTCTACTAATGATTTCTTAAATCACATGGTATCACCTCATAATGTGCTTGGATCTATGAAGAGATCTTGGCTCCTTTGGTTCTGTAATTACCTCATTATTATCACAGTATACTGTGATCGGATCAACAATTGTCGGACCTATGCCTAACTCTTGGATGAATCTTCGTATCCAAATAGCTTTTTTTGTAGCATCACATGATGTGATGTATTCAACCTCGATTGTAGAATCTATAGTTGTCTCCTCTTGGAACTTTTCTAGGTGACTTCCCTACCATTTAAAGTGAATAAGAATCCATACATTGACTTTGAATCGTTTATATCGTATTTAAATCTAGAATCAATGAAGCCTTCTAGCTTCAACTCTCCACTGTCATACACCAAGAAGACATACTTAGTTCTTTGTAAGTAATTAAGGATCAACTTAACTACTTTTCAATGTTGTTTGCTTAGGTTGGACTAATATAAGCTTGTGACAATAAAGCATATGCGACATCAAACCTTGTACATAGCATGACATACATTATGGTTCCTATCGTGAATGCATAAGGTATGTAAGCCATTCTCTATCTCTTCTCATGAGTCTTTGGGGACATAAACTTTGAGAAAGAAGTACCTTGACACATCTGGAGGTATCCCCTCTTGGATTTGTCCATGATAAACTTATTTAGTATCTAATTTATATACATGGATTGGGATACTCCGATTATCCTCTTAGATTTATCTCTATAGATGTTACTCCCCAAAATGTAGGATGTATCTCCTAAATTCTTTATGGAGAATTGCGTAGACAACCAAGTCTTTATTAACTAAAGTTATACATCCTTCCCAATGTGTAGGATGTCATCAATATAAAGGACAATAAATGTCGCTGCGAACCCACTATTGGGTACGCAGCAAAAATTTAAATTTTTCAACAATAGAAATATTTCATACATCATATATAAAAACTGTTAGAGTAGTGCCCAACGAGCCAATTAGTGGCGAGCTTTTATACTATTGTAAAAACTATCTTATTCATGATGTTTATTAATAAAAGGCATTTTCTTTATCTTTAATTATCTTGTCAATTAGATAAAGTTCCTATATCATAAATAGCTATGGGGCATGGGCATGCATATGATGGCGATCATGGAACATGCCTCTATGGGTTTAATCTTAAACCTATTTCAAGTTAGGGGTTCATTGAGATGGGACATCAATAAGCCCGATAGATTCACACACACGATGCATGCTCGAAAAGAGGATGTCTCATTCTATAGATATTAGCATAGGGATACTAGTGCATGGGTGTGGGTGCTTGTTAGAGAACAAGTAAGCCGAATGCCCTGTAGGAAATTCTCAATTGGAAACAAAGTTTGTTAAATGAGAATTTTGTTGTTACAATAGTGCATTAATTAGCCCTTGTGTATGATATCATGCACTTTGATGTATTTTTCGACTATGTGATAATCATAAGGGGTTTACATTGGTGTATGATCTTTATGTATGGAGGTCAATGAGTGACCAACAAAGAATTTGTCACCTATCTAGTTGAATTGGTAAATCTCCAATATTTCATAGTTCTTGATCCTAAAGACCTTGGCTAAGACATGATGAATACTAGACATGGGGTTTTCAAGTAATTCATCAAAAGAATCAATGTGACCTGAAACGGGATCATAGTTATTAAGTGATAATATGGTTTTGACTAATAATCCATACCCAAGACTTAATCAAAAGATTAGTTGACGGAAACACCATATTTGCACAATACTCATAGCAGAAAAGGTTCACTTGCTATTCACCTAAGACTAGGTAGTCAAGATGCACTGCTAGGTGCTTCCCATGACTTGAAATTAAGGAGTTAATAGTGAATTAATTAATCAAATTAATTAATTAGAATATTAATTTATTCATAAGTTGCAAAAGTTGCAAGCAACTACTAGCTTAGTTTTAAACCTAATGGGTCACACATAAATTAAGATAATCCATTTCTAATATAATGTGATCCAAGGTGTTAGATTATGTTAATCAATGATGATTAATTAACTTGAGTTAGAATTAATTTAAGAGATTAAATTAATTCATCTACTATTATTTTGGACCTAATAAGGATTAGTGGCTTAGGACTAAGTAAATTAATTGATTAGATTAATTAATTATCTAAGCTTAAATTAATCAAGAATTTAAATTAATTAATTAATTAAAATAATTCTTTTATTGAACTAATTAATTAAATAATTTGATCAACTAACTAAGTTAGGCTTTATTAGCTAATAGAGATCAATTAACTGGACTTTAATAATTAATTTGAGTACAGGCCCGTTAGGAGCTTCAACTATAGGAAATAAAGACTTTTATAAAGCATGGAAAAGTCTTTGTCTTGGAGAGAAATAAAGAAGTAAGAGATAATGAAGGAAAAGACTTCCTAATTAGATTAGAAAAGAGATGAGGATAAGGAAGGAAAGAGTTGGAGACCTAATGGGATTAGTTCAAGACCACCATGTGTATATAAATATATAAGGGGCCAAAAATTCCAAGTGCTTGTGACTCAAATTTTCGACCGCCCATCTCTCTCCATCTTTTATGCTTTTTTTATTTTCTTCTACAAGAAAAGTCTTTCTATCAAAAGGTTCCATCCATTTTGATTAAAGTGCAATTCTTCTAATCACTTGTTGATTTAAGTATTATAATTCCAAATTAGATTAGAAACAAAGAGTGTTAATTCACAAGCGAGGGTTTATTACTTGTGGATATGCTCAAAGTGTTAATACCATTGGAGGGGCTATGCTTGGAGCTCTTTGGTTAGTCTTTTAGGAGATCCAACGAAGGTGTTCAAGAGGAGCTTGAGGAATTTGAATTCCTTCACACCCTACTGCAACCAAATTATTTGAAAGGTATATTTTGTGAAACTTAATTGTTTAATTTAATTAAGCAAACAACAAGAAACACAGACCAAAAATTGTATCGAATCTAGAATTAGTTTTTATACATGTGATGTATGCTTTCATTCAATAGTTGAAAATTTTTAAATTTTCACTAAGCATGCTATCCCAAAATTTTGCGAACAATATTCCTGATTCATTTTGATTATTAGTTTTGCATTTTTGAGTGCTCACTTATTAACTTTAACAAGCACTTCAACTTATGTAGTGTCTGAATTGATTTAAATCGTTAACATAGATCAGAAATTGATTCGCCAAGGACTACAAGCATTGTCCCTCTACGGGCTTTAGGAAAGTCCATAAATTTTCAATCCTTACCAGTGAATTAATTTTTTTTATTTCTAATCTAAAATTTGGGAGTGAAACAAGAATTCTTATATCAACTAGTGATAGAAGAATTATGTTGAATTAAGAAGGAATGGAACCTCTTTAATGGACAGATATTTTCTTAAGTGAAGAAAATAGAGGAAGGGAGATAAGAGAGGAAGGGTCGACCTTTAGCTTCAAAAGCTTTAAGTATTCGGGGCCCCTAGCTTGCTTGTGTATTTATACACGAGTCAATCATGACTTAATCCTCTTAGGTCTCTAATCCTTTCCTATTCTTTTCTTACTTTTTCCTTCTAAGACTAGGATTCTCTCTTGCATTTTAGACTCCTAGATGGGCCCCTCATATAGGCTCATAAGCATGGGCTTGGACTTTAATTTAAGTAAAGTCTAGTTAATTAATCTCCATCATTTAATTAAGCTCAACTTAATTAATTGATCCAATCATTTAATTAATTAATTCCATAAGGGCCAACTAAATAATTTAGGCCTAATTAAATAATCATAATAATTAATTGGTTAAATTAATTTAAGCTCATTAATTAATTGATTCAATCAATTAAATAATTCACTCTTAATGTGCCCTTAATTTTAATTTGGTCCATTTAAATAATCAAATTACTTAATTAGATTAATTAATGTAACTCTTTAAATTATTTCTAGATCAGGTTATTATTCTCCATTAATTAACTTAATTCACTCCTTGGATTACTTTATAGATTAGAAGTGGAGTATCCCAATTTGTGTGTAACCCTTACATTCACAACCAAGCTAGTAGGGGGTTGCAACTTTTGCAACTTAGTCAACAAATTATTATTCTAATTAGTTAATCAATTAAGTAATTGTCTAGTAATTAATTCCTTAATTCCAAGCACTCACAAGTCCTGGGAAGCACCTAGCAGTGCATCATAACTTCCTAGTCTTAAGTGAATAGCAAGAAAATCTATTTCTGTTACAAGTACCATATAAATACAGTCTTTCCATCAACTAATCTCCGTATTAAGTTTATGCATGCAAATCCTATTTTGACTTAATAACTATTATTTTAATTCAAGTCACATAGAAAATCCTCGTTTAATATTCATCATGCCTTGGTTGAAGTCTTTGGAGTCAAGAATTTTGAAAATATAGGAGATTCACATATCCAAACAGATAGGTGGTGGATTTATTATTGACCATTCATTAACCTTCATACATAAAGATGTTACACCCAAACTAAACCCCCAATAATTGTCGTGCATGCAAAAAATACATCAAAGTGGAATATGTCATGCACAAAGTTACCATAGTGCCTCAAGTCTAAAGACTAATTATTGCACTATTTTAACAAGAAAAAAATTTATTCAATAAATAATGTTTCCAATTGGGAATTTCTAGGGGGCCTATTCGATGTTCTTGTTCTCTAGCAAGTACCCACATACATATACTAGCATTCCTAAGTTGATGCTTATAGAATGAGACATCTTCCTTCCGAGCATGCATCATTGCACAAGTCTTGATAGGCTTATCGATGTCTTGTCTCGATAAACCCTCGACTTAGAACAAGTTTGAGACCAAAACTATAGAAGCATATTCTATGATTGCCATCATATGCATGACCATCCCTTGTAGCTATGTATTGCCTAAGAACTTTATCTAATTATCTAAATACAATCAAAGATAATGAAGTGCCAGTTAATTAATATATTTTGAATAAGACTATGCATAGTAAGAATATAAAAGCAATTGGCTTGTCAAACACTACTTAACAATCTCTCATTTGTCCTAAAGCTAATTACCTAGTATCTTAAGTCCATCTTCCCATGATGTCCTTCGAATATTCTTTACACTAGGGGTCAAATTAGTGGATCTGCTATATTTTCTGCTAAGGCAACTCTTTCTATTGTAACATCAACTCTACAAATTATTTCTTGAATTAGGTGGTATCACCTCATAATATCTTAGATCTTCGATGAGATCTTGGCTATTTCACTTGCACAATAGCTCTATTGTTATTATAGTAGATATGTACTAGTTCCACAATAGACAAAACTATGCCTCAACCTCGGATGAAGTTTCTTATCTAAAGACTTTTTTTGTTGCATCACATGTAGCAATGTATTCAACCTCAATGGTGGAATGAGCAGTCATCTCCTACTTAGGACTCTTCCAGCTGACCTCTCTACCATTTAGTGTGAATATGAATCTAAAGAGACTTCAAATCATCTACACTGAACTAAAAGCTATATATATTATCCCAACTTTATTTCTCCATAATCGTATTCCAAGAAGACATTATTAGTACTTTAAAAGTACTCAAAAATCATCACAATAGTTTTCAATACCTTATCTCATGGAATAGACTTGTATATGCTCGTGACAACTTAGAGCATTTGTGATATCACGTCTCATTCGTAGACTTGCATATATTATGTTTTCTATTGTGGATGCATAAAGTATATGAATCATTCTTTCTCTTTCCTCCAAAAGTCTTTAGGGATATAGACTTTAAAAGAGAAAACTTATGACTCATAAGTAGGAATCTCCCTTTAGATCCGTCTATGCTAAACTATTTTTAGCATCTAAGTATCCCAACATATTCTTAGAACCTTATAGATCTAGATCCCTAATCTCTAGGATGCTTTTCCCAAATCCCTCATGGAGAACTTAGTAGATGACAAGTCTTAGTTGACAGCAACATTCCTACATCATCCCTATTAGAAGAATATCATCAACGTAAAATACAATAAACCTCTCTATGATGCCAACTTTTTTGTACACAATTGGTTCATCCGCATTCTTGAGGTAATCAAACCATTAGATTGCCTCAATGACTTGAATGTTCCACTTTTTAGGAAGCTTATTTAAGTCCATCAATGGACATTTGAAGCTTGCAAACATTTTGCTCATCTTCGATAGATATGAAGCCCTAGGCTGCTCCATATAATCTCTTCAATATTTCTAATGAGAAAGGTTGTCTTCACATCCATCTATCACATCTCGTAGTCATAATGTTCAGATATTACCAGCAAAATTTGAATGGACTTTAGCATTATTTCTGGTAAAGATTTTCTTAACAATCAACACTTTGACTTTAAGTTTTGTTGTGAGTCATGCTTTATAGGTCGGTACCTCTTTATATGCTCTAAATTTTTGCTTGTAGACCCATTCGTAGCTAATGGGTACAACATCCCTTGATGGATCTACCAAGATCTATACCTTATTTGAGTATATGGAGTCCATGTCAGATTGCATGGCGTCTTGCCATCTTTCCAAATTGATGTTATACATCTTTACTTATTACAACTTTAGATCAATATCTAAAGAAAATCCTCCTTTATTGCTCTCCAACAAAAGACCATACCTCTTAGGTGGCCTTGAGATCTTTTTGGATCTCCTAAAAGGTTATGTGATTGAAGTGTTAGTTGCTGGTAGTTCAGGCAATAATGTCTCCTATATCACGTTTTATGGTTCTTGAATTTTTTCAAGTTCTACGACCTCGCCATTTATATCCAATAGAAACCCCTTCTCATGAAATGTGCCATTCCTCAAAACAAATTTACATAAAGCAGATTTCACATCTAACTTATCTCCCACTAGCTACCTTATATACATAGGGAAACCCTATACTCTAAGGTATTTGTAAGACAGGGCTATGCCACACTATATCTCATATTTTGGGCATTGATGGACACGTTTACAAAGTATAACCCCATAATGAAAGAGATTCCTTACCCTTGAGTGTAACCCTTCACAACTATTTCGTGTTTTGCAGGTCGCTACCTCATCATCTTCTCCAAGCTTTCGCTTATAGACCCTTTCACAGCTAGTGGAAATTGTACCCTCTAGTAGGTCCACCAAGATCCATACCTTGTAGGAGTACATAGAGACCATCTCATATTACATAGCCTCTTGCCATCTTCCAAGTCGATTCCATACATCACTTCTCTATAGTTTCTTAGATCACTACCTAGCTCCTCTTTGTTTTTCATTAACAAGAAGCCATACCTTTAAGGTTTCTACAAGACCCTTTCAGATTTTCTAAAAAGTTGTGTGTAAAAAGTGTTAGTGTAGCACCACTATCTCCTATAGGACATTTTGTGGCTTTTGAATTTCTTTAAACACTACAACCTCACTCATTCTATCTAATAGTAACTCCTTATCTAAGAAGGTAGCATTCCTCAAAACAAACACCTTTTGTTCTGAGGGGTCATAGAAATAGTATCTAACGAGTTCCTTTAGATACCCTATAAACTTTAACATAATGGATCTCACATCCAACTTATCTCCCATTTTCTACTTCAAACATAAGCGGGGCAACCCCATATCCTAAAGTATTATAAAAAGGGGTCTTGCCATACCACATCTCATATGGTATTTTGGGCATCAACTAGGATGACACTCTATTTAATGGTAATGTCCTCAATTCCAGAGCATAGTCTCAGAATGAAAGAGAAAGTCTAGTGAAGATCGTGGACTAAACTATATCTAACAAAGTTCTGTTCCTTCTCTTTGCTATCCCATTAAGCTAAGGAGTTGTGGGCGAAGTCCACTGTGAGAAAATCACATTCTCTTTTAGATAATCAAGAAACTACATGCTTAAGTATTCGCCTCCTTGATCAGATCATAGTGTTTTTACTACATCTCGTTTGTTTCTCCACTTCACACTTGAATTTTGTTTGAACTTTTCATAGGTTTCAGAGTTGTATCTCAATACATACACATACACATACCTGAAATAATCATCAGTAAAGGTAAGGAATTATTGGTATTTCATAACACTTAGTGGCCCACATACATCTATATGGATCAAATCGAACGGATTAGCATCATGCTCCACTTGTCCAACAAATGAAAACTTAGTCATCTTTCCCTTAAGGTAAGATTCACAAGTTGGCATTTCTTGCGAGTCCGTAAGGTCAAGCAATTATATCATCTTGTGAATTCTCTTCTTAGAGATATGACCTAATCGTGCATGCCACAAGTATTTAGAACTATGATCATCTATATTTTTTTATTTTGTAAATTTTTTGAATGTGCAAGATGGAATTCGAGGGTAGGATAGTATATAAATCATTCATCAATACTCCAACATGAATTAATGAAAAACCATAAAAAATGGAACAACTTTTATTATTAATTAAAAAACTAAAACCTTCTTTATTGAAAACTAGAATAGAGATTATGTTCTTTATTAATTGAGAAATGTAAAGATAATTATTTAAACTATCCTATTGTCATTACCTAACATCAAGGTCGTCTTTCCCTCACTTCGCATTCTATTTTTTGTCATTATCTTTAAATTATTATAAAGATATAAACCACATGTGGTATCCAATACCCAAGAAGCATCGCCAATCAAAAAATTAACTTTAAAAAAATATATACTAGAACTATTCTAGCAACTTGCATGGTACTTTTTGCAGCTCCACTTTAAATACCCAACTTGTCGCAATGGTAGCATTTATCATTGGCCTTGGAGCCTTTTTTTACTATACTAGAGGCCTTTATACTCTTTCCCTTCAAAGAACCCTTTTTCTTCTCTCTATTCACCTTTTTAGTCTTATATTGGGATAAAGAGCCAACGCACATAACAGGCTTGTCCTTTTTCATGGTAGACTCAATCGTATTTAACATGTTGACCAACTCAGTAGGCTAGTCTCCATCTTATGCATGTTAATTCGCCACAAAGGTGTTAAATGAGTTCTATAGAGATTGTATGATGAGATTAATATAGAGTTCGTTATCCATAATGTCTCCCAAAGGCTTGGGCCTTTTTGTTAAGCCTATCATCTTTAGCCCATGTTCATAGACTAAAGAACCATCCACCATGGGTTTAGAAAAGCTTTTTAGAGTTTTGATAGCTTGCTTGTCTAGTGTGTTCATCATACAACTCCTATAGATGAAGGTGAATCTCAATAGCATATGCCAGATTCTCTTGTTGTCTCTACAACTCATTGTACATCGATGCTAGCATATAATATCATGCTTACAGATCATTCTCATCTTACTTGCGATATTCTACAAGCTCTTCCTCAATGGCATCTGTGGCAACACATTGAGGACAAAAGCCCTATTTTTAGTTTGAAGGTTCCATAGCCAATCAACATAGTTAGGACTAGTGAGTTTAACGTTACCCAGAATTATCGCAAGTAGATTTTTGGCCATTTTGTAATAAATCTACAAAATCATGTGAGGCAGAAAATAAGCATGCATTCAAAATCTTGTTCATTTATAATATGATCTTTAATTATAAATGTCTCCCACTATTTTAATTAAATTATTTCACCCTCAAGATGGCAATTCGGAAAATTCATTTACTAGCAGGCTTGAGGTCCAATTAGCATTGTCATACACCCCAATTGTATAAGCCTATAAGACAACACTAAAAGGTGGTTAACCCATTAACAATTCCTTCACCATGAAACTCTCGAGCTATTTTACCTCACATTTTCCATATACCCCGATTTTGTGAGGCCATATAGTGCTTAGTGTCACGCGAGACCCATTAGATATCTATATTAATAAAATATTTAAATATCACACAACTCATGGCCAATACTTAAACATCACATTATATGGGCATCTCCATGCAAGGAGTGATTACAACTTTCTATTACTTAGCACATCCCATGACTCGTGGTCGATACATGAAATACAAGTAGGTCTCATGTCACATACTTTGGATGGAAGGCATGGATAATAGGGTCCAACCCATATGGCCCACATTCTCTTGATACAGAATAATATAAAATTCTTGTTGTTGAATTACGAGTTTATGTTTAGTTCGTATGTCCAGGATGGTAGCGCGATAAATTTTTAAAATTTAAATAAAAATAATAAAGTATGCATATCCTATATACAAATTCAAATTCCAGGATCCGATACAATTGATTGGTTTGCGTTTACTGATAACCCATTTTAAAATAAAATTCAAAGCTTACGAATAATACCTGAAAGCACTCATGTTGATATAAGGTGTGAACGATTCAAATCATTACCCGTGCAGAAATTGATTCGCCCAGGGTTTTAAGTGTCATCCATTATGAGTATCCAAATTTCAAGAATTTCCACAAATCACAAACTTTTGCTAGTAAATTCGTATTCTAATTTCTAATCTAGAATGTGGGAGTGTAGTTTAACTCGTAATTCAACTTGGTGAAGAAAGAATTAAACTGGTATAAAAAAGGTGGAACTTTTTTTATGGAACAAGACTACAAGAAATATGATGAGAGTGGGTAGTTTTTGGAGAGAGAGAGAGGGTTGAATTCTCTTATGCAGAAGTACTCGAAATCAGACCTTATGGGGGGGAGTGTATTTATACACTCGTCCCTACCCTAATCACATTAGGAAAAAAACTCATATCATTATCTTGTATCTTGTTTCCATCTAAGACTAGAAGTCATTGATTTACTCATCAAGACTCCTAATAGGCCCTCCTACGAGCCCTTCAACTTAGGTTTGGACTTCATTTGATTTTATTAAGTCTATTTAATTGATCCCACCAATTAAACAAGTCCAATTTAGTTCATTAATTGAATCAAATAATTAAATGGTTCAACTCAATCATCTTAATAAAATTAGACTCAATTAAATAATCATATTAATTATTTACATTAATTAATTTAACACCTTAATTAATTTATGCCTTTTAAATTATTTGATCAAATCAGTTAATCATTAAACTCCTCATGGGTCCCTTTTTATATTAGGTCTAATTAAATAATTATATTATTTAATTGAATAAATTAATTTAACTTCTTAAATCAATTTGAACTAATTTAACCCAACTTCTTATTACTTTCTAGTTAGAAGTGGATTTTCTCGATTTGTGTGTGACCCTTTAGGTTGACAACTAAGCTAGTAGTTAGCTCACAACTCTTGCGACTTAGTTAAATAATTTAATAATTCTAATTAATTAATCGTCTTGGAATTAACTCCTTAATTCCAGGAACCACACAAGTCATAGGAAGTACTTTGCAATGCATCATGACAACCTAGTCTTAGGTCAAAAAGAGAGAACCTCTTTGTTATTACGAGTACCATACAAGTATGGTTGTTCCATCTTCTAATCTATTATTTCAGTCTAGGGCATGGATAATTACTCGAAACCCATTTTGACTTAATTACTATGATTCTATTTCCAATCTCATTGACTCCTTGTTGAATCATTAAAAACCCTTATCTAATATTCATCCTGCCTTAACCAAAAATTTCTAAGTCAATGGCTATGGAAAGTAAAGGAGATTTACCTATTCAGCTTGGTAGAGGACGAATTCTTTGTTGGTCACTCATTAACCTCCATGCACAAAGATGTCACACCTAACATATTCCTCTTATGATTGTTAAGCAATCTGAAAATATATCAAAGTGCAACATATCATGCACATGATTATAATGGTACCTCAAGTCTAAGGACTAATTCATGCACAATCGTAACTAGCAAATTTCTGTTCGACAAATGATGTTTCTAATTGGAGATTTCTTCATAGGGTTATTCAATGTACTTCTTCTCTAACACAAGCACCCATAAACAAACACTAGTGTCCCTTCATCGATACCTACGGAGCAATACATCCTCCTTTGGAGCATGCATCATGTGCGCAAGTCTTGTTAGGCTCATCGATGTCCCATCTCAATAAATGTTTTACTTAGAACAAATTTAAGACCAAAGCTATCAAGGCATATTACATAATCGCCATCATATGCACAATCGTTCCCTATAGCTATGTATGATCTATGGGTTTTATCTAATTGATAAGAATAATTGGACCCAAAGAAATTGCCATTTAAATAATAAACTTTGAATAAGATCATCTATTACAAGAGTATAGATGTGGCCAACCTAATTGGCTCTCGAGGTACTACTATTCGTAGAATATTTTACAAGCCATAACTGCATGATATCAAGTTTTAATACAACGATGAGTTAAATATTATATCCACAATGATTATAATAAAAAATTACATTAAGTACCATAGTTCAAATAGTTCTAATTTTATCTATAAAAATAAGTAATGATTGGTTAATAAAGTAGAGTAAAATACAAAATGCGAAGACAAGAGTGGAGTTCTTAAAAATAATATAATAAAGACCTTGTGAGCAAGAAATTCTAGAGGAATGACCCACTTAATTATCACATATGTTCTTCATTCCAAAACATACCAATTCAAGTTAACATCTGCAGAGAAGTATAAATATGATTAGTGGCTCCCAAATCAACTATCCTAGGATGATGAATCATTTTCCATTGAACAAGCTTCAAGAACATATAAATTATATTTACATTTTTTCTTCTCCTCGAGCTTAGAGAGATACTTTGGACAATTTCTCTTCCAATACCCCTCAACTCCGCAATAAAAACACTTTCCTTTAGGCTTTTCATACTCGTTCTTCTTCTTGCCTTTAAGACCCTTTTTCTTTATTTTTTTGGATTGAGTCTAGAAACCCCCCCCCCCTCCTCCCCTTTTGATTCTTACTTTTGTTAACATTATTTGAGGAATAAGGCTTATCCTCAGTAACATTTGTCTCACCTTCAGTAGCCTTTCCATTGAAAATGGCTTCAAATGTCTACAACTTATTAAGAAAGTGAGTCATATCATAACTCGACTTGTTTATAACATAGTTGCTTTTGTACTGCAGGAAAGCTGGTGAGAATGGTTCCAAAATCATACTTACTTAGGAGCGCACAACATGGATTTCGACCTCAGTCAAATTCAGGTTCAAAACATGTTTCCTAACTAGGTCCCTTTGTGCATCTTTGCATTAATAGCCATTTTCATAGCTTCATGACACGATTGATCATAAAGTTTCCCAAACATGGCATAAAGAGATTCCATTATCTCATAAGCACTCTCCATCTTTTCGTGCTTCAATATAAGCACCTTAGACATACCCGCTAAGAACTAGGCACGGGCCTTATTATTGGCTACAATCCATTTTTCATACATTTCTTGTAGATTACGAGGGGCATTGACAGTAGGTTACTGAGGACATTCCTCCACAAGGACAAATTTGAAATTTTCACGAATAAGTTTCATGTTACTTTTCCACTTAACAAAGTTTTATCTAGTCAACTTTTTATTAGCAAGTAATGATGCAAGAATAAGATTTGAACCAGGCACAGATTGCTAAAATTAGTAAACAAATAACATTCAATAATTGTATGAATATCGAATTAAAATTCAAAATAGTAAACGTGATGCATGATGGATGAACATATAATCATTTTACTAATTCCATGGTAATTCAATCTCACAATTAATATGCTACCTTAGGGTAGTTCATATTATAAATAATTGTATCGAGACCATCTCAATTAACAAATGAATCATCGAAATATCTCATATTTTTATCCATTTATTAACTACCATTAAATAGGTCAAGATGCAACTAAATTAATTTTAATTACATATTTATAAGTGTAACTCACTATTTTAGATTTCACAAACTTAACTCAAAATCGCCGCAGTAGGATAGGTCAATTTTGAAATATATTATAAAATCCTATCATTTAGAAACCAACATTGATATTGTTAAATGGACACCCTCCATAGGGAGGATGAAAATATAGCATCCCGAGGTGCCATTTAAATTTTACATTGTTGTGTTAATAGTGAATACCATAGAATACATTATCATATACCCATCCCCCACTCGTTATTTTGCAATAAGTGCTTTCTAAACATCCAATGTTTCTTATTAATATATTAAAGTCAAATCCTATTGGGCTTATCTAATTATCATATTTTTCTAAAAAAAAAGTTCATTATTCAAAATAATCATACCTAATAATTATTAACTCTTAATAATTAAAGCATAAGTTAAAACAGTGATTTTACCAAATTTGACTATTAAACAAATATGACTTTGTTTAATCGATCATTCCAATAGGACAAAACATATTAAACTATTTAATACGGTGCATGGCATTCTCTAATAACTATAGTGGGTATTACAAATAACATAAGATTATGCATGTCAATTTGTATATCATATAATTATCAAAATTAAAAAAAAAAAATAACGACTAGCGCGAGGAGCTGATGGTGTGGCATGCGCCATCTTCTCTATCCGCCTGGCACAATCGGTATCGTGGCATTGGCTAGTTGGTGTTGTGGCGCCTATCGCATCATGTACTGGATTTTTCTACTTTTGTGAAATTTTTGAGCTTTGTTCTTTTCCATATTTACATGATCTCCATCATTGGGAGGGGATTAAGAAACATTAAAAATATCCAATACTCATAATCTTGAGTTTACAATTTTGATCTAATAAATTACATCAACTATGCGATCCTAGGAAGCAAATAATAACAATAAAAAACATCTTCATACATCCATCACATCATAAAATCATTTATAATATTGAAAATGAATTCAACAATGTAAATACCCACTCAGATTAAAATTACAGTAATTCAATTTTTTTAAATTAAATAATTTACCAAACAAATTATGTGCATCGAAAAAATGTGGTATCAAACACAACAAACATTTTCATAAAATTTATGTAATTGTATGAATACATAGTTTTAATCAGTTCTAAATATAACACTAATTTAGATAAGTTTTAGAAAATATAATCTAATAAATAAAAGACGATTTTTTTTCTTTTGTATGCTTTGTGAAACTACAATCCTTCCACTCCAGGCTTTAATCAAATTGATTTAGACACCAAGTTCTTTCAATCCAAGCCTCTACACCATTGATCACAAGTGAGCATTCTCATTAGCAAATTAAATTATACTGTATAATTTTTGTTGTTATGCTTTCAACTCAGAAAATCACAAGATTAGGCTTAAAAGAGGGAAAGGAGAACTTCAGTATAATTTTTGGATCTCCAAGACTTCAAAAATGTTTCTTATGGTGAGAGAATAAGAGATCTCCTTTTTATACTTGTTGAGTTTCTTATTACTCTTCTAATTGGAAGATAATTATATCTCTTGGGAAAGTTATCTATATCTTTATTTTTGTAATTATCTAGAATTCATAATAATGATAAATAACAAAATAAATATCTTATATTTATTGATTACCCATACAGTAATATCATATATTCCCGGTAGTCTTGAAATATAAAATTAACACTCAATTTAGAAAATAATTTTCTACAAATATAAGTATAATAAAATTTGTTGCTCATAATCTATTATAATGTTTACGAAGGTGGATTCGGGACCAATGGACCTATAATTACAAGCTTCAATAAATTAAACTCTTTAATTAATTCATCCAATTGATTAATTCCAAGATTACTCCACTAAAAAGTTAAAATTGTACTCTTGTAATTATAGAATAATTTACTTTGATCAATAATGAGTAGTCCATCAATGTAATCCTTGCATATGGTTTGATCCTCCATAAACGATTCATAATTAGAGTTAGATTTTTCCTTAATGTCTCTAGTTAACTTTTCATCGTTATCTATTGTTAATTCACAAGTGAACAGTTAATTTATGACTACGTTAAAAATTGAGCACTCAAATTTTTCAATTCTAAAATTTACTAATCAAGAAAATAGTCTTTTTACTTTCCAAAGGAATGTATGGATTACATATCTGTAAGTTACATCCCCAACAACTTATCCCAATATGATCCCAAAATGCAAATATTTAGAAATGTTGATTAATAAACTTTTAACGAGCAAATCAAATATCACACTGAAATAAATAGGAGTGCATAACCACTCAGGATTAAGGTCAATTATATATAATTATATATTGATGTTATTTGAATATTTAGAAAATAACGGAATTTATGTGAAAAGTCAATTTATATATGCTCCAATCCTATATAATTATATTATATAAAGTGACTCCATTTAAATATCACCACATTAATAGTTTGAATAAGACCATTACATTCTTAATATTAATGGACCGGTCTAATAATAATTTAATTAAAGATCCTAAATTTAATTAATTTTATTATGAACTAATTTAGTTTATTATCTATAGTTCTAATCCTCTCGTATATACCAATTATATACTTAAATTACGGTTATATTAACACACACAAAAATTTCTTATATTAATAAGCATATTAATATGCACAAAAATAAGTATAAAATTTGATTTTATTATTTCAGCAAATAATATACTAATTCATACTTTTAGAGCAAAATCTCTAACGGGCATTTGGGGCATACTTTTGTGCAAGCCCGTTGATTCTGTTATAGCTAAGAACTCCAGCCATTACAGAACAAATAGAAGTGCCTTGTTTTAGCTGACACTAAATTAGCTTGACTTGTATGTCTAATTTCTATTTCTGTTCTTTTCGATGGATTCGTTGGACTATGAAATTGTAGGTTAGAAATAGATTCATTATAATTAGCTTGACTTACTGATGAGCATGTCCAATATGTCAGATGTATATGTGAAAACCATAAATTTTCTTCTTATTTTCACATTTCGTGCTCTTATTTGCACTTTGAGAAAGGAAGACATCTTACAGGAAATTATAATCCCTGTATCCACAGAGGATTTTGTCTGAAAACCCTTCCCCAATATCTTAAATATAAAGGAGTTATTGGTGTAAAGGAATGAAATTAGATAGAAATTAAATAAATTTGGAAAAAGAATAATATGAGTATAGAATTTTCTATGCTTGGTAAGTACAAGAAAAGAAAAAGAAATAGAATCATCATTCCTTATTTGATTTCAATTTCATAACTGATAATTAAAAATGAATTGTATAAATAGAATAAAATTATTTTTAATTACTAAATTACCATTCAGTAGAAAAAAATTTAAAATAAAATTATTATTTAGTTAATTTTTGCATATATGAATTTGTTATAATTTTAATCAGTGTTAAATATTATATATATATATATATATATACATACAAATAAAAATAAAATCTCACATTGGTATAATTTTTTTTTTCATTAAAAAAAACCCAACAAACAAAATTGTTGTTTATTCTTTTTTATTGTTGACCGGATTGGGAGAAAGAGTTGAAGAAAATGATGCAAACAGATAGATTTTTTTGTGTTGGTTTATTTTTATTTGGAATAACAATAGGTCCGGATAAAACCTGGACCCCTGAACTCGCCTCACTTGGGACGGGTTCTGAAACCACAAACGAGTTTCGAGGCAAATCTCAGGTTTTTATTTTCAAACCCCGACCCAAGCCTAATTCCTTAAAACATTGCATATAATTTTTTGTTCATTATGTATTTATTTATGCAATGTATATTCATATATATACATATATTAAAATATATGTGTATCCCTATATATATACACTTATATATAAAATAAAAATATAATACTCTTACAAACTAAAATAAATTAAAATATAATATAAAATAAATAAATAGATAAATATATAAATTAACAAGTATATTTAAAGTTTTAAAATTTTTAATTATTAAAATATGTTCATATAAGTTAAATAAATTGTTCTTTGTCAATAATATTATTTTTTCATATTTAAAAATTTATGATTATATTATTTTTGAAAAAATATTTTTTAATATTTTAAAAATTATAAAAACAAGTTTAATGAACCAAGTAATCCAGTGCTGACTCTCAGATTTCAGGCAAGTATGGGTTCGAGTTCCGATTGTTGCTCGTGCAAGTAATCTAAACATTCATGTGAGAAGTAGGAAATGCAAAGTTGAAAAGATTCATAAGTAGTGAATAAGACCATCTATTATTTCTCGAGTACAACCTATCCTTAACCATCTTTCCGGCATAATGGTGACTAGTGTGTATTACAATGTATGTACATAAATACTTAAAAATCATAAAAAAAATTCTGTAACTTTTATTATATGTATTTATTTAAAAAACTTTCATAAATGAAGAAAATATTTTGATGCATGAAAAATATTTATTTAATCCAAAAAAGGTGATGGAAAGAAAAAAATGTTTGAGAGAGATGATTCGTATAAATTGAAGACAGACAAATAATTAATGTAAAGAAAAATGAATAGTTGA
Source organism: Paulownia fortunei (assembly GCA_019321725.1). NCBI lineage: Eukaryota > Viridiplantae > Streptophyta > Magnoliopsida > Lamiales > Paulowniaceae > Paulownia > Paulownia fortunei. Next base: position 18,397,597 of record CM033106.1, read on the forward strand.
AATAGAGACATATACCAACTAAGTAGTAGTGCTTTTGTTGATAGACTAAACACTAAAAATATGCTCTTTAAATAGTATATAGATAAGAGCTGATACCAAACTTGCCGAGCTCAAATCCGGCATTTATTGAATGATTAAGAGAGATTTGATATGAAGACTGAAGTTCCACAAAGCTACTTGAGCCTCAAGTACTACTGGCTGAAATAAATAGCTGTATCTTTTTCATTTTATATTGCACTTGTTACCTGCCTCGTTAAGTTACCCATGGATGCAATTGCAATCATTTATATAAATTTCAAATAAAACCAAAAAAAAAAAAATGCCTAAAGTATGAAATTAAACTTTCTTCACTTCATCATCTCACTTCATCCACATCAAACAGAAGGGCTCAAAATGAACAAGGGGATGACTTATACAAGGGTGTCGAGACTGGGGTTACATACAACCTGTTTTACGCTCATGGTCAAAAGGGTAATCATGTGGTAGTTCCCAGTCACTAAAGAAAGATACCAATCTTAGGTACCATCCTAAATACTGGCAAAAAAAAGTGTAGGCTCAGAGAATTTAACATATCCCAATATCTCAAAGCTAAATGTTTAAACAAGTACCAAGAGCAACAATTGATTAGTCGTCATGTTAATTTGACAAGCTACTGAACCAATGGCTTGTAACGCGTTTAACAATTCCATGATAAGTGAAGAATATTCCTCAATACAGTTGAAATTTGGCCTTTGTTTTCTCAAATACCTGCTCTGCAATAATGGCCTCTTTACCATCAGCTCTTTTGATTTCCAACTGTGCCTTTTGATAAAACCCAGTACCTCTTAATGCATCTGCAATGAAGTCATCAAAACCAATGGCAATAGCAGCTTCGGCTTTGGCTCCATACACCAATCTCTGAAGAAGAGGAAGAGGGGTTTGGGGGTAGCTTAGGCAGAAGAAACCGAAAACTTGAGGAAAATGAAATGTTTAATCTGTGGGGTAAAAAGAGTCGAGTCAAAGAGAAAATGAAATGAGCACTAAACCTTGATTCTGGAAAGATGGATTGCACCAAAGCACATAGGACATGGCTCACAGGAAGCATATATCTCACAGTCTGAGAGCTCAATCCTGTTGAGCTTCTTGCAAGCCTGCATATGCATGGTAAGTAAAGTGAAACCCGAATTAACAGACTAGAATTTTTTGCAAAAATAAAACCACTGTTCAAAACGATGGCAATTCCATATCTTTTGGAATGATGGTTGTTGGAATGACCTCAAATAAATAATCAAAGCAGTTGAAACAATAAGATTCTGTTGCTGATAGTTAGCAGAGAGAGAACAAGCACGAAGTTCAGAAAATAACATTAAATCAAAATCCCAATTACACAATGCTTAAAACAGAGCAGAACAGTTGAAACCTTCCCAATTGTAGCAAACTTCTTGGGCCTTTATCTGTGGTACATAACATCAGGGAGAGCGAACTTTGGATTTTATTAAGCATTTTTGTAGGGTACTAAGATGTTACTGGAAAAAACATATTTCTGAAGAATATAGGAGAGATGGGAAGGAAAAGGTCCTCAAAGTCACCCTTCCGCATCTGCTCACAGCAAAGAGTTATATTTATTCTCAAGTTTAATTCCTGTAATAACATTATATTGTATTTCCTACCCACAATCTCCCACAACTAACAAAGGTAAGTCTTGCAATCAAGACAATTATCGATCCCAAAAATCAAATAACAGAAACCTGGCAATCAAGACAATTATAGATCCCAAAGATCAAACAACCGAAACCTTTTAAACTAATCAATAATGAAACATCATTATATCAACATGACTAAATGTCATTAAATAAATAAAGAGAATCTCTAGACTGTAATATAACTTACAATCCAATTGAATGAACAGACTAACTATATAACAAAGAGAATGTTTTTCTTTTTCCTTTATTTTTTTTTTCTTTTCAAGTAAATAAGTCTAGGATCTTTCATGTCATTTCAAAAGCTCCCCTCCTATTGTAATCTCCATAATCTTCTCAAGACAGGTGACTCTAGCAAGTTATACCTCAAATTAGCAGACAGCTCTGTAAATAAATTTAACATAATGTGAGAAATAAAAAATCTCAGTAAATAATCACATATCATTGTCCAAGAAGAAATGGCCAAGTCAAACAATTTACATAATTTACCCAGCACGCTAATCTGTTAGCATATACTCCTTTCATCATAAAGAAGAAAATGATTCACGTGCGGATATATTACAATTAATATTTGTTGGGCCTCCATAAGGTCAATGTTTAGCCCCACTGACAAAGGCCTGAAATCACCATTTACCCCTGTGGTCCAGTGTCCAATACCACTATTAACCCTTGTGGTCCGAGGTCCATAACCACTATTCACCCATGTGGTAAGAGGTCCAAAAAACCGCAGTCCCGATATCCATGTCTTCGATTCATATTAAAGAGTCCATAATCTATATATACGCATATGTATGTGTGTGTATATATACATATATTTCTTATACTAGTTTTCCAAAAAATGTAGTACTTTTCAATTGCATTTGACTTCAATACAACAATCTAATAATTTTCTGTTTCAATAATCACAATAATTCACAAGAAACAAATCATCAAACTTTTCAATAATTTTTACATAAACTATTCAGCACATGTACACATATATCCTGATATTTAATTTCTTTAGAAAGAGAAAATGATATGTTTTACTTACCTGTCAATCTCACAAATCCAAGATTTTCTCTCATTGTTAATAATACCTAGACCTCTTTAGATGACCCTTGGATAAATCAAAACCCCATCAATAGCCACTTTTTTTTTTCTCTCTTCTCTTTTCCCACCCAATCCTTTTCTCTTTCTCTTCCTTGTGTCTGTTTCATGCCCACTTCTTATCCTAAGCTTGTTTTTGTTTTTTTTTTTTTTTTTTTATCCAGGTTCACTCCCTTTTCTATTACTTATTGGATGCCTAACTGTTTATTGGATGCCTGCTCACATGTTGAGAATACTTACGAGTTGTTTGAAATAGAGAGTATTCTCCATGATCAGCGACAAGGGGAGCTCACCTCACGCAATACTTCGACATACTCAACTGACAATGGCAATAGTTGGATATGTTCGAGGACTATATGTGGGAATGCCCTGGACATGGAATTAGACATAAGAAAATAATCCAAAAGAAACAACTACATAAGTTCTTGATTAGATTAAACAAGAACTCAGATGATTTACATGGAAGATTTCTGTCAATGAAACCCACCCCAAGCCTCCAAGAGGCATTTGCTGATGTTAGATAAGAGGAAAGCAAAGCAGGAAGAATGTCATGTTGGGTTCTCAAAATTCACCCAACAACACCGAGAATATTACTCTTGTTGTTTAAGGGGCCAACAACCAAAGAACAATAGCAAACAAAAGAAGGACTACTAGTGTTGAATATTGCCCTTCTTGTTTGAGGGGGCCAACAACCAAAGAACAGCAGCAAAACAAAGAAGGACTAGCCTTGGTGTGATCACTGCCACCAAACTAGTCATACAAGATACTTGCTGAGATACACACTGTACACCGGCTGATTGGAAGCCTAGAAGGCAAAGAGAGAGCAGAGGTAACATCGGTAAATTTTGAAGAGAAGTGCACTTCAACTGAACCCACACTCTTCAGCAAAGAGCAAATTGAGTTACTTTAGAAGCTTTTCATCCAGTCTCAAAGTGTCCCTCCATTGTTGCAACTGGATCTATGGCTCACAAAGGTAATCTCTTAAGAGCTTTCAATGTCAAAAGAGATAAATTGAGTGTTTTGATTATAGATTCCGGAGCCTTGCATCATGTAACTGGAGATTCAAGGTTGTTCACTAATGTGTATATTTCAGGATTTGGATTTGTGGAGGACGATTGGCAATGATAGGCAGTGTTCAAAGTTATACTCTCATGGGAAATCACTCTCCAAGTGAAGTTCATAAATTTGATAATTAGACATGGAGTTCTTCATTTAATGTTTCTCTTCCATATTACAATAACCAAGTCATGCTTTGGCATCTTTAGTTAGGACACCATAAGTTTGTGTATCCTGAAAAATTGTTCTAGATGTTATTCAAGAATGAAAATTTAAGTTTGTTTCAATGTGAAGTGTGTCAATTTTTAAAGTAGACTCGAACTTCTTTCATAATCAACATTACAAGGCAACCATCCTTTCACAATGTTTCATAGCAATGTGTGGGAACCATCTCACACAAAACACATTGTTGGGTCATGGGGGTTTGTCTCTTTCATTGATGATCTTGCTAGATTGACATTGGTGTTCCTTTCAATTCTTGAAAAATTTCAACACCATGATTCGAACTCAATCCCAAACAAAAACTCAAATCTTGGGAACCGACAAGGCTAAGGAATACTTTAAATCAACTATCTTCTAAGTCAAGTCATTATCCACCACAGTTCTTCTGTTCAATCCCCTCCATCCCCCACCCCCACCCCCACCCCCACCCCCAAAAAAGAACACAAAAGATAAAATGGAATTGCAGAAAGAAAAATTAGACATCTTCAAGTTGCTCATTCGCTTATCTTTTAAAACGTATGCCTTATGCAGTTCTCAAATTTCAAACACCATTCCAAACCTCTCCTAAAATCTCATCCTAAATCTCGGGTCATGTCCACAATACCACTCAAACTTTTTCACCGTTCAGTTTTGGATTGTTTAGTTTCTGTTGATGTTCACTCTTATAACTGTAAAAAATCATAAAAAGTTAGACCCTATGGCCATACAGTGCATTTTCCTGAGGTATTTGCCGAATCAAAAAGGGTACACGTGTTCCTCTCCCACAACAAAGAAGTTCTATCATACTATGGATGTCACCTTCTTTAAGAATCAACCATTTTATCCCAAAACTACCATGGGAGAACCAATTCACAAATGAATGCCAGCTCGGGGATGCTAAAATTTTTCCTTATTATAGCTCTATTAATCTTGAGTCACCCCAAGGTATTAGCACCAAAATTCCCCCTTCAATAGAAGAAGCCACTTTCTGAACCTCAAAATGATACCCCTTGTTCCAATTATCTCTCTACCAACTAACAAGGAACTTCGTGTCTACTCGAGGAGATAACATGTTCAAAAGGAGGAAAAAAAAACAAACACTAACCAAGCCCTCCCAAGAGTCCAATCCAGATTTAATAAATGAAGGTAACGTATATTCTGAAAACATTCATAGTGATATCCTTTAGAATGATTTAGATCAGCCTGTTGCAATGAGAAAGGGTGTGAGATCATGCATTCAACATCGTATTCAAAATTATGTTTTGTACAAGGGACTCTCATCTAGCTTCCGTGCATTTGTTTCTAACTTGACTGTGGTTCAGGTTCCCATTAGCATTCAAGAGGCCCTTAAAATCCCTGTATGGAAAACATCATTCTTAGAAGAAATTCGTGCTCCGGAGAAGAACCGTACATGGGAATTACAGGTCTCCCCACCAAAATAAACCTTAGTTGCAAATGGGTTTTCAGTATCAAGTACAAGGAGGATGGAATTGTTGACATATATAAGGCTCGCCTTGTAGCAGAAGGATTTACCAAGCCTTACGCATTAACAGGAAACCTTTGCTCTTATGGGGCTAAGCTTAACACACTTCGGGTTCCTCTATGGTTTGCAACCAAATTAGTTTAGCCTCTATTCCATTTAGATGTGAAAAATGCACTTTTAAACGGAGACTGAGAAAAAGTATATATGAAGATCCCTCCGGGATTTGACACTCAAGCAACAAGAAACCAAGTCTGCAAGTTTAGAAGATCAGTATATGGTCTTAAACAATCACCGAGACTAAACAATCACCGAGACCTTGGTTCACAAAAGTTGTAAAACTATATGGCTATTCTTAGTGTTAAGCCGATCATACACTTTTTGTGAAATGGTATCATGACAGAGAATTGTTCATCATAATCGTGTATGTTAATGATATCACTGTCAAGGAATTTTCCAAGAAGAAATGGTTGATCTCAAAAGAACTCTTGCCAATGAGTTTGAAATAAAGACCTATGAAATCTTCAGTATTTTCTAGGTATGGAGGTGGCACAATCCACGAGTGGTATTTCTGTTTTCCAACAAAAATGTCATTGATCTGCGAAAATATGCTTGGATCCACTACAGGAGTGTGGGATGTTAGGTTGTAAACCTGCGGGCATTCTTATAGAGTCTACCACCAAACTTGGTAGGGCAGAAAGGTAACTCCTGTTGATAAAGACCGGTACCAAAGATTAGTTGGAAGACTCATATTCTCTCTCACCTAGACCTGATATTAGTTCTCTTTCTCTGGGTTAACCAATTCATGAATGACCCATGAGAGGAACACAAGGTTGTACGCAAGCAGAATCACAAGATACTTAAAGTTAACAGAAGGGAATTTCAAAAAGGGTCTAGGCGAGATGTAGAAATTTATAGTGGTGCAGATTGGGAGTTATATTTACTGACTGAAGGTCAATTTCTGGTCACTGCACCTATGTATGGGGAAGCCTTGTCACATAGAGAAGTAAGAAATAATCAAGTGGTCTCCAAGAGCGATGTAGAGCCTAAGTTTAGGGCTATTGTGGTATTTGCGAGGGAATCTGGATGGATAAGAAGACTACTGCAAGAACTTGCATCAAATTAGAGGGTCCAATGAAGCTGCTTTGAGACAATATATAGCCATAAGTATCACAAAGAATCACTTTCATCAATACAAGACCAAACACGTAGAGATTTGTCACTTCATTAAGGAGAAAATCGAAGAAAGTATCATCAAGTTAGTCTACACTGCAACGGGTCTTCAAGTTGCAAAAATTTTAACCAAAGCACTACCATGAAAGAGATTCGAGGATCTAAGTTCCAAACTTGGGATGAATAACATATTAGCTATAATATGTAATTATGTGAATAGTTAGGAGAGTTTCTGTAATTTGACTATAGTTGAAGAGGTGTATACGTAATTATCCCTAAAAGAAAAAGAGGTCTTAGGCTACTTCATAGATATCTTAGGAAAAAGAAGTAATTATTAACTTAAGCGCTATCTCCCCAATTAGCTAAAACTCTTCCTAAGACTTGTATTGGTTTAGGATCACTTCTTATGAAACTCAAATGCATTGGAAAGCATATCACGATACAATTTGGATGTCCAACTTAAAGATATTAACATGTGAGTGTAGTTTGATGATTTCAATTCCGGCCATATTTGCTCATTAGTCTTAAGATAGAATTTTTATTGATATTTGAGTCTCAATTCCTGAACCATTAATGACTGGTCCTAAAATGAATCAATTTTTAGTTCCTATACAGAATAACTGTCCTTTACAGATGGTGCCTTTTAAATCTAAAAGACTAGAATAATTTGCTTATTCTAATAAAGTTAACCATTAACAAGAATCGATATTGTGTTGTATGATTTTTTGCAACCCTTGCTAGGATAGCAAGGGTAAAATGCTATGTTTCTTCTTTTCTCCTCTCTTTTTCTGGTACTATAGCAGTTCCTCATTCTTTTCCGACTATTTCAAAAACCCAGTCATTCTTAGTTACAGGTCATAAAAATAATACTCCATCCATTCCAATAAATGTCAATATTTGAGTTGGTACAAGGTTTCTACAAGATTTCTATCCTCTATCCTTTTGCTACTATTGCAATTCAGCATTTTGCTTTCTTTCTACAATTTCAACACTAATTCTTTCTTCCTGTCAAAGTAGTATTACAGTATACCACACATATCACAACAATAGGGGCTATAGTAACAACCTAAATGTTCTGTGTACTTTGCAACAAAACGTATTTTAACTGAATTTTCTCATTCTGATTTATGATAGTACCAACATGTTCACCAAGTATCTACCACATTTATTTCTTTTTATCAATTTGGCAGGCACAATAATATCTAAGACACAAACTGAAAGCAAAGATGGAAATATTGAGTGAAAAAATTTTATTAGAAATTTCGACATAGACCTAGAACAAAATATATGATGGGATGTATCAGCATTTAAGATACTGTACTGAGAGAAAGTGGAAAATTCAAATAAGATTCTGCTTCCTGTGCAATATGAGGTTTTCATTTTGGTGAGCATACAACTAAAACAGAAATAAAGCATATGCAACTGTCTTTCAAACATGTCAGACAATAAATTAGTTTGCCAAATTCAACAAACACTCAGCATGCTCAACATCTAAAGAATTTTGAAATAAGTTTGGCACTGAGTTACTGATACCAAGCATTTTCAACTACAAACATATCAAATATTCTAACTTCAGTGTGGCTACAGTTTATAACCTCTCTTATTGCTGTAACCTCTGCATGAGCAGTAGGGTCTGTTTGCTTGAGAACCAGATTGTGACAGCTTACAATCACTTCATCATTGCATACTACAACAGCACCAAAAGGACCTCCATCTCCACATTCTACACCTCTGTAAGCTTCTTCAACTGCTCTTGTCAAGAATTTGTGATCCCTATCCTGAACAGCTGTGGCCATTACGAAATAATATGGTTACTATTTATTCATTTACATGTTCTTGCTTTCGCAAACCATCTTAGCCAAGTAGGGCAAAAAAATGATTGATCAACATGAGCAATCATAAAGGCATGAAAAAAAATGTGTTGCTTTATATGTTCATACTTCAGCAAACAAGTTAGTCCTGTAACCAAGGATGCCAAACAACAATTATTTGTGATACAATCATCCATGACAAAGGAGTATTGACAGAATGTGTCATAGCTTTGACGTGTTCCTGACAAAGGAGGGAATCCAAAAAAAGGCAGTCTACAAAGAAAGCAAGAGAATCTGGATTCATCATCTTTTCATTTTGGAATGTTCCATAAGCCTTTTTCTAATTATTTCAATCCTGTGATTCATAGCAGACCAAGCCTATTTGGATTATAGACAGAGATGAAGGCATATGAGAAGAGGACATCTGTTAGACATGAACACATCAAACTGTGGCCACATTTGGCACTGCAGGTGCCATTAACAAAGCCATTTTATAGTCCATTAGAAACAAAGAGGCATTTAGTAGCAAACAGAAAATATAGAAGTCAACATTTTCAAGGCAAGAATGGAACTAAATGAGCTAACTCAAATCAACAAAATCTTATCAAAACTTTATCTCAGATTAGTTATAAAAATGCATTTATCAATTCTACTTAATTGAGTGCCATATTAATTTGCAACAGCAAGTAGCTAAGCCTTTGCCAACTGCTCAGTCAGTGACCCTGTGTTTTTCCTGTCCTTTACTATCAATAAATAATATATTAGTTCTCACTATGCCTACATTATTTGGTCAATTTTTTTAAAGTGCTTCTTCATTAGTTAATCTCCTATCAGCTAGATCATCTTCGGCCTCAGCGACCAGGATGTAAATATACAGAAAACTTCATATAACTTGAGAATCCATAAAGCTTTCAAAAAGAGTTCCTCATCAATTAGACGAAAAATATGTTGACCATCAGTGCTAACAATTTAGTGTACCACAACCAGAGGAAAGACAAAGGAAAACACTGGTTAAAAATGAGGAACTGAGATTACCTTCTTGATGACCAGCAAATGCAGAAGCAACCGAGATAGTTCCATCTTTGGCTTCAATAACTAATAGGGAAGACAGTCAGGAAATGGCACTAAATAGGGAAGCAAAATGTAAAGCTCATGGCACTACTTTTTGATGGCAGAATTAAACTAGCATCCAACCACCACTAGAATATGGCAAACAAAGAAAATAAAACCATGCAAGGGATAACATCCAAATTGTCTAGGCAACAGTTAGTCATAGAGATGGCAATGGGTCCGGGTCAAACCCGGGCAAGTCTAGGGCTTTGGTGTTTTTGACCCGCCCCGACCCATTTAAATATTATTCATAAATACATATATTAATACGTAATTATGTGATATAGATAGAAATAATGACTATCAGATATATATATACACTCATATAAAAAACATAAGTACAATATTCTTTTAAATTAATGTACAATTAATAAATAGTTAATACTTTCAATATATATTAAAGTAAAAAAACAAAATCATTAAACTATAATGAGTCAAATAAACATGCATATACAAATTTGTAAATGATCAGTTATTTGTTAATAAAATTTTCTCACATTTAATAGTTATGATGATTTTTTTGGGAAAAATAAAATATTTTTTAAAAATTTTTAAGAAGACAAAAATGGATCTAGTAAATCCACACTTCCGATCGGCGGGTCTTAGGTTCGAACGGGGCGGATCTCCTGTTTTGGCAAACCCACCCCAAACCTGTTACCATCCTAGAACTTAGTCATGCAGGCAAAAAGCTTATGATGTACTATACAAAAGGTAAACCTCTTATAGCTCATTGGCATAACTACCAAAGCAAAAATTGTCACTCTTATAGTAGCAAATACAGAGACACAAGTATCAAGCAGAAAATGTAGATGTCAAAATTTAAAGGGCAGGAAAATACCTAGGCAAATCAACTTCTTCTTGTTAAAACTTTATCTCAGGCTAGTTACATAAAATGCGTTCCATATTCTACTCGATTGAGCACCAACTTGTCATGTAAAGGCGAGTTGCTAAGTCTTTTTCAAATGATCAAACAATGTCTCGTTCTTTTTTCATTCCTTTACGATCAGTACATAATATATCATTCTGCTTATGGGTACATTATTAAGTCTATTCTTCCATATTTCAAATCTCTTATCAAATAAATCATCTTTGGTCTCAGTGACCAGATGCATATATACAGCAAAATATATATTACTTGACAATCTATAAACCATTAAAATAGCATCACACTTTCAATTAAATGAAAAATTATGCTCAAAGTTTCAAGTAATAAAAATGAGGAATTAAAATTACCTTCTTGATGACCAGAAAATGCAGAAGCAACCGAGATAGTTCCATCTTTAGCTTCAACAACTAATACACAGATGAAGGGCAGTCAGCAAATGGCACCCAACAGGCAAGTAAATTTAAAGCTCATAGAGCTACTTTTATACATGGCAGAATCCAATAAGTATCCAACCACAGCTAGAATATGGCAGCCACAGAAAGTTTATCCATGCAAGGGATACTTTCAAATCCTCTAAGCAATTGTTAGTCATGCAGTTTAGAGCATATACTTTCAGCAACTAAAACAATGGTGAAACAAAATGCATATGATATGCTGAATAAAAGGTAGGCCCCTTATGGATCATTGGCATGGTTAATATAGCTACAATTGGCACTCAGGAGCAGCAAACAGAGGGATTTTATTAGCAAACAGAAAATATAAATGTAATATTTACATCACAAGACAATAACTAGAGGAGTCCACTCATATCAGCAAAATCTTATCAAACTTTGTCTCAGAATAGTAAAACGAAAGGCATGTCCCAATTCTGAAGGGAAAATACTGGTTAAAAATGAGAAATTGACATTACCTTCTTGATGAGCAGTGAATGCAGAAGTAACTGGGATACTTCCATCTTTACCCTGAACAACTAATAAACAGAGGAAGCACAATCAGGAAATGACACTACACATGCAAGTAAATGGGGTAAATGGCATTTTACCCCCCTATTGTTTTTGAAAAAGGGGCAAATAATACCTAACTCAACTTTTATCATTTATTAAATTGGAAAATGTATCTTACCCTTACACATATGCTAATCATTTAAAATAATTATTATTAAATATATGTTGAATATATATTTACTATAACATGTTGATTAATCCATAATATACAAAATAAAAGATTATATTCCTTATATTTAACATAAAGTAAAACACATTAGCATATCGAAGCTCAATATTATGTACTATAATATATATTTGACATTTTTCTTGACATGTTTTTAATGATGAAGTCATATGAGATGATTAAACCATAGAAATTCATGAAATTATATTTTTTATTTAATTATTCACATTATCTTGAATAAAATAATAAGAATATTAATAAAAAAATATGTTGTTCACATCTTTCGAAATAATATATACATTGTATATATATATATATATTCTACATGTGTATTTTATGATATCATCCTAATATTTATGAAAAATAAAAAATAAAACAGAAATTTCCATCTTATATGTAAGGGTAAGTTGGTCATTTTGTAACCAATAAGTGATAAAAGTTAAGTTAGGTGTTCTTTGCCCCATTTTGTGAAATCACAAGGGGGTTATATGCTCTTTTCAAAACCCAGGGGGTAATTCGCCCCTTTTCTAAACACGGGGTAAAAAAGCTATTTACCTCAAGTAAATGTAAAGCTCATAGATTTTTAGATGGCAATGTTAAAGTAGCACCTGACCACCTCTAATATGTAGCAGCCACAGAATATAAAACCATGCAACAGTTTGGAGCATATGCTTTTTGCAACTAAATAATGACAAAGCAAAATGCGTATGATATGCTAAACAAAAAGCAGGTGTCTTACAGCTCATTTGCATGGCTAATGTACCTACAGTTGTGCAATCAGATAGCTTTTGATGCCAACTTAATTATCCAACTCTGCTAATACCCATTAGGTCAGTGACAGCGTATGGTCCTGGACTAGTAATCAAGAAAGAGTTTGGTGGAATCAAACCATTAACAAAATACTTCTCACATTAAGCATCAACCATGAGATTCGGTTATTTTGATCCCAGAAGTCAGTGGCATGCTCTTGCTAATTTCATGAACGTATAACTTGTTTTACAGTTAGGTATGACTGAAAATAAAATCATCAGGATAGAGAAATCTAAACAATTCACAGAATCTTTAGTGCTTTGAGTTGTTCATAAAGAGCTTTTAACTGTTGCACTGCAAGTTACAACTAATAGGATAAAGCCGTTAAATGTCAAAAGATCCCAGAGTTCAAACATTTTCGATTCGAAGGATCGTGGTGCCGATATTTAAAGATGGATTCAATAGTGCAGGATTTTCCATGGACTTTATCATGTCCCAACACCAGAAACTTAGTCATGGCTGTAAAGTAGACAGGACCCACCACCGAATTTGCAGAAAATTGAATCCTTTTAAAATCAAAAACACCCAGTCAAACGGTATCGATAACAGATTCCCATACCAGTTAGATTATAATTACAAGAAAAAGATCCATGAATCTTGCTTATCACCGTCGCCCACAATTATTCAAGATACAAACAATCAATCAAATTACAAATAATGATGACAAAAAAACAATAAGGAAGGACTAGTCATACTCATGTGGCTAACCTTTAGCTTCTTCCATGATTGAGAAGAAATGGATTTTGGCAAAAGAATGGGTTAGTGAAAAAATGGATCCGATGAGAGCGATCTTAAGCGTGCTACAAGCTAGCAACACAAAAATTGGAAAACTGGTTCACGTTTTAATTTGACAGTGTCGCACCCCTACCACTTTTTTGTACTCTTAGTATTATTCTATACAGCGGTTGCGTTGGCTGTACGTATGTGCACACAGGGATCTGTGGCTGAAAACCGCAGACAATAAATTAAGGTAAAAATTATCGATTAATTTAGATCTGATTCATGAAATGTCGGAATCAAGGATTGGGAATATTAATCTGCCAGTTAAAGGGCCGGTTCATAAATAGGTGGTTCTGGAGTCGGTTAATCACTGGTTCACGGTCCGGTACTTAACTGTTTTTTTTTTTTTAATTTGAAGTTAAATTTAAAAAAATATTATTAACTAAAATTTAATTCTAAAAATTTAAAAAAAAAATTGTTTGAACTTAAATTTAATTTATCTATAATGAAAAGAAATCAAAATCCATATAGTTCTGTTACTTTTTTTACCCTTCTTACCTTAGGAAGTGATGTGGTTTAATCACTTTCGTCCGTTCCCGTCGTTGTGTTTGTTCCTTCCATATTTAAATCACCTTGCTAGTCATTCGAATTTTACATATCTTGTATTCATTTTTTTGCTTTCATTCAATCATCGAAACATGAATGAGCTTTTTAAGATTTAGGAGACATTGTTAAGCGTTTTTGGTTCAACATGTTAACTCTCGTGCTAAATACATGCTCCACAGCAACTGTTGAAATGGGGCAAGCAAGAACCTTTTTTGTCATCCCAAACAAAATTGGATAAGTTTGCGTCTTTTATGACCACCATTGCAAAATGTCGAATTCTCCTTCGTTATCTGCTTCATTAAACTCAAAAGTAGCATTAAAATAATTCTCAAATTTTTGGTTGGAACCTGAGAATCTTATTAGATGTTTTGTCCATTTTTCACAAAAAGTTATGCCTTTATAGGCCTAAAACTACTATAATAGTAGTATTTTAGGTTCCAAATTAAGTAACTTATCCCCATACTTTAAACTATATTCATTATAAAAAAAATTAAATATACTCTAACATTGTGTATAATAAATACGAGATTAGAAAATAGTCATTTTTAATAGGAATTAAAGCATCATAATACATTGTGATAAGTCTTGTAAACCATCTAATTTAAGTGCAAGGTCAAAGTAATAACAACTAAATTAATTTTTGTAATATTTAAAAAATATTTTTTCCATTTAGTTTTCATTGCTTCGACATAATATTTTAAAATTTCATTATTATAGTATTTATTTAAAATTGTTGCGACATTACAACAATTAATTAATACTAAATGGGTAGTTGGCTAATAAACTCCCAATAATTGTAAGGTGGCGTCATTAAAAAAATTTAAAATATTATAAATTTTTTCACATACTGTCCATTAACTTATAAACAAATGCACATTATTAACATTTTGCATAAAAATGTACATAATAATTCTTTATAATCAAAAGATTCTTATAATAATAAATATGTTGAATTCCAACGTGTTGGAATATCTCATGGAAATCTTTTAGACTTCATACCATTGGCCTTACAAAATTTAACTCATTATTTCATAACTTGTTGATGTGATCACAAGAAAGAAATTATTTGTATAATGGGCCTAAGTTTATATTTTAAATGTCTTAATCTATTTTATACACATAAATTTAAAACATGACATATACATCTAAAATAAAAAATTTACCACCAATTGATGACTCACATACAACTTTAAAATCTTCAATACTAGCAGTATTTTAACTAACATTGTCAAATAATATTGAAAAAAATTTAGCAGTGAAATTATATTTTTCTAATGCTAATAATATCATTTAAGAAATGTTATCAGCTCTGTACATATCATCGGACACTCTCTATGCAAGTAACCTGTAATACCTAAGCCTCACACTACTCATTTGACCAATATGATTTATGCACTACATGCTACTTATATGCTAATTGCATTAACATATACATGGCATCTTATATAACATTCTTAATCGTTATACCTCTAATGTTATCACTTGATGTTAGCGGTTGAGATCCAATAACCTAATTAAGTAATTCTATATTTAGATAAGAAAAAGAATAGATTGGTCAATATATTGGATATTCATAGGTTATATATTATAATTTTGAAAGTGTTAAAGGTGTTACTAGTAAGCTTATATGATTCGATTCAATTAGATCGAGGTATTTTAAAAGTATACATCCATGAATTAACATACTTGGAATATTGGACATGATATAATTTGATTTAAGTGTCATATTACAAGGTCCATATGTGCATATGATTTTAGAAATACAAACTAGACAACCATTTAAGAATCGGGTGTCAATCGTTTAGAGAGCAAATGAACGGTTAAGAAATTAGGGCAAAAAATTATTATCCGATCGTATGGAAACTAAAAGAGGTTGTAAATAGATAAATAAATATTGAGAAACACTATATTAAAGTTGTATAAGGTGTGAATAATATCATATTTAAATCACCACTTGACACCTCAATATTTGCCACCTCAAGCTTTGACAACTTAAGCTACCATCTTAACCTTTCTTCATTTCTATCCTTGAACCATGACTAAAAATTATTTTCTGAGCTATTTCACCTCCCAAACCTCTATATTAAATTTTAAAAGTTTCTCCCAAGTGATTCCAAGTAAAGAAAAAAGTGAAGGAAGCAAAGGGAAGTAAGAAGGAGCAAGTAGAAGCTTAAATTTGTGCATATGTAAGCTTAACTCATATTTTTTATTTAAGTTCTTAAATTGTCTGAGTGTTTATGATTTTTAAAGCTTCTATTATGGTTTATAATCATGTTAGTATATTATTTATGGTCTTATAATTCATAAAAAAATGATTTTTAGTTACAAAATCGCCATAGAAATCACTAGGGACACAAACTATAGACTTGCTGATTTTTATTTTTAAAGCTTTATATATGTATAATGACTTGATTAAAAGATATATATTTCAACATATATGTGTTTATATATGATTTTAGGTAATTTATGTAAGTTTGGAAAGGTTATAAATTGAAATATGGTTTGATATTTAAAGAAACACTCAAAATTATCATGATAGAACTTACAGTTTTTGTGCTACGATAAGTGGGTTGGTTTTGATGAGGTAAATCAGTGATTTTAGGTAATTATAAAATATTATTATATTGCTATACATATTAGCTAGGTGTGATAAAAATTTGGGAGTGATTGGATATGCTCAAGGATGTCAAAATTATTATGCAACTAAATTGGACAGCAAGAAAATATGAAAATGTGAATCTGTCCCATTTGATAACTTATCATATTTCAACCTAGACATGTTGTTATTGAGTGTTAACAATTAGGTACATGATATTAGAGTTATAATACTTTAATTATATGATCTTTACATATATCTAAGATGAGAAATTAAGGTATTTGAGGGACTAGATTATGTTCTAGTTTGTAAAAGCTTGATTGTTACCTAGAGAGCTTGGTGTTTAAGGTATTAGTATGATATTTTATGCTTTCAACTTGATGTTGAGTAATATTACAAGCTATTTTACATCTAAGATTGAAAGGGAATAATAAACAAATCTAGACTAAGCCACCAAGTGAAACATAAGTAAAGATCCATTTGCAACTACAATGCATGAACATAGTATGTCTTGAAGCATTTATACCTAATGTGTTGATGATATTTAAATTGACTGGATGACAAGTATAGTATGTACCTTAATAATTTTATAATTCTTGAAATATATTGAGAGCAAGATGACTTGCATTTCATATTGAACATACCATTCATGAGCATTTACATATGCATGCACGACATATGAGTATAGTGGAAATTCTTGCATGTACTTTATGATTTGAGACATGATTTTTAGAAAGAAAATATTTTGGTTGGCCACTACTAGTGTGCTGAGTCATGCGAGGCGTGCTTATGTGATATTTTGGGGCACTGCGAGTGTTACTTCTCGGAGGATCATAGGGGTTGATAGGGGGTGTGCCTCTGGTGGTCATGAGATGGTGGACCACTTGATTATGCCCATATTGACTCCACCGATGGGAAAACTTCTAGAGGATCACAGGGGAAGATAGGGTGTGGACCTCTGGTGATCCCGAGAGATGGCCCCTGGACTGAGTTAATTTATTTATGGCCATTTGATTATTGATATTGTGCATAGCTCTTTTCAATACATAGTAGGTGGGTCAAGGGCCCAATAAAATGAAGTGATTTTTAATAAAAACTCTTTGATTTATGAGTACTCAAATTTGACACATTTATAGCATCATATCTTAGAGATGAGTTGCATGAGATTTTATATCATATTCTTACCATGCATGATTTTTACTTATTGAGCATTAACTCATGTATTTCATGCATTGTAAGTGAACATGGTGAGACTTGAGACCTCTGGTTTACTGGGCTGGCTTTGGAATCCTATAGGCTTTCAAAGATCTATGTAATTGGGTGACGACCTGTTAGGCTATTTTGTAGGATGTGCTTTTGATTTTACAGTTTATTGTATTATATTAGTGACTTTATCTTGTATATCACTTTCAAAACTCCTTTGTGACAGAGAGTTTAAGTTTGTGATGATTTTTATAGATGGTTAATATTTTGTTAAACTAACAAAAAACAAGGTTATACACACGCATACGTGCACAAATTATGTTGCACAAGTTGTCTATATATATATTCATATTATTGGGAGGTTGTGACAACCATTTTTGGATTGACCAAGAATTATCAATCCAATGACAAGTAATACCCATATATGAATAGTTTTGCTAATGGTCACTCCAAATATCATAACATAAAGAAACTTTATTACTTACATTAGCAAATAATTTAATTAAATCTTTTTTTACCTTGAATAGATAATTTTTTTAATATGCGTTGAGTGTGATTCGTGGAACACGTTTAGCAACATGATTCAATACATTTTGACAAAAATCTTCAAAAGTTAATTTATTACCAAAATTAAAAGAAAGATATTCATCAGCAACAAATTTAGCTAATCTTTCTTTAAAATTAACATCATAATATTTAAATAAGTTAGAATTATTATCTCCACCAAAAGACGAGTACGTCTGGATTTGAGTTTGAGAATGGTTAACTCCATATTTAATCGAATGCTTTTTCTCTATATATTTTGTCAACGATCCATAACCACCTCTAAATTGAAATTTATATGATTGAGAGCATTACTTACATTTTGCTAGCATCTCAACGGATGGAAGTTTTACCTTCTCAAAATATTTGGTGAAATTAAAAGATTTTAAAGTAGGAGTAGCTTGAATATTGGCATCACTCATACTTTCTTGACTTGAAAATATATGAGGTTTCTCATTATTACTTATTTCCACTTCATAATTCATGTTGAGCATAGGTGTTGAACCAATATCGGAGGAGGCCATCTTTCCTTACCTCTGATGCTTGAACCGACCATTTGATAATTGATAGAATTGAAGATGAAGGAAAAAAAGTATTGACAATATAAATGAAAGAAGTAACAACAAATACTTAAATATTTGGAAAAATAAAATTCACACTTTAAAGTTGAGAGAATTAAGAGAGTTTAGACAATTTGAGAGTTTTTTGTGAGAAAAAATAATGTGGTTTGGGGGTATTTGTAGGTTTAGAAACCTATTTAAAAAAAAAATAAGAAGGGGGGTATAACACCCAATACTCGATAACTAGATATATAGTATCATTTGACATGATAGAACCTGTGTGCATGCATGGAATATTTTTTTTGTAACACTTTAGGAAAAGATAAATCACTTCTTACATGCACAACCGTGTTTAAAATACTTTCTCACACATGTCATGTATATAACAGGATCAGTATTTATATAAAAGCACAGCACCCACAACGACCACAATATTTACATACTTATTTATAGTAAAGTCTTAAAAGCGAAATATAGAACCAGTATAAAAATATAATACAACAGACTTAAAATATAACAAGCCAACAAAATAGCCCAACAGGTCGTCATCCATGTACACACTCCCTCAGACACCTGCAGAAGCTCCAACAGCCGCCCAGCCAGTAAAAGATGCTTCAAGCATCGCCGTACTCACCTACAATTCATAAACTATATGAGCTAACGCTCAGCAAGTAATGATTATGTATGTCAAAGAATAATCCACAATATAAAGTCATGCATCTCAAAATGCTATGCCCACAATGCAATTTTATGTATTAAAATATTTTTCTTAAAATCATTTCTTTCTTGGGCCCCTAACCAATGCTACTATCCCATCCACCGAAAAAGAGCTCTGTTCACCGCCATAATCCAATGGCCAATAATCATATAAGCATGCAAATCCATGCATACTCATACGCATGCAAATCCATGCATGCTTCGATGCACTAGTAGTGGTCAGCAAAATATTTTCCTTTCTCAGAATCATGTCGTGCAATGCAAGATTTATCACAATGCTCGTATATGATGCATGCACATTCCAATGACAATGCCCATGTATGTATGCTCAATGGATAGCCCTCTACTATGCACATATAATTTATGATATTATATATAATTCACACATCTACTATGTCTATGCATTGTAGTTGCAAATGAATCTTTACTTACCTTTCACTTGGTTAGTGGCTTAGTATAGATTTGTTTATTGTTCCCCTCTAATCTTAGATGTAAAATAGTCTGTAATATTACCAAGATCAAGCACCATTCACAATTTAACAAGTTGAAAGCATAAAATATTATACTAAAAACTTAAACACCAAGCTATCTAGGTTTTACAAACTAGAATCCAATCTAGTCCCTCCAATACCTTAATTTCTCATCTTAGATACATGTAAAAATCATGTAATTGAATTATTATAACTCTAATATCATGTACCTAATTGTTAACATTCAATAGCAACATGTCTAGGTTGAAATATGTTAAATTATCAAATGGGACAGATTCACATTTTCATATTTACTTGCTGTCCAATTTAGTTGCATGATAATTTTGACATCCCTAAACATATCCAATCACTCCCAAATTTTTACCACACTTATATAACATGTATATAAATGTAACCATATCATATAATTGCTAAAACTCATGGATATAGCTTCCCAAGTTCAGCTCTCTCTACAACACACTGAAACAGATTGTTTTCCTACCGTGATAGTTTTGCACACTTCACGACATTGATGGTTTTGGCACCCTTACGTATATTCAATCTCTCCCAAATTTTTACCACACTTATATAACATATATACAGAGACAACCAGGTTATATTATTGCCTAAATTAATGGATTTTTCTCCCCTAATTCAGTCTCCTTCACAGCACACCAAAATAGATTTGCTACTTTGGCAGTTTGAGTGTTTCTCTAATATCATTCTCTATTTCAATTTCTAACCAATAAAAATTCATTCCAATACTCTTAACTCATATATAAACATGTATATGATAATAATTATAGGTTTTATTCAACATACCATACACTTTTGAAGACAAAACACAAAAATACAGCAAGGTGATAGTTTCTAGCACAAGTGTTTTCTATCAAATATTTCCAACCACAAACCCTTTCTTTATGCATCAAAACCTATCTAATAATATCCTAACACATTTACAAACGATATTAAAAGCTTAATAAGCCAATAAACTTCAAAATAAATTTGAAAGTCATGCTAAACCCATAGGTTAAGCTCACCTTGCACAG
Organism: Paulownia fortunei; assembly: GCA_019321725.1. Lineage (NCBI taxonomy): Eukaryota > Viridiplantae > Streptophyta > Magnoliopsida > Lamiales > Paulowniaceae > Paulownia > Paulownia fortunei. Next base: position 18,418,523 of record CM033106.1, read on the forward strand.
TTTTCTACTTGAACTTAGTTATTTCTCCTTCCCTTTGCTTGTTTTGCCTCCTTTTTCGGTTGGAATCACTTAGGACCTATTTAGAGAGCTTTTTTCATGTATTTAGAATCTGAAATGGTTCAAAAGAAGGTTCAAGTCGTGGCTATTAGCTTAAGAGTGAAGAATAGGTTGAGGTGATAGCTTGATAAGTCTAAGCATGAGGTGGCATAAGCTTGAAGTGGTATGTAATGGTATAATCTGATTTTCTCCCTTATCTTGCAGCCCTAATCTTGTGTGTCTCACATATTATTATTTGGTTGCAACTTATCTTCATCACCATTCATTCCTATAGCTAATTCCTATGTTCGTTCATTAGGTTCTTCACCTAAAAAATCATCGGTTCTTGCCCGATTGATAAGTTTGTGCACCGAAAGTGTTACAAGCCTATGAACCTAGTTATATAACATTAAAATTATAGTATTGTATGTCTAGTTGTCACAAGTGTATGATTTAAATATACATATAATATTAAAATTTATGATCGAACCGACTCATTTTCTATAAACTTTTCGATGACACCTTTCGAACTCCTGAGGTTACCACTTGTAACCTAGTACTATTCACTATATTGATATCTAAATTTCTTATTATCTCAATACAAAATCAACCACTTAGGTTAGGGGATTCGATAATTAATACCGTGCGAGAGCTTCAAAATTAAGTTTAATAGTTAACAACGCCGTATAAAATAAAATGAATTATATGATGTCATACCAATGCAAATAGCACATAATTAACATGTAATGCATGAATCATATGTGGCCATGTGAGTAGTAAGAGGCTCGGGTATCACAGGGGGTGAGCTAAACTAAACGGTCAAAGTTATGGTTGTTTGATTTGGACTATTCTGGTCATGCCAGAACGACCACTAATATGTGGCCGTTGATAATAAAAAAAAAACCCTGAATCGTCGGGTTGGACTTGGCAATTCAGGTTTGTTAAACCATTGGGTTGGCAAGGGTTGGGAAACCCCCAACCTTTAATAAACCTTTGGACTCAAGGACTAGTTAAGGGTCGAAACTACCTACGTATGGTCATTTTTGGATCATTGACCACATGCCAGTTACGGGTCGTGTCCGGTTCTAACTCGGCCCATGGTCACTCTAAGGTTAATTAGGCTAAATCTTGAAGGTAATTTTCCATTTTGAGTTTTGTCTTTACCTTCCATTTTGTTAATACGCCTCTTCAAATCAACTTTAAAACTTTATTTATATTCTCCATTCCTATAAAAAATTTAAATGCCCTAACTAATATTAGAAAGCTTAGGGTATGACTGCTTGTCCTTCTGTTTAAAAAAAAAATTAGAAGGGAATAGTGAGAAAAAATTATTTTGAAAAAAAAATAATGAATTTTGAGAATGTGATTGGATGTGTTATGAAAGTGTAACAATGACATTTAATGTGATTTTTTTTTTTATGAAATGGTGATTAAATGTGAAAATTTTTATGGAAAAAAAATTATGGAATGTTGTTTGGAAGTGGAATTTTTGCAAGGAGTTCTTGTTTGCTACCTTATTTTGTATATCTTTTGAAAAATATTAATTCTTTTTTTGACTTTTAGTATTCAATTAGTATAATTAAGTATACTACTATATGTACAACTACGATGATATTTATACATAACATGTATAGTTGTATGTACATTAATATTATAATAATCTTATAAAATCATTTTTTAATGTCAAAAGTATTATTATGCACTAAATTAATATTCTTTTCACTTTGGTATTCCTATATGTATTCATAATTATAGTGTTATTATAGCCACATATACAAAATAAGATGCATTATAAATTATCTGCATGTACGTATATCCACTCTATATATAACTACATTCTACTTAATATTTTAATTAAATTAGTCTCAAACAAAAAAATTGCTAATAAATTTGTAAATATTAAATGTATTAGATATATAATGTTTATGCATTTATCGTACATACATGTAATTATATAGGGAATTTATTAAATTTTTTATTGAATATTTCTTGTTATTAGATATACACACTCTTTTAATGGTCCACTAATACACTACCATAATATTATAGTTTAGATAATGATAATAATTAGTTAAATACGAGATGAGAAAAAATCAGTATTTAATACATATAAATATATTATGAATTTTTATCAAATTATGGTGAAAAAATCACATACACATACAGAAATGAATAACATATGAATTCATAGATGTACAGATAAATTACAAATATAAAAGAATTATTCAGGAATAAAAATATGACTTAATTTAATATTATTTTTATATGTATTGTGATTCTATTTAATTTTAAAGTGTGTAAAAATTATATTATATGTATTTCTTGATTATCTAATTTATAACAAATTATGATACAAGTTAGAGATAACTATTTAATAAAATAATTATTATAAATATAATTAAAATAAATTATTATTCATCATGTGTTATATAAATAAATATAATACATGTACGTGAAAATAAAAATATTCTTTAATTATTTACATATATCTATATATTATACTTGTGTAACACAAGTTTTTGAAAACACATCCTAAACGAAGGTTCTCAAATATTTTTTCACAAAATTTTCTCTTTTTCTTCTTATTATCCACTTTCATCCTTTTTCCTTTTTTCTTTTTTCTACTCCTTTTGACACTCTTTTACCTTGCTCTTCCTTCTCCACAGGCTCAATAGTGCCATGCTTTCCCTTTCAATCTTCTTTTAGTTTTGTTTTTTCGATATTTTTTGCTATTTCTATCTCATCGCTAAAAATTCCAACCCTCATCACCTCACAGCACATACAATCTTGGCATCCCTAAAACTTTCTGTTTACAATATGTGTAGAACAAAGTAAAGAAATTACTCTATAATAATGGAATGTTGTGACCCAAATCAGGTGGTAACAAACTGCAAGTGCACGGTGTCAACAAGTAATAAAGAGTGAGTAGAGTATCGTATCTGTAATATATGAGCCTCACACTATTCACTTATCTAATATGATTCATGCATTACATGTTATTCATATGTGCTTGTATTGAAACTAGCATGTCATGATTCGTTTTACCTTATAATCACATTTGGTCATTAAATTTCTAGAAAATCTCATATGGTATTAGTTGTCGATCATCATAATATAAGTAATCAACACTAAATTGAAATAAGAATAAAATGAGGTTGATCAATATTGGATATAGATGGGATATATAGGTTATAATTTTGAAAGTGTTAAAGTTGTTACTAGTAAGCTTATACAGTTTGATTCAATTTCATCCAGGTATTTCAAAAGTATATATCAGTAAATTGCATATTTGGGACATTGGACATAAGATACTATGATTGAAAGGTGATATTATAATATTCATTTATGGATAAGATTATATAATTTTTAATATGGACAATTATTCAAGAATCGGGTAACAATCGGGTAAGAAATATAATGAACGACTAGGAAATTAGCTTATGAAATATCTATGGGATCTTGTGGTAATTAAAATAAGATGAAATACAATTAATATATAGTAAGATACATCTGATCTAGGCTTGAAAGATGGGTGAAAGGTCAGATTTAAACCACAACTTTCCATTTCATGCTTGCTACCAAGCTTAAGCAAGCACCTCAAGTGCCACCTCAAGCTTTCCTTCACTCTTAGCCATTTACCCATGATCCTCAACCATTTTTCAGTCATTTTCAGGGTTCAAACTCATGTCAAAATCTCTCTAAGTTGGTCCTAAGTGATTCCAAGTAATAGAAAAGGGCAAAGAAAGCAAAAGGAAGTAGTAATCACGAGTAGAAGCTGAAACTAACATATGTGAGGTTCATCTACAGTTTTGACATCAATCTTTATATTATTTGAGGATTTTGTGATTTTTTAAGATTCTTATCTTGTTAATGATGATGTTAGAGGTTATTTATAGGGTTATTATGCATAAAACAATGATTTGTGGTTGCAAACACATAGTAGAACTACTAAGGGGCAGAATCTGTGTATATGCTGATTTCTAGTTAATTGAGCTTAAAATATGCAAGAAACCTTGGGTAAATTCTATATTTATCATCATTTATGTATTTAGGTTTGGATAGCTTAGGAACTAAAATATGGCATGATAATTAAAGAGATGCTCAAAAATGTTACCAATGAATTTAAGATTCTGCCCTATGTAAAATGGACTAGTTTTATAGCATTAACTCCATTAGTTTTGGCAAGACTATGACTTGGTTGTCTATGTGTCTGTTATCTAAGTGTGGTGAAAATTTTGGAGTGATTGAATATACTTAAGGGTGCAAAAACCATTAATGTCATGGAGTGCGCAAAACTTTTACGGTAGGAAAAATCTATTTCAATATACTGTGAAGGGAGCTAAACTTGGTGAGTTTTAACCATTCTATGATATGGTTATATTGTTTTTGATATTAGCTAAGTGTGATAAAAATTGGGTAGTGAATGAATATATCTAAGGGTATCAAAATCATCATGCAAATTAATGTGGCAGCAAGAAAATGTGAAGTTGTGAATCTGTCCCATTTGGTTCATTAACATGTTCCAACATAGATGTGGTTCATTTGATCCCTAACATTTAGGGGGATGTTATAAGAGTTATAATACAACAATTAAGTGAGGTTAGTATACATTTAAGATGGGGAACAAAGGTGTGTAGAATGTTGTATTCGATTATAGTTTTTAAGTGGTAAGGTTATTTAGTTAAATTGAGATTTAAGATCTTTATATTACATTAGGTATAATGAGCTTGTTAATTGACGATGGTGATTGATATCTTGTATTTTTACAGATTATTTCACATCTAGGGTTGGGGAGTAATACTTAATAAACCTAGAAGTAACATATAACCGATCAAAGGTAACTAAAGATCCATTTGCAACTACAATGTGTGAACATAGTACGTCTTGAAACATTTATACCTAATGTATTGATGATATTTAAATTGATTGGATGACAAGTATATTATGTATTTTAAGAGTCTTATGATTCTTGAAATATGTTGAGAGTAAGATGACTTGCATTTCATATTGAATATACCATTCATGAGCATTTACATGTGCATGCATGACATATGAGTATAGTTGAGGTTCTTACATGCACGATATGATTTGAGAAATAATTTTCATGAATAAAGATGTTTATTGGCCACTACTAGTGCATCGAGGCATGATGAGGCATGCTTATATTATATTTTGGGCACCATAAGGATGACTTCCAGAGGATCGTAGGGGCAGACATGAGGTGAACCTTTGGTGGTCACGGAAGGATGGTCCACTTGACTATGCCTTTGTTATGATTGATGCCGTGGGTGGGAGACTTCTCAGGTGATCATCGGAGAAGACAGGGGGTGGACCTCTAGGGGTCACGGGAGGATGGTCCACCCGACTGCATCAATCCATTATTGGCCATTTGATTATTGATATTATGCAAAGCTCTTTCCGGCGCATAGTAGATGGGCTAAGGGTCCAATAAAATGAAGTGATTTTGAATAAAAACTCTTTAATTTATGAGTACTCAAATTTGACACATTTATAGCATCATATCTTAGATATGAGTTGCATAAGATTTTATATCATACTCTTGCCATGTATAATTTTACTTATTGCGCGTTAGCTCATGTAGTTCATGCATTGTTGAGCATGGTGAGACTTGAGATTTCTAGTTTACTGGGCTGGCAGTGGAGCTCCTACAGGTTTTCAAAGATCAATATATATGGATGACGACCTATTGGGATATTTTGTGGGATGTGCTTTTGATTTTACAGTTTATTGTATTATATTAGTGACTTTATCATATATATCACTTTCAAAACTCCTTTGTGACAAAGAGTTTGAGTTTGTGATGATTTTGATAGACCTTGTTAATATTTTAATAACTACCTATGTATATACAGTGTTACAGGATGTGAAAATACTTTACTTTATCAATATTTTGTTAAACTAACTAGCATTAAAAAAATAAAAAGTTATACACTCGCATACATGCACAAATTATGTTGCACAGGTTGTTTATATATAAATATGTATATATGTGCTACCTTGTCAAAATTATTGTTATATCAATATCTATATTTAGTGGTGGGGGTGTTACAGTATCCCTAGGGAGTGTGTGTGTGTAAATACCAAATATAGATTACTTATGCTATATTTGACCTAATGATTATAATGGTGATTGAATTACAATGTCACAACTACCAAATTTAACAAAAGTAACTAAAACCCAAGGAAATTAGCGGATTGAATTCAATACTAAGGAAAGTCACTGCATTGGTTAGCCATCCTATGTGGTTACTGAGCTCAATAGTGATTAGAATTGATGTGGGTTGTGTAACAACGAATCTTCCTATTGTAATTGGTGGTCTCTCTCGAGTCGGACCAAATCTACCCCTAGTAGGCCACCGACACGATCTTTAACTATGGGTCATCCCACTAAGAGTACCTTGAGCTTTGTGAATTCCACTAGCTTTTGGTTTTTCACACCTATGACTACCAGACATACCTATACCTAGGGGTCGGTCCATGGCACATATTATCCAATCTATTACTACAACATCACCTCTCGATCTTAATTGCAATAATTAAATTCATCTTGAAATTGATCAAATCTCAAGAAGCATTAAAGATATAGTATATGCTCATCATAATAAAAATAACATTTCAATCACAAAATAAGCATTAATTCATGATTCCATAAGGATGGCTTTCCAAGCATTGCCAAAAAAAAAAATGGTTTAGTTCATATTGAAATTAAGCAAGCACCAATTTCCAACATCATAATTCTTACAAATTTCTCAAAACTAAGCAAAATAAAAGAAGAAATTAAAGTAGAAGATTACAACTACAAAGTGATTCTTCACTTCTTCTTCAAAATCTTCAATGCCCAATGAAGCTCCTCCTCTTCTTGGTTTCAAATCCCAAGCTCCTTGGTAAAGTGTGTGTGTTCTTGGTGTAGTGTATGAAGAAATATGGAGAAATATGTATTTTAGGTGGAGAGGAAATGTGTGTGAGAATTTAGGTATAGAGTATGTATGAGAATTTAAGTGTAGAGTGTGTGAGAGGTATGAATTGTGTGATGTGTAGTGTGTATACAGTATATATACAATAGTATCACATGGGTCATAATGTGTGAGTTTTATACAGTGTGTATATGTCATGAAAAATGCCAAATCAGCCTTTGGCCGTCATTTGTCGCACAAAGGGACTAGGGAATCTTTTTTTGTTAAAGTTCACTGGGGATAGGGCGCCAGAAATTGGGGACCCACCCCTACCACTACCATTTTTCTTCTCTTGAATTAGGGATGGAGCGCCGTAATTGAGGATCCATCCCCAATGCTATAGTTTTGCTTCCTTTTAACTTCATTTCTTCTTCTTTTAGGTCATTATTCGTAGAATATTTTGCAAACCGCAAGTGCATGGTGTCAAGTTTTAATACAACGGTGAGTTGAGTATCGTTTTTAGAAATATTATAATAAAAAATTATATCAGGTACTCTAGTTCAAATAGTCCCTATTTTATCTAGAAAATTGAGTGATGATTGGTAAATAAAGTAGAGTAAAAGACAAGAGTGAAATTCTTAAAAGTAATACAACAAACACCTTAAGAGCATTAAATTATAGAATAATGATTCACCTAATTATCACCTATGTTCTTCCTTCCAAAACATACCAATTCAAGTCAACAACACATGTAAGTTAAAAATTCCTAAGATCATCAATTCCCTCTATCGAGTGTCGAATTGAGTATAAGTTCCAACATGAATTTTAATATATTTATAAAAAACTCAAGAATAAAACTCTATAAAAGTTCAATGAATTCTTATTCAAAACTTCAAAGGTTTCATAAGCTTCTCAACTCTATGATTCCTAGGTTGTGTAATCCTTATGATCATGCATAATCTTCCCTCTCTCGAGCACCAAATCTCATACATCTAATAATATCAATTAGTGGCCAAATAATCAAGATGCAATATTAAACAAGATAACACAAACAAGATGAATAACTTGAACTAATATTGTTTAGAATTCAAAACATAGGATCAAATAAGGTTACATCATCCTCTAGAAAGAAAAGTGTAGTTCATCATGGATGAATACACCTTCAAGAAATATCTAAGAAAGAACATGAAAATTGTTCACCAATTTATGAATTAAGAGGAATGGTTAAAGCTCTCCTTATCTCCTAGAATGGCTGCTTGTCTCCAAGAATGAATGACCCTTGTCTACAAGATCCCAATGCCTCCCTTAGTTCCAAAAAATGAATCCCCTTCAAAAATCGCTTCCTTGGTTGATGCCAATCTCCTCAAGATAATTCCTTCCCCAAGAGTCTTCCAAATACCCCTGAAATCCTTTCATTTTTCTTAGCTTCCCCCCCCCCAAAAGAATCTTACAAAAGAAACTTGAAATCCTTCCCATTTTCTTGGCTTTTCCACATTTTCCTCTCTTTTTCCTCCATGTTTTTTTGGCTAAAAGAAGTTCCCAAATTTGTCTTGGAAGATGCCTTTTAAAGTCCAAAAAGAAATTCCAAAACCGGACTTAAAAATTATATTTTTGATTTTTTGCGAACTGGGGCCACAACTCCAAACTGTCTATTAGAGCACAAAATGAACTGGTGTCACGGCTCTATTTTTGGCACCACGGTGCTAAACAATATATCCTCTAACATCATGTGGTTTAATCATTCTTTTTCAAAGCCATTTTTGAGCTTTTTATGTCTTCTAAGGAATTAGCTTTTTATGTTTTCTAATGAGTTATAGCTCTATGTCTTGGCCTTCCATAGATGTTTGAATCAACTTGACATGACATCTTTGGAGAGAGTTATGCCTAAAATACCAAGATATGTCGTACTAAAAAATTTCAATCCGGTGCTAACTCTTGAACTCGATTTTTCTCATTGAAATCAAAAGAACTAGATTTCATGGTAAATATAAAAATTGTAGATATATCTCTTACTTTCCAATAAATCAAGAATCAAGTCAATATGATATTGGGGCAAAGAGTTACGATTAAAATACGAAAACTGCCATCAGTAGCACTACAATTTGAATTTTTCAACATTTCAACCAAGTTTTTGCTTCTTTCCATTTTCTTCTCATTTTTCTACTACCTACAAGATTTCAAACTAAATACAAAAAAAGTAACACAAATACTTGAAAACAAACCAAATGTTAATCAAAAGATATATGAATTGTTGGTATAAAACTAACTTATCATATACCCCCAAACTTGAAGATTTGAAGGTCCTCAAGCATGAATTTTCAATAACAACCCCTCTTTGAATCATGTTACCAAAGTCAAGAATTTTTTTTTCTGACATCTTATCTCAAAATATTAGAAAAACCAATTTTATATGTTAACATGCATATTGGTTTCACTTAACTTCATGGTATTGTGTGTGTGAGTATGAAAGTTGTAGTTTATCAACTTTCATTTATAATTTGGATAGGTTTATAAAGCTAACTACTCCTATTTGATCCACTTTTGAAATGCTTACCAAATTCCATAGGCTTATTTTTCACATTAATCTCCACTAATGTAGGTAGATCATAACATCAAAGACTAAAAGGACTTCAAAAGCTTGTATTGTGTGGCTTGGCTAATGGTGGGAATATATGAAAAATTGTAGCTAAAAATTACCCATTTTACACAATCATACTAGAATCTTTATGAATGAACCCCAACGTCGTCATCAATCTTCATTTTTTCTTTATTGAACATCCCTTTTTCTTTGGATTACCCCCAAACTTATTTCTTTTGTTGTATGCAATGGGGGTCTATTTGTTTTAGAGAGTTTAGATCATACATCTCAATTCATAATTTCTTCATTTTCATCATTTTTCAATATTTTCTTCTATTTATTTTCATTTTTTTAATACAACAATTCATTCTAGAATGATTGTGTAAATGAGAAAAAAGGTCAAAAATTGGAAATTTTTATAAAGCTCAATAATGTGTATGGGGTGTCCAAAGAATTGTTTCAATAGGCTTAAGAGGGGATACTAGGGAATTATTCAAGTATAAGTTGGCTTCAAAAGCTCAAATAATCTAAAAATGGCCTAAATCATCCCCTTAATGCTATGCCACTTAGGATTTCACCTCGACTAGTGATCAAACAAGTTCTAGAGGTTGGTGGGATCATTTAGGAAACAATTAGACCTTATAAACTGTCTCTAAATAATTAAATATAACTCAATGAACTACTTAGTGCATCAAGACTCACAAGACCTCATAAAGTTAATAAAACTAATTTTTGATATTTAGACACGTAAACAAATATACATATTCTATATTCAATTTTTCCAAACATGCATATAGTTTATTACTAAATTTGACAATCAATAAACTAAACTCAACAAGTAACAAGAAATTATCCTAAACTCTTGACCCCTTCCCCCAAACTTAATATAAGAATTGTCTTCAATTATTGAAAGAATTGTAAAACAAGGGGACTTTCCTGAAAATAGGTGATGTTCAGTCTTTTACCTGCAAAAATAAGTAAAATATCAAGGAACAATTATCATGATATGAAACAACATAAGAATAAAAACACTCACAAAAATAAGAAAACAGAGCTTGGGTTGCCTCCTAATAAGTTCTTTGTTTAAAGTCTTTAGTTAGATCGAAACAGAATATCTTAGGCTGCTTCTCCAAGTGGAAGATTAGACATTCAAATTTTATTTCTGTAATAATGTTTCAACCTTGTCCACTGACACAAAAAAATGTGTAATCCTTACCTTTGAGCTCAACCACCCTAAATGAAAATATCTTTTTGATAATGAAGGGACCGGACCATTAGATTTTAATTTTCTCGAAAAAGTTTTAATCTAGAAATGAAAAGCAACAAAGTTGTCCAGGTTGAAATTCTCTTCTCCAGATCATTTTGTTATGCAATTGTTTTATTATTTCTTTATAGATTTTAGCATTTTCATAGGCATCAAGCCTAAATTCCTCCATTTCATTGAGTTGCAAGAATCCTTTTTCTCCAATTGCCTTTGTATCAAAATTTAATTATTGCACAACCCATTATGCTCTATGTTCTAGCTCAACGGGGAGGTGACAAACTTTTCTAAAAACTAATCGATAATTGAGTTTTATGATGTGCGGTATGCCCAATGCATCATCAAGCTTATGGGCCAAATCATTTCAATTAATACTTACCGTTTTCTCAAGGATTTGCTTCACTTCCCAATTTGAGATTTTGGCTTGTCCGTTTGATTGAGGATGGTATCCAAAAGCTTCCTTGTATCTTACACCATACTTGGCCAAAAGGTTAGTAAATATTGCAAAAATGATAACCTTTTGTCGGGTTCGCGTAATCATGGGATTACAAGCACATCAAAAATTTAAAAATTTTCAACAATTGAAATAAAATCATACATCATATATAAATATGCATATCCCGGATTTAATGTGATTCTTGGTTTGCATTTTTTTAATTGTTCGTTTAATAAAATTAAACAACTAAAGTTTCACGATTATACCTTTCAAGCAATCTGGCTGATGAGAAGGAAGTCAGATTCCTCAAGCTCTTCTCAAACAATTTCGATAGCCTCTCAAGACGTTTACCAACGACTCTAAGTGTAGTCCCTCTAATGATATCCACACTTTCGAGCAGATCCACAAGCTTCAAATCCTTGCTAGTAAATTTGAACTTCTTATTTCTAAATCTATTTAAGAGTGAAGATTAATTATTGAATCAATAAGTGATGGAAGAATTAACCTTTTAATCAAAAAGGGATGGAAGCTTTTTGATGGAATAATTTTTTGTTAATTAAGAAAATAGAACCAAAAAAAAAATTTGAGAATGAGAAGAGAAGAGGGGGCAGAAAATTCTAGCTCTCTTGCTTATTGTTTTTGGTCCCTACATTGTGTATTTATATATACAATATAGTCTTTGATCTAATCCCATTAGGTCTCCAACTCATACCCTAATTAGTCCCCTAATCCAATTTGGAAACCTTCTCCCTCCTTATCTCTTATTCCTTTCACTTCAAGACAATTTTTTTCATTTTACTAGGACTCTTTAATTCTAGAAATTAAAAAAATCCTAATGATCCTCTAACCCCATTGGCTTGGACTCTAATTAATTTATTAAAGTTTAATTAATTAATCTCCATCAATTAATTAAAAAGCCCAACATAATTAATTGATCTAATCAATTAATTAGTTAGTTCCATCATAGGCCACCTAAACATATTATGCATAATTAAAATAATTCTATTATTTTAATTGATTAAATTAATTTAACTACTTAAATTAATTTTAGGCCAAGCTAATATAATTAATCTCCATCAATTAATTAATTCACTCTCAAGAGCCCCTAATCATTATTAGGTTCAAATAAATAATTATATTATTTATTTGAATGAATTAATTTAGCTATTTAAATTAATTCTAACTCAAGTTGATTAATCCAACACTTTGGATTACAAAAATAGATATAGAAGTGGATCATCTCAATTTGTGTGTGACTCATTAAGTTAATAACTAAGCTAGTAGTAGGCTTGTAATCTTTGCAATTTATGAATAAATTTAATATTGTGATTAATTAATCCACTCGAAATTAACCCCTTAATTTCAAGAACCTCGCAAATCAAGGGAAGCACCAAGCAGTGCATTCGACTACCTAGTCTTAGGTGAATAGCAAGAGAACCTTTTCTGTTATGAGTACCATGCAAATACGACTCCATCAACTAATTTTTTGATTAAGTTTAGGGCATAGATTATTAGTTGAAACCCTATTCTGATGTAATAACTACGATCCCATTTCAAGTCACATTGATCATTTGACAAATTACAAGAAAACCCTACGTTTAGTATTCATCCTGCTTTAGCAAAGGTCTTTGGGATCAAGGATTATGAAAACATAGGAGATTCTTATATTTTACCAAATAGGTGGCAGATCCTTTATTGGCTACTCGTTGACCTCCATATACAAAGATCATACACCCAACGTAAGCCCCTTATGATTATCATGCAATCAAAAAATACATCAAAGTATATGATATCATGCACAAGGCCACCATGGTACCTCAAATCAAAGGACTAATTAATACACTATTGTGACTAGGAGATCAATGTCTGAACTATTGTGACTAATTAACAAGCACCCACACGCATGAACTAGTATCCCTACGCCAATATCTGTGGAATGAAATATTTTTCTCTTTCGAGTATGCATCATGTGTACGAGTCTATCGGGCTTATCGATATCCTATCTCAATAAACTCCCGACTCGAAACATTTTTAAGATCAAAGCCATAGAGGCATATTCCATAATCACCATCATAGTGTGACCATACCCTGTAGCTAAAATTAATCTAGGGACTTAATCTATTTGATAAAAATAATTAAAGATAAATAAATACCTTTTATTTACTTAAACATTATGAAGAAGACTATTTTTACAAGATTACAAAAGCTTGTCGCTAATTGGCTTGCCGGACATTACTCTAACATTCTCCCACTTGCCTCAGAGCCAATTGCCCATGTATCTAAGACCATCTTGTCTAGATGTCATTCAAATACTCTTTAAGCTAAGGGCTTTGTTAGTGGATCTACTATATTTTTTATCAAGGATACTCGCTCCACTCTAATGTCTCCTCTAGTGGTGGTGCCAGAGCACAGGGAAATGAGACACCCACCCCACCCAATTAATGATCGAGATAACATGATTAATTGGTTAACAGAGTTGATTGAATGACAGTCTAAACAGATTCAACAACTAATTCGGCAGAGGGATAATGGTGAGCAACTGTGGGTGGAGGAAAACCAACAGCGGGCGGACTATATATATATGGTGGGAGAACGATTTAGGAGGCTGGATCCCCCAATATTTGAGGATGTGATTGATCCTACCACTGCAGAGGACTGGTTGAGGACCCTGGAAAACATGTTCCAGTACAGCAGGGTGCCAGTAGAGGAGAGGGTAATGTGTGCCACTTTCATGCTTCGTAGCAATGCAGGCCATTGGTGGGACATGATCAGCAGCATAGAGGACATTACTACCATGAGTTGGGACAGATTCAAGAAGTTATTCCGAAATAAATATTTCACGACCCCAGTTCGCATGATGAAGATGAACGAGTTTATACAACTGTGACAATGAGCGATGACTGTTGGGGAATATATTCGTAAATTTGAACTGTCTAGGTTTGCTATGCACATAGTCAGTATTGAAGCATTGAAAGTAGAGAGATTTTTAGAGGGTTTGAGGCCAGAGTTACATCGGGATGTTAATATGGTGGGTACTCAAGGGGTGATATTTTCACAGGTGGCTGAGAGGGCGCTAGTGGCAGAACAGGCTAAATCGAGAATCTCTTATGCATAGAAGGCTCGACAATAATTCATATAATAGGGACAAAGATGGACTGTGGGGCAAAAGAGGCCGGTCCAAATATAGAAACCAATCTAAATACAAAAGCCAGGATTTAAATTTCAAGGAGAACGAGGCCAACAATAAGAAGATTAAAATAAGAGGCCACGGGTTAAATAAGGAAAAACATCGATGCTAGAAGTTGTGTGTCAAAAATATGGTAATCAACATACTGGAGGCTACTATATAGATACTAGGACATGCTTTCGATGCGGAATGCCAGGATATATTGCTAAATTTTGCCAAGGTAAATTAGACCGGCCAAAGGAATGTACCAGCCAAGGTGTTCACCATGACCAGGGCGGATGCAAAGGCAAATCCATCGGTGGTGACATGTAAACTTTATATTTCTAATGTTCCAACACTTATGTTATTTGTTCTGGAGCCACGCATTCATTTGCAACCACTGAGTACATGAAGAGGTTGGGTAGAATACTATATATAGCAGAAATCAGTTATAGTGTAACAGTCCCCTCTAGAGATGCTAGTCAAATCAATCGGATTTTGACAGCTTGTGCTATAATTGTTGAAGGTAGAGAATTACATGTTGATCTAATTGTATTGGATATGAATGATTATGATGTTATTTTGGGCATAGATTGGTTGTCAAAGTATGGGGCTACTATTGACTGTAAGGAAAAGACAGTGACATTTCAACTTTCTAGGAAAAAGTCTTTCACATTTACCAACATTATGAAGAATTTTAGATTCCCTATGATTTCAGTAGTGAAGGCATAACGATTACTCGATGATGGTTGCGAAGGGTACTTGGTGAGTGTTGTGAACATTAAGAACAACACCCACCAACTCTGAGTGAAATACCAATGGTGCATGAATATACTGAAGTATTCCCGGATGATCTCCTAGGACTGCCACCAGATCAAGAAATAGAGTTTGTTATTGAGATAAAATCAGGAATGTCTCAAATTTCTAAAACTTCCTATAGAATAGCTCCCTTGGAGTTGAAAGAATTAAAAGTACAATTGCAAGACTTGATGGACAAGGAATTCATCAGACCGAGCTTTCCACATTGGGGAGCATCAGTTCTGTTTGTACATAAGAAGGATGGCGCCATGAGACTATGCATCGATTATCAAAAGTTGAACAGGGTCATGATTAAGAATAAATATCCGTTATCCAGAATCAATGATTTATTTGAGCAGCTTCAAGGTGCCATAATATTTTCAAAGATTGACTTACGTTCTGGGTACCATCAACTGAAAATAAAGGAAAAAGATATCCCCAAGATGGTATTTAGTATAAGATATGGGCACTATGATTTTTTAGTGATGCCGTTCAGATTGACTAACGCTCCAGTAGCATTCATGGATCTGATTAATAGAGTGTTTAAAGAGTTTTTGGATAAATTTGTTATTGTGTTCATCGATGGCATTCTAGTTTACTCCAGAACTAAAGAAGAGCATGCCGCACATTTAACACAAGTATTAGAGGTCATGAAAGTGAAGCAAATATACGCCAAATTCAAGAAATGCGAGTTCTGGTTGGATCGCGTGGTATTCCTAGGACATGTTATATTAGGAGCAGGAATATCAGTAGATCTAAGTAAAGTTGAAGCTATAAACAACTGGATGTAGCCTACCAATCCTTCAGAGGTGCACAGTTTTTCTGGGTTTAGCTGGATATTACCGAAGATTTGTGGAGGGGGTTCTCCAAGATTGCTGTGCCATTGATACAATTAACTAGAAAAGGGGTGATGTTTAGATGGACGGATATATGTGAGCGAAGTTTCTAGGAGCTAAAAAATAGGTTGACTTTAGCACTTATTCTCTCAATTCCATCAGGTACTGGAGGATTCGTAATTTACAGTAACGTGTTGAAGAATGGATTAGGATGTGTACTAATGCAGAATGGCGAAGTAATTATGTATGCATCCAGGCAACTTAAAGAGTATGAAAAGAATTACCCCACACATGACTTGGAACATCTTGTTGTAGTATTTGCTCTTAAAATATGGAGACACTATTTATATGGTGAATGGTGTGAGATCTATACTGATCACAAGAGCCTCAAATACTTCTTCACATAGAAAGAGTTGAATATGCGGCAGCGGAGATGGCTGGAACTGGTAAAAAATTATGATTGTGTGATCAATTACCACCCCGGTAAAGCCAATGTTGTAGCTGATACATTGAGCCAAAAATCCACACAAAGTACAATAGCTATGGCTTTAATTCAGAAACTAGAACTGAATGACTTGCAGAAAATAAATATAGAGATTTTACAGATAGGAGTAATAGAGGCAAAGTTGGCATCCCTGATGCTTCAGTCTACGCTAATTGATAGGATCAAACAGGGACAACGTGATGATGAATATCTCATCAATATGAGAAAATATGTTGATGCAGGGAAGTCTCCTGAATTTAAGATGACTCAAAATGAAATTTTACAATTTAGAGGGCGGTTTTGTATGCCAAATATTGATAACATTCGGGAAGACATTTTAAAAGAGACACATTCAACCCCTTATTCAGTACATCCAGGGGCTACCAAGATGTATAGAGACTTGAAAATGCATTATTGGTGGCCGGGTATGAAAAATGACATCGCCCAGCATGTGGAGCAATGTCTAACATGTCAGCAGATAAAGGCCGAACATCAAGGACCCGCAGGGACTTTGCAACCTCTACTTATTCCAGAATGAAAATGGGAAATGATCACCATGGATTTCGTAATTGGTTTGCCAAAGACTACTAAGGGTCATGATGTTATTTGGGTTATCGTTGATAGATTGACCAAGTCTGCTCATTTCCTTCCCATATGTTCTACCTATTCCATGGATCACTATGCCCAATTATACGTTCAGGAGATTATCAGACTTCATGGTGTGCCATTGTCTATAGTTTCTGATAGAGATTCACGATTTTTGTCTATTTTCTGGAGGAGTTTACACAAAGCTTTGAAAACACAGTTATCATTCAGTATAGCATATCATCCTCAGATAGATAAGCAATCTGAATGAATAATACAAATATTGGAGGATATGCTCAGAGCCTGTGTATTAGACTTCCAAGGTCAGTAGAGTAAATTCCTACCTTTGGTGGAGTTTGCATACAACAACAACTATCAGAATAGTATTGGAATGACTCCCTATGAAGCATTGTATGGCAAAAAGTGTAGGTCTCCAATACACTGGGATGAAATTGGTGAGAAGAAACTTTTAGGGCCAGATATGATTCGAGAGATGACAGAAGCTGTGTTACAGATTCGACAAAGAATGCAAATTATCCAAAATCAGTAGAAAAGTTATGCAGATCAACGAAGAAGGGCGTTGGAGTTTGCGATAGGAGATCGGGTGTTTTTGAAAGTATCACCAATGAAGGGCATTATACGGTTTGGGAAGAAAGAAAAATTGAGTCCTAGATACATTGGCCCATTCTCGGTGATTGAAAGAATTGGTGATGTTTCTTATCGTCTAGATCTGCTAACATCTATGTCCTAAATACACAATGTATTTCATGTGTCTATGCCGAGGAAATATATTCCTATTTCCTCTCACATTCTGAAGAATGAACTAGTGGAATTAAAGGCAGATTTGAGCTATGAAGAAAAGCCTGTACAAATTTTATTACTAGAAATGAAGCAGCTAAGAAATAAACAGATTCCATTGGTTAAAGTGTCATGGAGAAACCAATTGGTAGAAGAGGCCACTTGGGAAAGGGAGGATGAAATAAGAACTAAGTATCCTGAACTTTTTGGTAAGTGAAATTTCGAGGATAAAATTTTTATAAGGAGGGGAGGATGTGATACTCGAGCCTCTTACTACTCACATGGATAAATATGATTCATGCATTACATATTAATTGCGTGCTATTTTCATTGATATGACATCATATAATTCATTTTATTTTATACGGCATTTCTAATCATTAAACTTAATTTTGAAGCTCTCGTACGGTATTGATTATCAAATCCCCTAACCTAAGTGGTTGATTTTGTATTGAGTTAAGAAGAAATTTAGGTATCAATATAGTGAATAGTGCTAGGTTACACGTGGTAACCTTAGGAGTTCCAAAGTTGTTACCGAAAAGTTTATAGAAAGTAAGTCAGTTCGATCATGAATTTTAATATTATATGTATAATTAAATCATACACTTGGGACAACTAGACATAAAATACTATAATTTAAATGTTATATAACTAGGTTCATAGGTTTGTAACATTATCGGTGCACAAACTTATCAATCGAGCAAGAAATGATGATTTTTGGGTGAAAAACCTAATGAATGGATATAGGAATTAGCTATGGGAATGAATGGTGACAAAGATAGGTTGCAACCAAATAAGAATATGTGACACACACAAGATTAGGGCTGCAAGATAAGGGAGAAAATCATATATACCATTACATTCCACCTCAAACTTATGCCACCTCATGCTTAGACTTATCAAGTTAGCACCTAACCTATTCTTCAATCTTAAGCTAACAGCCATGACTTAAACCTTCTTCTGAACTATTTTAGCTCTAAATACATGGTAAAATCTCTCTAAATAGGTCCTAAGTGATTCCAACCGAAAAAAGAGGCAAAACAAGCAAAGGGAAGGAGAAATAACCAAGTTCAAGTAGAAAAACTGTGCAAGGTGAGCTTAACCTACGGGTTTGGCATGACTTTTAGATTTATTTTGAGGTTTATTGGCTTATTAAGTTTTGAATCGTATTTATAAATATGTTAGGATGTTATTAGATAGACTTTGATGCATAAAGAAAAGATTTGTGGTTGGAAATATTTGATAGAAAACACTTGTGCTAGAAACTATCACCTTGCTGTATTCTTGTATTTTAGACTTCAAAAGTATATGGTATATTGAATAAAACCTATAATTATCATCATATACATGTTTATATATGGGTTAAGAGTATTGGAATCAATTTTCATTGGTTAGAAATTGAAATTGGGCATGATATTGAAGAAAACACTCAAAACTTCCAAAGGAAGAATATCTATTCTGGTATGCTGTGAAGGGGACTGAATTACAGGGCCTAGACCCATGTGTTTTGACAAATTTATGGCATGGTTATATTTTTCTACATGATTAGCTAAGTGTGGTAAAAAAATTTAGAGTGAATAAATATTCCTAAGGATGTCAAAATGTCTATGAAACCTAATGTGACAACAATGAAATTAGAGGTGAAAATCTATTCAATTTAATAACTTAGTATGTTTCAGCCTAAACATGTTGCTATTGAGTTCTACCAATTAGGCACATGCTATTAGAGTGATAATACTTCAATTACATGATGTTTACATGTATTTAAGTTGAGAAATTAAGGTATTTGAGGGACTATATTGGGTTCTAGTTTGTGAAAGCCTGATTGTTACCTAGATAGCTCGGTATTTAAGGTCTTAGTATGAGATTTTGTGCTTTCAACTTGCCAAATTGGAAATGGTGTTTGATGTTGGGTAATGTTACAGGCGATTTTACATCTAAGGTTGGAGAGGAATACTAAATAAATCTAGATTAAGTCACCAACCAATTGAAATATAAGTAAAGATTCATTTACAACTATAATGCATAGACATAGTAGATGTGTGAATTATATGTAATATCATAAATCATATGTGCATAGTAGAGGGCTCTCCATTGAGCATACATACATGGGCATTGTCATTGGAACATGCATGCATCATATACGAGCATTGTGATAAATCTTGCATTGCACGACATGATTTAGAGAAAAGAAAATGTTTTGCTGACCACTACTAGTGCACCAAAACATGCATGGATTTGTAGGTTCGCATGTATGGATTTGCATGAGTATGAGTATGCATGGATTTGCATGCTTATATGATTATTGGCCATTAGATTATGACGGTGTACAGAGCTCTTTTCCGGTGCATGGGATAGTAGTGTTGGTCAGGGGCCCAAGAAAGAAATGATTTTAAGAAAAATATTTTAATACATAAAATTGCATTGTGGGCATAGCATTTTGAGATGCATGACTTTATATTGTGGATTATTCTTTGACATACATAATCATTACTTGCTGAGCGTTAGCTCATATAGTTTATGAATTGTAAGTGAGTACGGCGATGCTTGAAGCATCTTTTACTGGCTGGGCGGCTGTTGGAGCTCCTGCAGGTGTCTGAGAAAGTGTGTACATGGATGACGACCTGTTGGGCTATTTTGTTGGCTTATTATATTTTGAGTGTGTTGTATTATATTTTTAGACTGGTATTATATTTCGCTTTTAAAACTTTATTGTAAATAAGTATGTAAATATTGTGGTCGTTGTGGGTATTGTGCTTTTATACTGATCCTGCTATATACATGACATATGTGAGAAAGTATTTTAAACAGGGTTGTCCATGTAAGAAGTGATTTATCTTTTCTTAAAGTGTTACAAAAAAATAAATATCGCACGTATACACAAGCTCTATCATGTCAAATTATACAATATATATGGTTGTGTAGTGATGGGGGTGTTATAGAGTGGTATCAGAGCCTAGGTCTTGATTCTGTTGACTGTCCATGTACATGATCTTAGAACTTGCGGAGCGTAGCCACTCTAGTAAGTTTTACATTATCATATATTGCATTACATATTCCATAAATTATATTGGTCATATGTTGTCAAATTTATGTAAAACAGTGTTGCAAAATGGTGAGAACTCATGGTAAGAGTAGTGGTGGTGCCAGAGCATAGAGAAATGAGACACCCACTGCAGTTAATGATCAAGATACCATGATTAATCGGTTAACAGAGTTGATTGAACGATAGTCTGAATATATTCAACAACTGATTCGGCAGAGGGATAATGGTAAGCAACTGCGAGTGGAGGTAAACCAAGAGCGAGCGGACTATATATATATATGTTGGGAGAATGATTTAGGAGGCTAGATCCCCAATATTTGAGAGACCCTAGAAAATATGTTCTAGTACAGCAGGGTACCAGTAGAGGAGAGGGTAATGTGTGCCACTTTTATGCTTCGCGGTAGTGCAGACCATTAGTGGGACATGATCAGCAGTATAGAGGACATTACTACCATGAGTTGGGACAGATTAAAAGAGTTATTACGAAATAAATATTTCATGGCCCAGTTCGCATGATGAAGATGAACGAGTTTATACAACTGCAACAAGGAGCAATGACTGTTGGGGAATATATTCGTAAATTTGAACAACTGTCCAGGTTTGCTACGCACATAGTCAGTACTGAAGCATTGAAAGTAGAGAGATTTTTGGAGGGTTTGAGGCCAGAGTTATACCGGGATGTGAATATGGTGGGTACTCAAGGGGTGACATTTGCACAGGTGGATGAGAGAGCGCTAGTGGTAGAACAGGCTGAATCGAGAATTGCTCGTGTATAGGAGGCTCGACAGTAATTCAGACAGCAGGGACAGAGATAGACTGTGGGGCAAAAGAGGTCGGTCCAAATGCAGAAGCTAATCCAATTATAGAAGCTGGGATTTAAATTTTAAGGAGAACGAGGCCAACAACAAGAAGATCAAAGTAAGAGGCCACGGGTCGAATAAGGAAAAACATCGATGCTAGAAGTTGTGTGTCAGAAATATGGTAATCGACATATTGGAGGCTGCTATATAGATACTAGGACGTGTTTTCGATGCGGAATGCCAGGGCATATTGCTAAATTTTGCCCAGGTAAATCAGCCCGGCCAAAGGAATGTACCAGCCAAGGTGTTCACCATGACCAGGGCGGATGCAGAGGCAAATCCATTGGTGGTGACACGTAAACATTATATTTCTATTGTTCCAACACTTATGTTATTTGATTTTGGAGCCACGCATTCATTTGCATCTACTGAGTATGTGAAGAGGCTGGGTAGAATACCAGATGTAGCAGAAATCAGTTATATTGTAACAGTCCCCTCTAGAGATGCTAAACAAATCGATCGGATTTTGAGAGCTTGTGCTATACTTGTTGAAGGTAGAGAATTACATGCTGATCTGATTGTACTGGATATGAATGATTACGATGTTATTTTAGGCATGGATTGGTTGTCAAAGTATGGGGCTACTATCGACTGTAAGGAAAAGACAGTGACATTTCAACTTTATGGAAATAGTCTTTTACATTTACCAGCATTGTGAAGAAATTTAGATTCCCTATGATTTCAGCAGTGAAGGCACAACGATTACTCAATGATGGTTGTGAAGGTACTTGGTGAGTGTCATGAATATTAAGGAACAACACCCACCAACTCTGGGTGAAATACCAGTAGTGCGGAAATGTACTGAAGTATTCCTAGATGATCTCCTGGGACTGCCACCAGATCGTGAAATAGAGTTTGTTATTGAGATACAACCAGGAACGTCTCCAATTTCTAAAACGACCTACAGAATGGCTCCCTTGGAGTTGAAAGAATTAAAAGTACAATTACAGGACTTGATGGGTAAGGAATTCATCAAACCGAGCTTTTTACCTTGGGGAGCACTGGTTCTGTTTGTACTTAAGAAGGATGGCACCATGAGACTATGCATCGATTATCAAGAGTTGAACAGGGTCATGATTAAGAATAAATATCCGTTACCCACAATCGATGATTTATATAAGCAGCTTCATAGTACCGCAATATTTTTAAAGATTGACTTACGTTCTGGGTACCATCAACTGAAAATAAAGGAAGAAGATATCCCCAAGATGGCATTTAGTACAAGATATGGGCATTATGATTTTTTGGTGATGCCGTTCGGATTGACTAACTCTCCAGCAGTATTCATGGATCTGATGAATAGAGTGTTTAAGGAGTTTTTGGATAAATTTGTTATTGTGTTCATTGATGACATTTTAGTTTACTCTAGAACTAAAGAAGAGCATGCCGCACATTTAACATAAGTACTAGAGGTCCTGAAAGTGAAGCAAATATACGCCAAATTCAAGAAATGCGAGTTCTGGTTGGATCGCGTGGTATTCTTGGGACATGTTATATTAGAGCGAGAATATCAGTAGATCCAAGTAAAGTTGAAGTTATCAACAACTAGATGCAGCCTACTAATCCTTTAGAGGTGCGCAGTTTTCTAGATTTAGCTAGATATTATCGAAGATTTATGGAGGGGTTCTCCAAGATTGCTATGCCATTGACACAATTAACCAGAAAATGGTTGACGTTTAGATGGACGGATATGTGTGAGCGAAGTTTCTAGGAGCTGAAAAAGAGGTTGACTTTAGCACATATTCTCTCAATTCCATCAGGTACTGGAGGATTCGTAATTTATAATAACGCGTCGAAGAATGGATTAGGATGTATACTGATGCAGAATGACAAAGTAATTGCGTATGCATCTAGATAACTTAAAGAGTACAAAAAGAATTACCCACGCACGACTTGGAACTTGCTGTTGTAGTATTTGCGCTTAAAATATGGAGACACTATTTATAGTGAACAGTGCGAGATCTATACTGATCACAAGAGACTCAAATACTTCTTCACACAGAAAGAGTTGAATATATGGCAGCGGAGATGGCTGGAACTGGTAAAAGATTATGATTGTGTGATCAATTACCACCCCAGTAAAGCCAATGTTGTAGCTGATACATTGAGCGAAAATCCACACAAAGTACAATTGCTATGGCTTTAATTCAGAAACCAGAACTGAATGACTTGCAGAAAATGAATATAGAGATTTTACAGACAGGAGTAATAGAGGCAAAGTTGGTAGCCCTAATGCTTCAGTCTATGCTAATTGATAGGATCAAACAGGGACAACGAGATGATGAATATCTCATCAATATGAGAAATATGTTGCTACAGGGAAGTCTCCTGAATTTAAGATGACTCAAAATGATATTTTACAATTTAGAGAGCGATTTTGTGTGCCAAATATTGATAACATTCAGGAAGATATTTTAAAAGAGGCACATTTAACCCCTTATTCAGTACATCCAAGGGCTACCAAAATATATAGAGACTTGAAAATGCATTATTGGTGGCTGGGTATAACAAAGGACATCGTCCAACATGTGGAGTAATGTCTAACATGTCAGCAGATAAAGGCCGAACATCAAAGACCCACAGGTACTTTGCAACCTCTACTTATTCCAGAATGGAAATGGGAAAGGATCACCATGGATTTCATAACTGGTTTGCCAAAGACTACTAAGGGTCATGATGCTATTTGGTTATCGTTGATAGATTGACCAAGTCTGATCATTTCCTTCCCATATGTTCTACCTATTCCATGGATCGCTATGCCTAATTATACGTTCAGAAGATTGTCAAACTTCATGGTGTGCCATTGTCTATAGTTTCTGATAGAGATTCAAGATTTTTGTCTATTTTTTAGGAGGAGTTTACATAAAGCTTTGGGATTACAGTTATCATTTAGTATAACATATCATCCTCAGATGGATAGGCAATCTGAATGAACAATACAAATGTTGGAGGATATGCTCAGAGCCTGTGTATTAGACTTCCAAGGTCAGTGGAGTAAATTCCTATCTTTGGTGGAGTTTGCATACAACAAAAGCTATCAGAATAGTATTGGAATGACTCCCTATGAAGCATTGTATGGCAAAAAGGGTAGTTCTCAAATACACTGGGATGAAGTTGGTGAGAAGAAACTTTTAGGCCCAGATATGATTCGAGAGATGACAGAAGCCGTGTTACAGATTCGATAAAGAATGCAAACTGCCCAAAATAGGCAAAAAGTTATGTAGATCAACGAAGAAGGGCGTTGGAGTTTGTGATAGGAGATCAGGTGTTTTTTGAAAGTATCACCAATGAAGGGCATCATGCAGTTTGGGAAGAAAGAAAAATTGAGTTCTAGATACATTGGCCCATTCTCGGTGATTGAAAGAATTGGTGATGTTTCTTACAGACTGGATCTGCTAACATCTATGTCCCAAATACACAATGTATTTCATGTGTCTATGCTGAGGAAATATATTGCTAATCCCTCTCACATTCTGAAGAATGAACTAGTGGAATTAAAGGCAAATTTGAGCTACGAAGAAAAGCCTGTATAGATTTTGTTACGAGAAGTGAAGCAGCTAAGAAATAAATAGATTCAATTAGTTAAAGTATTATGGAGAAACCAATTAGTAGAAGAGGCTACTTCTGAAAGGGAGGAAATGAGAACTAAGTATCCTAAACTTTTTCGTCAAGTGAAATTTTGGGGATAAATTTTTATAAGGAGGGGAGGATGTGATACCGAGCCTTTTACTACTCACATGGACAAATATGATTCATGCATTACATATTAATTGCATGCTATTTTCATTGATATGACATCATTTAATTTATTTTATTTTATGGGCATTTTAATCATTAAACTTAATTTTGAAGCTCTCGCACGGTATTGATTATCGAATACCCTAACCTAAGTGGTTGATTTTTTATTGAGATAAGAAGAAATTTAGGTATCAATATAGTGAATAGTGCTAGGTTACAGGTGGTAACCTTAGGAGTTCCAAAGATGTCATCGAAAAGTTTTATAGAAAGTAAATTGGTTCGATCATGAATTTTAATATTATATGTATATTTAAATCATACACTTGGGACAACTAGACATACAATACTATAATTTAAATGTTATATAACTAGGTTTATAGGTTTGTAACACTATCGGTGCACAAACTTATCAATCGAGCAAGAACCAATGATTTTTTGGTGAAGAACCTAATGAACGGACATTGGAATTAGCTACGGGAATGAATGGTGACAAAGATAGATTGAAACCAAATAAGAATATATGACACACATAAGATTAGAGCTGCAAGATAAGGGAGAAAATCAGATATACAATTACATTCCACCTCAAGCTTATGCCACCTCATGCCTAGACTTATCAAGCTAGCACCTCAACCTATTCTTCAATCTTAAGCTAACAGCCACGACTTGAACCTTCTTCTGAACCATTTCATCTTCTAAATACATGGAAAAAGCTCTCTAAATAGCTCCTAAGTGATTCCAACCGAAAAAGGAGGCAAAACAAGCAAAAGAAAGGAGAAATAACCAAGTTCAAGTAGAAACTGTGCAAGGTGAGCTTAACCTACGGGTTTAGCATGACTTTCACATTTATTTTGAGGTTTATTGGCTTATTAAGCTTTGAATAGTATTTATAAATGTGTTAGGATGTTATTAGATAGGCTTTGATGCATAACGAAAGGGTTTGTGATTGGAAATATTTGATAGAAAACACTTGTACTAGTAGAAATTGTCACATTGCTGTATTTCTGTGTTTTTAGGCTTCAAAAGTGCATGGTATTTGAATAAAACCCATAATTATGATCATATACATGTTTATATATGGTTTAAGAGTATTGAAATAAATTTTCATCGGTTAAAAATTGAAATTGGGCATGATATTGAAGAAAACACTCAAAACCTCCGAAGTAAGAATATCTGTTCTGGTGTGCTGTGAAGGGGACTGAATTACAGGACCTAGACCCATATGTTTTGACAACTTTATGGCATGGTTTATTTTATACATGTTATCTAAGTGTAGTAAAATTTTTAGAGTGAATAAATATTCCTAAGGATGTCAAAGTGTCTATGAAACCTAATTGTGGCAACAAGGAAATTAGAGGTGAAAATCTGTCCCATTTAATATCTTTTAGTATGTTTCAACCAAACATGTTGCTATTGAGTTCTACCAATTAGGTACATGCTATTAGAGTGATAATACTTCAATTGCATGATGTTTACATGTATTTAAGATGAGAAATTAAGGTATTTGAGGGACTATATTGGGTTCTAGTTTGTGAAAGTCTGATTATTACCTAGATAGCTTGGTGTTTAAGGTGTTAGTATGAGATTTTGTGCTTTCAACTTGCCAAATTGGGAATGGTGTTTGACGTGTGGTAATATTACAGATGATTTTACATCTAAGGTTGGAGAGGAATACTAAACAAATCTAGACTAAGCCACCAACCAAGTGAAAGGCAAGTAAAGATTCATTTACAAATACAATCCATAGACATAGTAGATGTGTGCATTATATGTAATATCATAAATCATATGTGCATAGTAGAGGGCTCTCCATTGAGCATACATACATGGGCATTGTCATTGGAACATGCATGCATCATATACGAGCATTGTTGATAAATCTTGCCATTGCACGGCATGATTTAGAGAAAAGAAAATATTTTACTGACCACTACTAATGCACCGAATGCATGAATTTACATGGTTTTATGCATAGATTGTAGGGTTCGCGTGCATGGATTTGCATGCATATGAGTATGCATGGATTTTCATGCTTATATGATTATTGACCATTAGATTATGGTGGTGTACAGAGCTCTTTTCGAGTGCATGGGATAGTAGCGTTGGTCAGGGGCCCAAGAAAGAAATGATTTTGATGCATAAAAATGCATTGTGGGTATAGAATTTTGAGATGCATGACTTGATATTTTTGGATCAATCTTTGACATGCATAATCTTTACTTGTTGAGCGTTAGCTCATATAGTTTATGCATTGTAGGTGAGTACGACGGTGCTTAACGCATCTTTTATTGGCTGGGCGGCTATTGGAGCTCCTGTAGATGTGTGAGGGAGTGTGTACATGGATGACGACTTGTTGGGCTATTTTGTTGGCTTATTATATTTTGAGTCTGTTGTATTATATTTTTAGACTGATACTATATTTCACTTTTAAAACTTTATTGTAAATAAGTATGTAAATATTGTGGTCGTTGTGGGTGTTGTGCTTTTATATAAATACTGATCATGTTATATACATGACATGTATGAGAAAGTATTTTAAACAGGGTTGTGCATGTATTTAGTGATTTATCTTTTCTTAAAGTGTTACAAAAAAAAAATATCACACGTATACACAAGCTCTATCATGTCAAATTATACAATATATATGATTGTGTAGTGATGGGGGTGTTACACTGTGCAAGTAATTAAGGATCATCTTTACGGCTTTCCAGTGCTCCTCGCTTGGATTGGACTGATATCTGCTCTTGACACTCAGAGCATATATGACATCAGGCATCGTACATAACATTGCATACATAATGATTCTAATTGTAGATGCATTGGTATGCGAGTCATTCTTTCTCTTTCATCTGAAGTTTTTGGGGACATTGACTTTGAAAGAGAAACCCATGACTCATAGGTAAGAATCCCCTTTTGGATTCTTCCATGCTAAACCTCTTTAGCACTTTGTCTATGTACGTGGATAGAAATAGTTCAATCATCCTTTTGGATCTATATCTATAGATTCTAATCCCCAAAAATATAAAATGCTTCTCCCAAATCCTTCCAGGAGAACTCAATAGACAACCAAGCCTTTATTGATTGCAACACCCCTACATTATTCACAATGAGTAGTATGTTATTAACATAAAGGACAACAAAGGTCACTGCGCTCCCACTAACTTTATTATACACACAGGGCTCATCTAGATTCTTGAGGAAACTAAATGATTTGATTGACTCATCGAATCGAAGATTCCAACTTAGGAAGCTTGTCTGAGTTCGTAAATAGATCTCCAGAGTTTGCAAACTTTTTGTTCACTCCCACTAGATATGAAGCCCTCTGGTTGTCTCATATAGATCTTTTCTCAACATTCTCATTGACAAAGATAGTCTTCACATCCATTTAACATATCTCGTAGTCATAATATATTGATATGGCAAGCAATATCCGAATGGATTTTAACATCACCACTAGTGAAAAGGTTTCCTCATAGTCAACTCTTTGCTTTTGAGTATAGCCTTTCGCAACCAGTCATGCCTTATAGGTCACTACCTCTCCATCTACTCCAAGATTCCGCTTGTAGACCCATTTGCAGCCGATAGGTATTATACCCTGTTGTGGGTCTATCATTGTCCATACCTTGTTGGAGTACATGGAGTCTATCTCAGTTTGCATGGCTTCTTGCAATCTTCCCAAATCGATGTTTATCCAAAGAATGCTCATCTTTATTATTTTCTCCAACAAAAGACCATATCTCTCAGGTGATCTCGAGATCCTTTCAAATCTCCTAAGAGGTTGTGTGATATGAATGTTAGTTTGAGGTGGTTCCGTCGCTACTATCTTTTGTGGGACACTTTGTGGTTCTTGAATTTCTTCAAGCTCTACAACCTCGTCTTTTATATCCAATAGAAAACTCCTTCTCTAAAAAGGTGGCATTCCTTGAAATAAATACCTTTTGTTCCAAAGGGTCATAGAAATAGTATCCAAAAGATTCCTTTGGTTATCCACAAACTTACATAAGGTGGATCTTGTTGGGTTCGCTATAATCGCAGGGGTATACACAATGGAAAATTAAATTTTTTATCAAACATAAATTTAACCCCTTTGATTTGAAAGCGATTTTAACGATCGCGCTTATTCAAGTGAATATATAAATAAATATAAAATCGGATTATACATTTCATGCACTCCGGTTGTTGTAGGGAATGAAGCAATCAATTGCTTATTCTGGACTATCAGAACTCGCAGGGATCTAAGTGTCTCCCTTCTATCAGGTCCACAATACGGAAGAGCAACACCAATCAAAATGATTCGCTAGTATCCTTTTAAGGGTTTACTAATCTAGAACTGGAGTAAATTTTCAAGAACAATAAAAATTGATTCTTTAAGTTCTTGAAACAATAATATGAAAAGAATAACAAGAAACTGATTTTCTTTTTCTTTCTTTTCTTTTCTTGGAGAGTAAAAATAGAAGACTTTAAACAAAATAATTTTTGCTCAATTTTTTTTTGAATTGATTATGTAATTTCCCTTATATATATAGGACTGAAAATTTTAATCATTTTCCAACTCTTGGAAAGTTTTTCAAATTTGAACTACTTCAAAACTTTATTTTGGAAGGATTCCAAATCTTTCAAGAACTCTTCTCTTTTTCTCTCTCCTATTGTATGTAGACTAATTTGAGACTACATTAATCATCAAAATTGTCTACATACATTGTTGATATTAATTTGAACTCTTCAAATAATATCAAGATAGATATATATCATATATATACTATAATTATATTTATACATAAATTAAATCTTAGTGGCCTATTTTATCCCATAAAATTGGTCACTATATTTATTTATCTATAAATATATTAATTAAATAAATCATATTTATTTAATTTATCCTCGTCATACCTTAGTGAGCTTCTTAAGTGATCCACATTTATTTTGGGCTTGGACTCAAAAATCCCCAAATCAATTCAATTGATTCAATCCCAATTTAATCAATCCAAATGATTAATTTAATTTACTCCAATTAGTCTTCCTAATGAAATTAGGTCCAATTAAATAATCCAATTACTTAATTGAATAATTTAATTTAACCATTAAATTAAATAGAACCCTTAATTAATTAATTGATCAGTATTAATTAATTAATTTCCAACCATTGAATAAAATCTAAAATTAGAAATGTTACTTTCCATAAAGATGTGTGACCCTTTAGGTTCACTACTAAGCTAGTAGTGGGTTTGCAATATTTGCAACTTATGAATAACAATTATTCTAATTAATTAATTCAATTAATTAATCCGCTTGGAATCAACTCCCTAATTCCAAAAACCTCACTATCCATGAAAACACCTAGCAAGTAATTATGGCAAACTAGTCTTAGGTGAAATAGCGAGTAAACCTATTTCAGTTGCGAGTACCATACACGTACGGTCCTTTCGACAACTAATCTCCTGATTGAATCTAAGGCATGGATTATAAGTCGAAAACCCTAACTGTGATCCCATTTCAAGTTCCAATGATTCTTGATGAATCACAATTCATACTGCCTTGGCCAAGGTCTTTGAATCATGAACTATGAAAACACAGGAGATTTTCTTATTTAAAAAGACAAGTGTCGAATTCTATGTTGGCCACTGACAAACCTCCATGCACACCAGTGCAACACCCAACATACCCCTTTATGATTGTCAAGCAATCAGAAGATATATCAAAGTGCTGCAGGATGCACACAAGGCTACCATCGCGCCTCAAGTTGAGGACTAGTCGTATACTATCGCAACACAGAAATTCTTATTTCGACGGGTAAAGCCTCCAACTAAGAATTTCTTGCGGGCCATATTCGGTATACTTGTTCTCTAACAAGCACCCACATACATGCAGTTACGTCTTTACGCTAATGCCAATGGAATGTGGCATCCTCGTC
This sequence comes from Paulownia fortunei, assembly GCA_019321725.1. Taxonomy (NCBI): domain Eukaryota; kingdom Viridiplantae; phylum Streptophyta; class Magnoliopsida; order Lamiales; family Paulowniaceae; genus Paulownia; species Paulownia fortunei. Next base: position 18,449,970 of record CM033106.1, read on the forward strand.
TCACGAGCATGCATTATATGTATGAGTCTTACTGAGCTATTTGATGTCCCATCTCAAAAAGCTCTCGACTCGGAACTTATTTAAGACCAAAGTCTTAGAGGCATGTTCCATGATCGCCATCATATGCGCGACCATGCCTCGTAGTAAATTTGATCTAAGGACTTTATCTAATGTGCAGAAATAAAAAATGCAAGACATAAGATAAAGAAAATGCCTTTTTATTAATATGATTCCCAATAAGATTGTCTTTACAAAAGCAAAAGAGTATAATATACCCAATCTAATTGGGGCATTGGGCATCCTACTCTAACAGGATCTAACATCCAACTATCTCCCACCAGCTGCTTCACGTAAGTAGGGCACCCCCATACCCTAAGGTACTTGTATGAAGGGGTTTTACACACCATATTTCATATAGTGTATTGGCGCCCGACTTACCTTGCACTTTATTTAACAGAAATGCTGCCGTTTTCGGAGCATAGCCCCAAAATGAAAGAGGAATCCCAGTGAAGCTCATCATGGACTGAACTATGTCCAACAGGGTTCAGTTCTATGCTCTGCAACCCCATTTAGTAGTGGAGTTGTTGGCAGATTCCACTGCAAGCGAATCCCATTCTCTTTTAGATAATCAAGAAACTCTAAGCTTAAGTATTCACCTCCTCAATCAGATCGAAGAATCTTAATACTTCGCCCAATTTGTTTCTCCACTTCATGCCCAAATCTTTGAACCTTTTAAAGGCTTCAGACTTGTATCTTACTGTGATACCCGAGCCTCTTACTACTCACATGGCCAAATATGATTCATGCATTATGTAACACCCCCATTACTACAGAACTATATATATAGTATAATTTAACATGATAGATCCTGTGTGCATGCATTATTAATTTTTTTTTTCTGCAATATATTAATAAATAATAAATATTTTCCCACTCACAGACTAATATATATACCTGCAGATGACCCATAACAATCATAATATTTATATACCCGTGTACAGAAAAGTTATAAAAGTAACACATTGTACAAATCCCAAAACGTAATACAATAGACTACAAAATCAAATAAGTTAACAATCAACCCAACAGGTCGTCATCCATGTACACTGATCCTCAGAACCTGTAGGAACCCCAACAGCTTGCCCAGTAAGTCCATGATATCAAGTATCACCAGACTCACCTACAATGCATAAACTATATGAGCTAACGCTCAACAAGTAAAGATTATGCATGTCAAAGAATAATCCACAATATCAAGTCATGCATCTCAAAATGCTATGCCCACAATGCAATTTTATGCATCAAATATTTCTCTCAAAATCATTTCTTTCTTGGGCCCCTGACCAACGCTACTATCCATACACCGGAAAAGAGCTCTGCACATCGCCATAATCCAATGGCCAATAATCATAAAAGCATGCAAATCCATGCATACTCATACGCATGCAAATCCATGCACGCGAACCTGCAAATCCATGCATAAACCATGCAAATCCATGCATGCTTCGGTGCACTAGTAGTGGTCAGCAAAATATTTTTTTTTCTCACAATCATGCCGTGCAATGCAAGATTTATCACAATGCGCGTAGATGATACATGCACATGCCAATGACAATGCCCATGTATGTATGCTCAATTGAGAGTCCTCTACTATGCACATATGATTTATGATATTACATATAATTCACACATCTACTATGTCTATGCATTGTAGTTGCAAATGAATCTTTACTTACCTTTCACTTGGTTGGTGGCTTAGTCTAAATTTGTTTAGTATTCCTCTCCAACCTTAGATGTAAAATAGCCTGTAATATTACCCAACATCAAGCACCATTCCCAATTTGGCAAGTTGAAAGCACAAAATCTCATACTAGACCTTAAACACCAAGCAATAAGCTAACAATCAAGCTTTCACAAACTAGAACCCAATATAGCCCCTCAAATACCTCAATTCCTCATCTTAAATACATGAAAACATCATGTAATTGAAGTATTATAACTCTAATAGCATCTACCTAATTGTTAACACTCAATAGCAACATGTCTAGGTTGAAACATGCTAAGTGATCAAATGTGGCAGATTCACATTTTCATATTTTCTTGCTGTCAAGTTTAGTTGCATGATAATTTTAACATCCCTAAACATATCCAATCACTCCCAAATTTTTACCACACTTAGATAACATGTATATAAATGTAACCATATCATATAATTGCTAAAAATCACGGATATATCTTTCCAAGTTCAGCTCTCTTCACGACATACTGAAACAGATTGTTTCCTACCGTGACAGTTTTGCACACTTCATGACATTAATGGTTTTGGCACCATTAAGTATATTCAATCACTCCAATATTTTCACCATACTTAGATAACATATATAATGAGACAAACAGGTCATATTATTACCAAAAATAATGGATGTAGCTCCCTTAATTCAGTTTCCTTCACAGCACACCAAAACAGATTTTGCTATTTTGGCAGTTTGAGTGTTTCTCCAATATCATTCTCTATTTCAATTTCCAACTGATAAAACTTCATTCCAATACTCTTAACTAATATATAGTCATGTAAATGGTAATAATTATAGGTTTTATTCAACATACCATACACTTTTGAAGCCTAAAACACAAGAAAACAGTAAGATGACAGTTTCTGCCACAAGTATTTCCTATTAAGTGTTTGTCATCAAAAACCCTTTCTTTGTGCACCAAAGTCTAACTAAAAACTTCCTAACACTTTTATAAGAGATATTGAAAGCTTAATAAACAATAAAACCATTCATAATAATCTGAAAACTAAAGGCAAAACCGTAGATAAGTGTTACCTATGCAGATTTTGAGGTTAACTTGATGGTAATCACTTCTCCTTTGCTTTTCTTGCTTTTATTTCAACTTGGAAATCAATTTGGATCACTTGGAGACATTAAGGTGTGTGTTTGGAAGATGAAAATGGCTGAAATGAGGGTCTGGTCGTTACTTAAGGGTGAAGGGTTTGAGGTGTTAGCTTGAGATGTTAGCTTAAGCTTAATAAGAAAACATGAGGTGGCAAGTAAATGGCAAAATCTGATTTTCTCCCTTATCTTGCAGCCCTAATCTTGTGTATCTCACCTATTTTTATTTGGTTGCAACCTATCTTAATCACCATTCGTTTCCATAGGTAATCCTATGTCCGTTCATTCGATCTTCAAACCGATTCGCATCCGATTCTTAAAGAATTATCTAGTTTGCATTTCTAAAATCATATGCACATATGGGCCTTGTAATATGACACTTAAATCACATTATATCATGTCCAATATCCCAAGTATGCTAATTTACAAATATATACTTTTGAAGTAACTTGATCAAATCAAATCAAACCGTATAAGCTTACTAGTAACACTTTTAACACTTCCAAAATTATAACCTATATATCCCATCTATATCTAATATTGATCCACCTCATTTTCTTCTTATTTCAATATAAAATCAACTACTTAGATTAGAAAATTCAATAACTAATACCGTGCAAGAGCTTCAGAATTAAGTTTAATATTCAAGAATGTCGTATAAAATGAAATAAATTATGCAATGTCAATAGAAATGCAAATAGCATATAAAATTAACACGTAATGCATGAATCATATTTGGCCATGTGAGTAGTAAGAGACTCGGGTATCACACATTACGTGTTAATTTTATATGCTATTTGCATTTCTATTGACATTGCATAATTTATTTCATTTTATACGACATTCTTGAATATTAAACTTAATTCTAAAGTTCTTACACGGTATTAGTTATTGAATTTCCTAATCTAAGTAGTTGATTTTATATTGAAATAAGAAGAAAATGAGGTGGATCAATATTAGATATAGATGGGATATATAGGTTATAATTTTGGAAGTGTTAAAAGTGTTACTAGTAAGCTTATACGGTTTAATTTGATTTGATCAAGTTATTTCAAAAGTATATATTTGTAAATTAGCACACTTGGGATATTGGACATGATATAATGTGATTTAAGTGTCATATTACAAGGCCCATATGTGCATATAATTTTAGAAATGCAAACTTGATAATTCTTTAAGAATCGGATGTGAATGGGTTTGGAGATCGAATGAACGGACATAGGAAATAACTATAGGAATGAATGGTGACTAAGATAGGTTGCAACCAAATAAAAATAGGTGAGACACACAAGATTAGGGCTGCAAGATAAGGGAGAAAATCAGATTTTACCATTTACTTGCCACCTCATGCTTTCTTATTAAGCTTAAGCTAATATCTCAAGCTAACATCTCAAACCCTTCGCCCTTAAGCCACGACCAGACCCTCATTTCAGCCATTTTCATCTTCCAAACACACACCTTAAGGTCTCCAAGTGATCCAAATTGATTCCAAGTTGAAATAAAAGCAAGAAAAGCAAAGGAGAAGTGATTACCATCAAGTTAACCTCAAAATCTGCATAGGTAACACTTATCTACGGTTTTGCCTTTGGTTTTCAGATTATTATGAATGGTTTTATTGTTTATTAAGCTTTAAATATCTCTTATAAAAGTGTTAGGAAGTTTTTAGTTAGACTTTGGTGCACAAAGAAAGGGTTTTTGATGACAAACTCTTAATAGGAAATACTTGTGGCAGAAACTGTCATCTTACTGTTTTCTTGTGTTTTAGGCTTCAAAAGTGTATGGTATGTTGAATAAAACCTATAATTATTACCATTTACATAACCATATATGAGTTGAGAGTATTTTAATGAAGTTTTATCAGTTGGAAATTGAAATAGAGAATGATATTGGAGAAACACTCAAACTGCCAAAATAGCAAAATCTATTTTGGTATGCTGTGAAGGAGACTGAATTAGGGAAGCTAAATCCATTATTTTTGGTAATAATATGACCTGGTTGTCTCCTTATATATGCTATATAAGTATGGTGAAAATGTTGGAGTGATTGAATATACTTAAGGGTGCCAAAACCATTAATGTCATGAAGTGTGCAAAACTGTCACGGTAGGAAACAATCTGTTTCAGTATGTCGTGAAGAGAGCTGAACTTGGAAGATATATCCGTGATTTTTAGAAATTATATGATATGGTTACATTTATATACATGTTATATAAGTGTGGTAAAAATTTGGAGTGATTGGATATGCTTAGGGATGTTAAAATTATCATGCAACTAAACTTGACAGCAAGAAAATATGAAAATGTGAATCTGCCACATTTGATCACTTAGCATGTTTCAACCTAGACATGTTGCTATTGAGTGTTAAAAATTAGGTACATGATATTAGAGTTATAATACTTCAATTACATGATGTTTGCATGTATTTAAGATGAGAAATTGAGGTATTTGAGGGGCTATATTGGGTTATAGTTTGTGAAAGCTTGATTGTTAGCTTATAGCTTGGTGTTTAAGGTCTAGTATGAGATTTTGTGCTTTCAACTTGCCAAATTGGGAATGGTGCTTGATGTTGGTAATATTATAGGCTATTTTACATATAAGGTTGGAGAGGAATATTAAACAAATTTAGACTAAGCCACCAACCAAGTGAAAGGTAAGTAAAGATTCATTTGCAACCACAATACATAGACATAGTAGATGTGTGAATTATATGTAATATCATAAATCATATGTGCATAGTAGAGGGCTCTCCATTGAGCATACATACATGGGCATTGTCATTAGCATGTGCATGCATCATATACGAGCATTGTGACAAATCTTGCATTGCACGACATGATGCAAAGAAAGGAAAATATTTTGCTGACCACTACTAGTGCACTGAAGCATGCATGGATTTGCATGGTTTTATGCATGGATTTACAGGTTCGCGTGCATGGATTTGCATGCGTATGAGTATGCATGGATTTGCATGCTTATATGATTACTGACCATTGGAATATGGCGGTGTACAGAGCTCTTTTCCGGTGCATGGGATAGTAGCGTTGGTCAGGGGCCCAAGAAAGAAATGATTTTGAGAGAAATATTTTGATGCATAAAATTGCATTGTGAGCATAGCATTTTGAGTTGCATGACCTTATATTGTGGATTATTCTTTGACATGCATAATCTTTACTTGCTGAGCGTTAGCTCATATAGTTTATGCATTGTAGGTGAGTACGATGATACCTGAAGCATCTTTTATTGGCTGGGCGGCTGTTGGAGCTTCTACAGGTGTCTGAGAGAGTGTGTACATGGATGACAGTGTGTACATGGATGACGACCTGTTGGGCTATTTTGTTAACTTGTTATATTTTGAGTCTGTTGTATTATATTTTTAGACTGGTACTATATCTCGCTTTTAAAACTTTACTGTAAATAAGTATGTAAATATTGAGTCATTGTGGGTATTGTGCTTTTATATAAATACCGATCCTGCTATATACATGACATATGTTAGATAATATTTTAAATAGGTTTGTGCATGTGAGAAGTGATATATCTTTTCTTAAAGTGTTACAAAAAAAAAATTCCATGCATGCACACAGGTTCTATCATGTTAAATTATAATATATATCTAGTTGTGTAGTAATGGGGGTGTTACACTTACCCATACCTAGAATAATCATTGGTCAAGGTAATGAAATAGTGGTAGTTTCCTCGGGCACTAACACTTAGTGGCCCGCTTACATCCGTATGGATCAAACCCAAAGGGTTTGCAGCTTGCTCCACTTGTCCAATAAATGGTGACTTAATCATATTTCCCTTAAGGCAAGATTCACAAGTTGGCATTTCTTGCAATTCCATAAGGTCAAGCAAGTGAGCTAACTTTTCGATTATTCTCTTAGAAATATGACCTAGTCTAGCATGCCATTAAGTATATGGAGCTATATTTGTTACTTTTTTGAATATGCAAGATGGATTGATTAGGTTGGACAATATATAAATTATTTTTCAAAGTCCCAATATAAACTAAAGAAGAATTAAAGTAAATGGAAAAAATTTATATCCTTTAATGAAAAATAATAGCCCTCTCTATCCAAAACTAGAATAGAGATAATGTTCTTTATTAATGCAGGAACATAAAGATAAAAATTTAAAACTATCCTTTTCCATCTCCTAATGCTAAGTAGACAATTCCTATGGCTAATACAACAACTTTTGCTCCATTTCCAAGCCTCAGGATCCGCTCTCCTCTACTCAGTTCCCCACTTCTTGTCATTACCTACAACTCATTTCATAGATGAGTGCCATAGCCAGTATCTATTACCCAAGAAGAATCATTAACCAAAATGTTAACTTCAACAAAGAACATACTATAAATCTTCTAGCGATTTGCAAGATACTCCTTGTAGTTCCTCTTCCAATGCCCCAACTTGCCATAGTAGTGATACTTGTCATCTGGTTTGGAACCTTTCTTCACTCCACCTAAGGCCTTCATACCTTGGCCTTCTTAGAAGAACTTTTCTTCTTCTCTTTCTTCGACCTTTTAGTCTTAGATTAGGATAAAGAGCCAAGAAGTAGGATAGGCTTCTCCTTCTTCATGGTGGACTCGACAGTCTTTAATATGTTGACTAACTCAGGAAGGCTAGTCTTCATTTGTGCATGTTGAAGTTGACCACAAAGGAGTCAAACGAGAGCTGCAAAGACTGCATTACGAGATCGTTGTCCATAACGACTTCTAGGGACTCGAGTCTCTCAATCAAAGCTATCATCTTTAGTCCATGATCATGAACCGAAGAGCCTTCGGTCATATGGCATCAAAAGAGCTCCTTAGATACTTGGTATCTAGCTTGACTTGTATGTTCACCATACAATTCCTTCAGATGAAGATGGATATCGGCAACATGTGCCATATACTCATGTTGTCTTTGCAGCTCATTTGACATAGATGCTATTATATAGAACCAAGCCTACAAATCATCCTCATCATGTTGATGATATTCTATATGCTCTTTCTCTGTGGTCCCTCTGGCGGAGCTAGTGGTGCCATACCGAGGACATAAACCTCTTTTTGGATTGGAGAACTATCCGAAGGTTCCTTAACCAATCAATATAGTTGGGACCAATACGTTGTTGGTGTCAAGAATTGATGCAAGTAGATTTTTAACCATAATATAAATCAGATATCTACAAAACACGAGGCAAAAAATAAGCATATATCCAACAATTTAATCATTTATAATAAGGTCTTTAATTATAAATATCTCCTACTATTTTCTTCGAATCCATCACTCTCATGATCAGAGGCAGAGGGAAGGGGGGTGGGCACCCGCCCCCCCTCAATTTTTTATTCTTTTAAATTATGTATATATATTTATTAAAATCAAAAAAATTGTCCCCCCTAAAATGACTATTTGTCCCCCCCTAAAATGACTAATTTGTCCCTTTATATTATTAGAAATTTCTCTTCTACACTAGGGTTTTTTTAATTTCCCATCCATCTTTCTCCCCTCTCTTTCATTCTTCCCGTCTTCTATTTCATTCCCTTTCTCAAGTTCTCCTCTTTCAACATTACACATCTACAAATACTAAGGTAACTTCTTTTCTTCTTTTTCTATTAATTTTATGTTCATTGTTCTTTTGTTAATATTATTAGAGTGTTTGGTTGATGTTATTTGGATTAAGTTCTTTTTTTTCTATTAATTTTATGTTTATTATTTTTTTGTTAATATTATTTGAGTGTTTGATTGATATTATTTGGATTGAGTAGAGACTCCTAAATAAGTTTTTTTTTTCGTTATGTGTGCAATTTACTTTTGTATTTCTTTAAAAAAAGTTTGGAGAACATTATTTTGTGAAATAATTTAGTATAGTAATTTCCCTTTATTATTTGTCATAATTTAAAATTGATAATTTTTCATATAGGTTCACACTATGAGTAACAAGAAAATTGATTCTTACTTCAAGAAACGGAATTCTCAAGATAGTGCTAGTTCTCCTAATCTTGAGATTTCAATCAATTTGGATAATGTTGCTTTTAAATATCAAGATTCTATCCCAGAGCTTTCTCCAACAAAGGTTCGAAAGATTGATCAAAGTTCTAATTGTCCTCATATTGAACGAGATCCTGGATTACGTAAGTCTATATGGGATTATCCGGTGGATAAAAGAGATGAAATTAGACGTGCTTATCTAATCGCCGACCCTTATCAAGGCATCCCAGAAAAGTCCCCCTAAATATGTAGATAAGCATGGCAGGAGGTTTTTACCTTCTTGGTTCAAACTATTTCCTGATTGGTTGGAATATTCTCCTTCAAAAAATACTGCATATTGTGTTCCATGTTATCTTTTCGTTAAGCCGTCTACACATTATGGGGCAAATGCATTTACCACTGATGGATTTCAAACTTGGAAAAAGTGAATGATGGTAAAAAATGTTCTTTTATGATCCATGAAGGAAATAGTCTCAATTCTTCACACAAGATAGCTGTGAAACATTGCCATGATTTGATGAACCCATTACAGCATATTGAGAAGATTATTGACAAGCAATCGATGGAGTTAGTTGCCAAGAATCGCTTGTGACTCAAAGTTTCAATTGATGTTGCAAGATTATGTGCATTTCAAGGCATAGCCTTTAGAGCCCATAATGAGTGTTTAGATTCGCATAATCGTGGCAATTTTTTAGAAATCATGAAACACACAACTTCTTACAATAATGAGGTGAGATCTATTGTTTTGGAAAATGCTCCTCAAAATGTTTCTTATACTTCTCCTCAAATTCAAAAGGAGATTTTATCACTTTATGCGAGTAGAATTCAAAGATTTATTAGGAAAGAAATTGGTGATGCAAAATACTGTCTTATTGTGGATGAATCTAGAGATGAGTCAAAAAGAGAGCAAATGGCCATTGTTTTAAGGTTTGTAGACAAAGAAGGTTTTATTCAGGAGAGGTTCTTTGATGTAGTTCATGTAGAGGATACTAAAGCTTCTACTTTGAAAAGAGAAATCTCCAGTGTTTTTTCTCGTAATAATCTTATCATACAAAATATTCGAGGACAAGGGTATGATGGTGCTAGTACTATGCGAGGAGAGTGGAATGGTTTACAGGCTCTCTTTTTGAATGAGTGCCCATATGCATATTATGTTCATTGCTTTGCTCTTTGCTCATCATCTGCAATTAACATTAGTAGCAACAGCTTAAAGTGTTATACCTATCGAGCATTTTTTTTCGCACTTGATTGTTATTGTGAATTTAGTGGATTCGTCTTCTAAACGGCATGATCAACTGCACATTACTAATGCTATCCGAATTGCTGAATTGACCTCCACCAACAAGCTTGAAACTAGAAAGGGAAATAATCAAATTGGGACTGTACAAGTTCTCATTATTTATTAGATAAAAAGGAACGAATCCATGATTCTCAAATCAATCCAATTGATTCAATCCTAATTTAATCAATCCAATTAATTAATTTAATTTATTTCAATTAGGCTTCCTAATCAAATTAGGTCCAATTAAATAATTCAATTACTTAATTGAATAATTTAATTTAACCATTAAATTAAATAGAACCCTTAATTAATTAATTAATTAATATTAATTAATTAATTTCCAACTATTGGATAAAATCTAAAATTAGAAATATTAATTTCCAAGTGTTGCCCTCTTAGGTTCACTACTAAGCTAGTAGTGGGCTTATAAAATTTGCAACTAATGAATAACAATTATTTCAATTAATTAATCCGCTTGGAATTAACTCCTTAATTCCAAGAACATCACTATCCATGAAAACACCTATGAAGTAATTATGGCAAACTAGTCTTAGGTGAAATAGTGAGTAAACCTATTTTAGTTGCGAGTACCATACACGTACGATCCTTTTGACAACTAATCTTCCGATTAAATCTAGGGCATAGATTATAAGTCGAAACCCTAAATGATTTAATAGTTGTGATCTCATTTCAATTTCTAATGATTCTTGATGAATCACGATTCATCCTGCCTTGGCCAAGGACTTTGAATCACGAACTATAAAAACACAGGAGATTCTTTTGTTTAAAAAGACAAGTGTCAAATTCTATATTGGCCACTGACAAACCTCTATACACATTAGTGCAACACCCAACTTACCTCCTTTGTGATTGTCAAGTAATTAGAAGATATATCAAAGTATTGCAGGATGTACACAAGGCTACCATCATGCCTCAAGTCCGAGGACTAGCCGTGTACTATCGCAATACAATAATTCTTATTTCGACAGGTAAAACCTACAACTAAGAATTTCCTACAGGCTATGTTCGGTGTACTTATTCTCTAACAAGCACCCACATATATGCACTTGCATCTCTACATTATTGCCAATGGAATGTAACATCCTCATCTTATGAGCATGCATTATATGTGCGAGTCTTATTGGGCCATTTGATGCCCCATCTCATAAAGCCCTCAACTCAAAACTTATTTAAGACTAAAGCCTTAAAGGCATGATATATTATTTCCATCATATACGTGACCTTGTCCCGTAGCTAAATTTGGTCTAAGGACTTTATCTAATGCACTGAAAGAACAATGCAAGACATAAGATAAAGAAAGTGTCTTTTTATTAATATGATTCCTAATAAGATCATCTTACAAAAGGAAAAGAGTACAATACACCCAATTGAATTGGGGCGTTGGGCATTCTGCTCTAACATGTCCCACAAATGTCATGGTGCCTCAAACAAATTATTGAACTTCTAGTATACAAAAACCTCTAAGAAGATTTGAAAAGTAGGATCTTTTGCTGGAAAGCAACAAGGATGATCTCCTTTAGGATATTGATCTTAGGAGAAATGATGTATGACATTAGTTCGGGAAATTGGTGACTTACCAGATGAGATAGACACTATGTACTCTAATAAGGTATGAACCTTGGTGGACCCACCACATTGTGTTGTACCCATTAGCTGCAAATGGGTGTACAAGCAGAAGCTTGGAGTACATAGGGAGGTGATGACCTATAAGGCACAATTGGTAGCAATAGGTTACACTCAAAGTTAAAGCTTTGATTATTGAGAAAGCCTTTTAGCAGATAATACCGAAGTCCATTGGTATTCTGCTAGACATATTTATGTATTATGACTATGAAGATATGGGTGATGTGAGGACCGTCTTCCTCAATAAGGGTATTGAGAAAGGAGATTTAGCAGCCTGAGGCCTTCATATCAAAATGATGTAAGCAAAAGATTTGCAAGCATTAAAAGGTTCACATGCGAACTTAAAATGTACTTCCCAACATTAGAACAAATAATTCACTGAGTTAATCAAAAGGTTTGATTTTCTCATGAATGTGGATGGACCAAGTATCACAACCTCCCAAAAATATATATACATATATATAAATAACTTGTGCAACATAATTTGTACATGTATGCATATGTATAACTTTTTTTTTCTAGCTAGTTAGTTTGATATAACACTGATAAAGTAAAGTGCTTTAATATCCTGTAATACTGTATATAGATAGATAGTTATTTGAATGATAAAAAGGTCAATCAAAATCATCACAAAACTCAGACTTATTTACAATGGAGTTTTGAAAGTGATATACAAGATAAAGTCACTAATATAATACGATAGACCATAAAATCAAAAGCACAACCTACAAAATAGCCCCAACAGGTCGTCATCCATGTACATCAATCTTTGAAAGCCTGTAGGAGCTCCACAGCCAGCCCAGTAAATTACAGGTCTCAAGCCTCACCATGCTTACCTATAACATATGAACTACGTGAGCTAATGCTTAGTAAGTAAAAATCATGTATGCTGAAGCGATAATCTAACATATATGTGATGCATCTCTATGAAATCATGCCAGGAATGCAAGCTCCTGAACTAAAACATTTCATTTAAAATTATTTTCCATCACTGGGTCATTGGCTTACCTATTATGCACCGGATAGAGCTCTAAACAATATCAATAATCACATGGCCATAAACAAATTGACTCAGTCCAGGGACCATCTCCTAGGATCACCAGAGGTCCACCCCTTATCTTCCCCTATGATCCTCTAGAAGTCTTCCCACCAGCGGAGTCAATAAGGGCACGGTCAAGTAGTCCACCCTCTTGTGACCACCAAAGGCACACTACATGTTAACCCCTATGATCCTTCGAGAAGTAATACTCGCGGTGCCCCAAAATATCACATAAGTACGCCTCGCATGCCTCGATGCACTAGTAGTGGCCAACCAAAACATTTTCTTTCTAAAAATAATGTCATGCATGCAAAACCTCAACAATGAGCACGTGTTATGCATGCACCAGTAAATATTGATGAATGGCATGTTCAATGACACAACGGATCTCATGACCCATCATCCAAGTAACGTATACACTATAAGATATTTATAATACTTATAATACACTCATCAAGACACAAGGATCACATTTAATATAGATAAGGCAAGAAATACTATATCCACGCATTATAGTTGCAAAATGGATTTTCACTTACCTTTAATCGATCGTATCTTACTTCTTAGTTTCTTAGGTGTTACTCCCCAACCTTAGGTGTGAATAATCTATAAAAATATAAGATATCAATCACTATCCTCAGTCAACAAGCTCATTCTGCTTAATCCTATACAAGGACCTTGAATTTCAATTTAACTATGTAACAATCAAATTTTACTACTTGGGGACTAAAACCTAATATAATCTTTTAAGTACCTTGATTTCTCATCTTAAATGTATGATAAAATCATCTAATTGATGTGTTATAACTCTTATAACAGTTCTGTAAATGCTAAACATCAATTTTACCATAGATATATTGAAACATGCCAAGAAGTAAAATGGAACAGATTTCTATCTTCTATTTTCCTTACTGTCACATTAAGTTTCATAGCAATTTTAGCATCTTTAGGCGTATTTATTCACTCTAAAATTTTTACCACACTTATCTAACATATAAAAACATATAACCATGCCATAGAATTGCCAAAACGCAGGATTTAGCTCCCCAAATTTAGTCTCCTTCACAGCATACCAAAACAGATTTTGCTACTTTAGCAATTTGAGTGTTTCTCTAATATCATGCTCTATTTCAATTTCTAATCGATCCAAATTCATTCCAATACTCTAACCTCATATATGGACATGTAAATGGTAATAATTATAGATTTTATTCAACATACCATACACTTTTGAAGCCTAAAACACAAGAAAATAGTAAGGTGACAATTTCTACCACAAGTATTTCCTACTAAATGTTACTCATCAAAAACCCTTTCTTTGTACACCAAAGTCTAACTTAAAACTTCCTAACACATTTATAAGAGATATTGAAAGCTTAATAAACAATAAAATCATTCAGATGACTCGAACCTCTCACAACTCACTTGGCCAATGTGATTCATGCATTACATGCTACTTATATGTTAATTCGCATTAACATTTACATGACATCTTATATAGCATTCTTAATCGTTAGACCTTTAATGCTATCACATGATATAAGTGGTTAAGATCTTATAACCTAATTAAGAAATTCTATATTTAAATAAGAAAAAGAATAGATTGGTCGATATATTGGATATTCATAGGTTATATGTTATAATTTTGGAAGTGTTAAAGGTGTTACTAGTAAGTTTATATGATTCGATTTAATTAGATCGATGTGTTTTAAAAGTATACATCCATGGATTAACATACTTGGGATATTGGACATGATATAATATGATTTAGGTGTCATAATACAAGGTCCATATGTGTATATGATTTTAGAAATATAAACTAGACAATCATTTAAGAATCGGATGTCAATCGATTTGGAGATCGAATGAACGGACATAGGAATTACCTATGGGAATGAATGGTGACTAAGATAGGTTGAAACCAAATAAGAATATGTGAGACACACAAGATTAGGGCTGCAAGATAAGAGAGAAAATCAAATTATACCATTATATGCCACCTCATGCTTTCTTATTAAGCTTAAGCTAACATCTCACGCTAACACCTCAAACCCTTCACCCTTAAGCCACGATCAAACCTTCATTTCAGCCATTTTCATCTTCTAAACACACACCTTAAGGTTTCCAAGTGCTCCAAATTGATTCCAAGTTGAAATAAAAGCAAGAAAAGCAAAGGAGAAGTGATTGCCATCAAGTTTAACCTCAAAATCTGCATAGGTAACACTTATCTATGGTTTTGACTTTGGTTTTCAGATTATTCTGAATGGTTTTATTATTTACTAAGATTTCAATACCTCTTATAAAGTGTTAGGAAGTTTTTAGTTAGACTTTGGTGCACAAAGAAAGGGTTTTGATGACAAACACTTAATAGGAAATACTTGTGGCAGAAATTGTCACCTTACTGTTTTCTTGTATTTTAGACTTCAAAAGTGTATGGTATGTTGAATAAAACCTGTAATTATCATCATATACATGTTTATATATGGGTTAAGAGTATTGGAATAAATTTTCATCGGTTAGAAATTGAAATAGGGATGATATTGAAGAGATGCTCATAACTATCACCATCGAATTTTAGATTCTGTCCTATGTGAAGTGGACTTGTTTTACTGTATTAAATCTATTATTTTTGGCAAGTATATGACCTGGTTGTCTCTTTTTATATGTTATATAAGTGTGGTGAAAATTTGGGAGTGATTGAATATACTTAATGGGGCCAAAACCATTAATGTCATGAAGTGCGTAAAACTGTCACGGTGGGAAAAATCTGTTTCAGTATGTTGTGAAAGGAGCTGAACTTGGGAAGCTATATCCGTGATTTTTAGCCATTCAATGACATGGTTACATTTTTTTTGATGTTATATAAGTGTGATAAAAATTTTGGAGTGAATGAATATGTCTAAGGGTGTCAAAATCATCATGCAAATTAATGTGGCAGCAAGAAAATATGAAGTGGTGAATCTGTCCCATTTGGTTCATTAACATGTTCCACCATAGATGTGGTGCATTTGATCCCTAACATTTAGGAAAATGTTGTAAGAGTTATAATACATCAATTAAGTGAGGTTAGTATACATTTAAGATGTGGAACAAAGGTACGTAGAAGGTTGTATTCGGTTATAGTTTCTAAGTGGTAAGGTTGTTTAGTTAAATTGAGTTTCAAGATCTTTATACTACATTAGGTATAATGAACTTGTTAATTGAGGATGGTGATTGATATCTTGTATTTTTACAAATTGTTTCACATCTAGGGTTGGGGAGTAATACTTAAGAAACCTAGAAGTAACACACAACCGATCAAAGGTAAGTAAAGATTTATGTGCAACTATAATACATAGACATAGTAAATGTGTGATTTATATGTAATACCATTGATCATATGTGCGTAGCAGAGGGCATGCATTACTGTCATTCATGTCCATTGAGCATACATACATGGGCATTGGCACGTGCATACATCATATACAAGCATTGTGATAAATCGTGCATTGCACGACATGATTCTGAGAAAGGAAAATGTTTTACTGACCACTACTGGTGCACCGAAGCATGCATGGATTTACATGGTTTTATGCATGGATTTTCAGGTTCGCATGCATGGATTTGCATGCGTATAAGTGTGCATGGATTTGCATGCTTTTATGATTATTGGCTATTGGATTATGGCGATGTGCAGAGCTCTTTTCCGGTGCATGGGATAGTAGCATTGGTCAGGGGCCCAAGAAAGAAATGATTTTGAGAGAAATATTTTGATGCATAAAATTGCATTATGGGCATAGCATGTTGAGATGCATGAATTGATATTATGAATTATTCTTTGACATGCATAATCATTACTTGCTGAGCGTTAGCTCATATAGTTTATGCATTGTAGGTGAGTCTGGTGATACTTGATACCATGGACTTACTGGGCAAGTTGTTGGGGTTCCTACAGGTTCTGAGAATCAGTGTACATGGATGACGACCTCTTGGGTTGATTGTTAACTTATTTGATTTTGTAGTCTATTGTATTAGGTTTTGGGATTTATACAATGTGTTATTTTTATAACTTTTCTGTACACGGGTATATAAATATTATGATTGTTATGGGTCCTCTGCAGGTATATATATTAGTATGTGAGTGGGAAAATGTTTACTATTTATTAATATGTTGCAGGAAAAAAATATAATAATAGTAATGCATGCACACAGGCTCTATCATGTTAAATTATAATATATATATATAGTTCTGTAGTAATGGGGGTGTTACATAAATATCAAAACAAGTGGACAAAAATAGCCCAAAAAGTTGTTATTCATGTATAATGCTCCTCACAAACTTGTAGGAGCTCCAACAACCAGCCTAGTAAGCCTCAGAGTCTCATGTATTACCATTCTTATCTACAATACATAAACTACGTGAGCTAACGCCCAGTAAGTAAAAATCGTGCATGCTAAAAATGATGTGAAACACATGCAAAAGATTTCTAAGATATCATGCTAAGAATGCATACTCATGAATCAAACATTTTATTTAAAATCATTTTCTTTCATTGGGCCCTTGGCCCACTTACTATTCACTGAAAAAAGCTTTGCACAATAACAATAATCCAATGGCCAATCACAGAATGACACAGTCGAGTGAACCATCCCCTCGTGACCACCAGAGGTCTACCTCATGTCTGCCCCTTTGATCCTCCAAGAAGTCATCCCACCTGTGGAGTTAATAATAATAAAGATACTGTTAAGTGGACCATCCTCTCGTGACCACCAGAGGTCCACCTCATGTCTACCCCTGCAATCCTCTTGGAAGTTATCCCATATGTGGTATCCAAAATATCACATAAGCACGCCTCGCATGCCTTGGTGCACTAGTAGTGGCCAAAAAATTAATTTCGTTCTAAAAATCATAACGTACATGCAAGATCTCAACAATGTTCATGTATTATGCATGCATGTACAAATGCTAATAAATGGCATGCTTGATGTAACAACAAATATTTTATCTCAACATTCTCACGCATCACATGCATGAAACAATACTTAATATACTTGTTATTACACCTCTTCTAACATCACATCACAAATAGTATAGATATTCCAAGAAATATTATATTCATGCACTGTAATTGCAAATAGATTTTTACTTACCTTACACTGGTTTGTGTCCAGGTTAATTAGTGTTCCTCCCCAACCTTAGGTGTGGAATAATCTATAAAAAAATATTATATGAATCAAAAACCTTAATTGGCAATTTTACTACTCCTAATATCATACAAACACCTTGATTCTTAAATTAACTATGTAACAATCAAACATTGCAACTTAGAAGCTAAAACTTTATGAAATATCCTAAGTACATTAATTTCCCATCTTAATGTGTGCTAAGGTCACATAATTGATGTACTATAACTCTTATAACAAGTCCCTAAATAATAAAAATCAATTACACAATAGATATGTTGAAACATGTTAACAAGTAAAATGGGAGGACAGATTTCCACCACCTAAATTCTTTGCTGCCACATTAGGTTTCGTAGACATTTGACATCCTTAGGCATATTTATTCACTCTCAAATTTTTACCACACTTAACTAACATGTAGAAATATATAACTTTGCCATAAAGTTGCCAAATCTCATAGGTCTAAGTTCCCTAATTCAGTCCCCTTCACAGCATACCAAAACAGATTTTCTTACTTAGGTAGTTTTGAATGTTACTTCAATATCATGTCCTATTTTAATTTCTAACCGATGAAAATTTATTCCAATACTCTATCGGTTTTATGCAACATACTATACACTTTTGAAGCCTAAAATAGAATAAGACAGCAAGTTGACATTTTTTGGCACAAGTGTTTCTATAAAGTGTTTGCAACCAAAAATCCTTTCTTTGTGCACCAAAGCCTATCTAATAACATCCTAAAATCTTTATAAATAATATTCAAAGCTTAATAATCCATAAAACCAAGAAAGAATCTGAAAAATAAGGCTAAACTCGTAGGTTAAGCTCACCTTACGCAGTTTTCTACTTGAACTTGTTTATTTCTCTTCCCCTTTGCTTGTTTTGCCTCCTTTTTCAGTTGGAATCACTTAGGAACTATTTAGAGAGATTTTGATATGTCTTTGGAAGCTAAAATGGTGTAGTCGTGGCTGCTAGCTTAAGAGTGAAGAATAGCTTGAGGTGCTAGCTTGAAAAGTCTAAGCATGAAGTGGTACAAGCTTGAGGTGGCATGTAGTGGTAAAATCTGATTTTCTCCCTTATCTTGTAGCCCTAATCTTATGTGTCTCACCTATTTTTATATGGTTGTCACCTATCTTAGTCACCATTCATTTCCGTAGGTAATTCCTATGTTCGTTCATTTGTGCTTTGATAGTGTTACAAACCTATGAAACCAGTTATATAACATTTAATTTATAATATTGTATGTCTAGTTGTCCCAAGTATAAGATTTAAATATAGATATAGTATTAAAATTCTTGATCGAACTGACTCACTTCCTATAAACTTTTCGGTGACACGCGGGTCTTTTTTCATAGCTCAAATTGGCTTTCAACTCGACTGGTTCATTTTTCAGAATATGAAATGGGTTTGCAACATATTTCCTCAACATCGATACATGAAATACATTATGTACTTAAGACATTGATGTAGGTAGGTCGAGTCTATAGGCAACATCCCTAATTCTATCACTTACTGGGAATGGACCGATATATCTGGGACTAAGCTTTCCTTTCTTCCAAAACCGCATAATCCCTTTCATTGGAGCCACCTTTAGAAATACTTTATCTTCTACTGCAAGCACAAGTGCCCTTCTTCTTTGGTTTGCATAGCTTTTCTGTCGACTCTGGGCGGTTTTCATTATTTCCCTAATTTATGACACAACTTCTATCATTTCACAAAATATATTTGGGAGGGACTAACAGCTTCAATGCACCAACCTCATCCCAGTGAACTGGAGACCTACATTTTCTACCATATAGCGCTTTGTTGGGAGACATTCTAATAGTGGACTGATAGTTGTTATTATAAGAAAATTTAACCAAAGATAGATATTTGCTCCATTGAATTGACCTTGAAAGTCTAATACACAAACTCTGAACATAATGTAACACCCCCTAACACTAAATATAGATATGATATAATAATAATTTTGACAAGGTAGCACATGTGTGTGCATGTATTTATATATATATATATATATATATATATATATATATAAATTTGTTTTTTTTATGTCAAATGTAGCACTTTGAGAAAACAGAAAAATGTTCTCTCACATATAACCCTGTATATAAAAACAATCATTATTTATATAAAAACACAACACCCATAACAATCATGCTATTCTCAGACTTATTTATTATAAAATTTCAAGAGTTATATAGGACGCGACATCCCAAAGTTATAATACGATAGACTCAAAAATTAAAATAATAGCATATATTTCGGAAGAAGTAAAGACATTTTGTATTTTGTAACCCTTTACATATAGACAACAACTTACATAATATTAATGATTGTAAAAATTAGAATATGCCCACAACACAACCAGTAGGTCGTCATCCATGTACACTGATCCTCAAAACCTGTAGAAACCCCAACGGCTTGCCCAATAAGTCCGTGGTATCAAGTATCTTCAAACTCACCTACAATGCATAACGTTCAACAAGTAAAGATTATGCATGTCAAAGAATAATACACAATATCAAGTCATGCATCTCAAAATGTTATGAGCACAATGCAATTCCATGCATCAAAACATTTCTCTCAAAATAATTTCTTTCTTAGGCCCCTGACCAATGTTGCTATCCTACGCACCGAAAAAGAGCTCTGCACACCGCCATAATCCAATAGCCAATAATGATATAAGCATGCAAATCCATGCATACTCATGCGCATGCAAATCCATGCACGCAAACCTGCAAATCCGTGCATACAACCATGCAAATCCATGCATTTCAGTGTACTAGTAGTGGTCAGCAAAATATTTTTTTTCTTAGAATCACGTCGTACAATGTAAGATTTATCACAATGCTCATATATAATGCATGCACGTGCCAATGCCCATGTATGTATGCTCAATGGACATGAATGATAGTAATGCGTGCCCTCTGCTATGCACATATGATCTATGATATTACATATAAATCACACATTTACTATGTCTATGCATTGTAATTGTAAATGAATCTCCACTTACCTTTGATTGGTTGTGTGTTACTTTTAAGTTTCTTAAGTATTACTCCTCAACCCTAGATATAAAGCATTCTCTAAATATACAAGATATCAATCACCATCCTCAATTAACAAGTTCATTATACCTAATGTAGAATAAAAATTTTGAATCTCAATTTAACTAAACAACCTTATCACTTAGAAACTATAACCCAATACAATCTTCTACGAACCTTTGTTCCACATCTTAAATGCATGCTAACCTCATTTAATTAATGTATTAAAACTTTTATAACATCCCCATAAATGTTTGGGATCAAATGCACCATATCTATGTTGGAACATGTTAATGAACCAAATGGGACATATTCACAATTTCATATTTTTTTGCTATCATATTAATTTGCATGATGATTTTGATACCCATAGATATATTCAGTCACTCCCCAATTTTTATCACACTTATATAATATCAAAAATAATGTAACCATGTTATATAATGGCTAAAACTCATAGATATAGCTTCCCAAGTTCAACTCCCTGCACAGCATACTGAAATAGATTTTTTCTACCATTACAGTTTTGCACACTTCATGACATTAATGGTTTTGGCACCCTTACGCATATTCAATCACTCCTAAATTTTTACCACACTTATATAACATATACACAGAGATAACCAGGTTATATTATTGACAAAACTAATGGATTTAATGCTGCAAAACCAGTCCCCTTCATACAAGACAGAATCTGAAATTCGATGGTGATAATTTTGAGCATCTTTTCAATATCCTGCCCTATTTTAATTTCTAACCAATGAAAATTTATTCCAATATATGATGATACTTATAGGTTTTATTTAACATACCATACACTTTTGAAGTCTAAAACACAAGAAAACAGCAAGGTGATAATTTTCGCCACAAGTATTTCCTATTAAGTATTTGTAATCAAAAATCCTTTCTTTGTGCACCAAAGTCCAGCTAAAAACTTTCTAAAATTTTTATAAGAGATATTGAAAGCTTAATACACAATAAACCCATTCAAAATTATCTGAAAACCAAAGGCAAAGCCGTAAGTAAGTGTTACCTATGCAGATTTTGAGGTTAAACTTGATGGAAAACACTTTTTCTTTGCTTTTCTTGATTTTATTTCAAATTGGAATCAATTTGGAGAACTTGGAGACCTTAAGATGTGTGTTTGGAAGTTGAAATAAGGGTCTAGTCGTAGCTTAGGGTAAAGGAAAGCTTGAGGTAGCACTTGAGGTGCTAGCTTAAGCTTGGTAGCAAGCATGAGGTGTCAAGCTGTAGTATAAATCTAATATTTCACCCATCTTTCAAGCCTAGATTAGATGTATCTTACTATATATCAATTTTATTGTATCTTATTTTAATTACCACAAGATCCCATAGATAATTCATAAGCTAATTTCCTAATCGTTCATTTAATTTCTTACCCAATTGTCACCCTATTCTTGAATAATTATCCATATTAAAAATTATATAATCTTATACATAAATGAATATTGTAATATCGCCTTTCAATTATAGTATCTTATGTCCAATGTCCCAAATATGCAATTTACCCATATATACTTTTGAAATACCTGGGTGAAATCGAATTAAACCATATAAGCTTACTAGTAACACTTTTAACGCTTCCAAAATTATAACCTATATATTCCATCGATATCCAATATTGATCAACCTCATTTTCTTCTTATTTTAATATAAAATCAACTACTTAGATTAGGAAATTCAATAACTAATATCGTGCAAGAGCTTCAGAATTAACTTTAATATTCAATAATGTCGTATAAAATGAAATAAATTATGCAATGTCAATAGAAATGCAAGTAGCATATAAAATTAGCATGTAATGTATGAATTATATTGGCCAAGTGAGTAGTGTGAGGCTTGGCTATTACATCATCCCCTCCTTATAAAAGTTTCATTCCCGAAATTTTACTTACTAAAAATTTCTAGATATTTAATTATCATTTTATGTTTCTTTTCCCAAGTAGCTTCTTTTGTTGATTGACTTCTCCATAGTATTTTAACTAATGAGATATTCTCATTTTGAAGTTCTTTTACATCCCTTATTAAAATCTCTATGGGTCTTTGTTCATATCTTTGACCTCAATTTAGTCCCATTAGTTTCTTCTTCAGTAGATGAAATAGATTCATGATATACTTCCTTAAAATGAACACATGAAACACATTGTGAACTCGAGACATTGATGCAAAGAGGTTGAGTTTACTAGTAATATCCCAATTATCTCAGTAATGTAAAATAAATCAGTGTACTTAGGATCAAGTTTGTATATAACATCCCCAATTTTTTTTTTCTGCCCAAGCCGCATAATCCATTTCATTGGAGACACTTTCAAAATTTTGTTCCCCTATCATAAATTGCAGCGATATTCCTCCTTAATCTGCATAACTCTATGGTCACCTCTAACTAGTTTCCATACATTGGCAATTTGTTCTACCACTTCTATCATTTTCCAAACCATATTCATCCTAAAAGAACACCAAATTCATTTTAATAAAATGATGACCTATATTTTCTATCATATAATACCTCATAGAAAACTATCCCAAGTAGCCTTATCACTGTTGTTATAAGAAATTCTACCCAAGGAAAATGTTTCTCAATTTACATCATCAATCTAATGCACAAGCTCTAAGCATATCTTGCAAAGTCTAATTTCATTATTTTGATTGCCCATTGATGCATGGATGATCACAATACTAAAATATAATTTTGTTCCCAATACCTTATGTAAGATCTTCTAGGAAGTGGACAAAGATCTTAAATATACATCAGAACTAATAGACACTAATAAATCATAAAGTCTAACCACTTCCTATACATTTATCTTTCCATAGATTTCCAAGGAATACCGAGGGTAAATTGAGAAAGAATAAGCATATTCAGTTAACCTATATATAATAACTCAATTCCATTATCATATACAAAATTCATGAATGCTTTTCCATTTCCACCTGGAAATAAAAGCAAAACTAAATCATTCTTATATATGCACGTTTACGTATATCCTTTTTTGTTTTAGTGGCAAACCAAATATTAACAATATATTCCATAATAGCTCATTCAGTATCTAATATCTGTACATTTTCTTGAAATTGCAAACATCAATCATAACACTAAATAAAATAAATAAAAAGTACATGATCATCACCTAAAACTTAGTCTTAAAATTTCTTATCCCTCATTGTCACTATCTTTTATTAAGAGATTATTATCACTTATCACAAAAATCTATTTAAGTGCCTTTTTTTCTTTCATCTTTATCATAACCTTTCATCGACCTTATTTTGAACATTTAAAATTGAATCAATCAAAATCACTCTTAACAAAATATTAATAAATAGATAATTCACCATTTACTCTAATTCATCCTCTATAGAACCCTCAACTCCATAATAGTTTACAATGTAAAACTTGTTTGAATATTTGTCTATTGAGATATTTCATTTCATTGACATCTGTAGTTATATGGATCATACAATATATTCACTTACTAATAATTTCCATCCTTTCTTCAAGTTCGACTCCTTTTAAGTATATAAACATTTCAAGTACTTCGGTTTGGTAATATCACATGTAGTATTACATAAATAATCTAATTAACTCGAAGAGCATCGAGTAACTTTTCTATATTACATCAAACACATACCAAAACACAATGAGATACACAACTATACACAATAAATAACTTATATCTAAAGTCAGAGTCACTGTTGAAGCTCAAATTAATTCTCTTTAAGTATAGAGATTTCTTCCCACTTAGCGAACCTTTCAAATTTTATATACCTGTATGTATGATGAAATAAAGTAGTAACAACTAAGGAGAAATTTTTACTGAATACCCAATAATATCACTAACCTATAAAACTTTTCTTATTTCTATCACATTTATTAGTCTTCTTATTTCAGTAGAACCTTAAAGTTTTGAATAGTTACAAAGACACCTTCTTAAGAAATTACCAGTCCCAAAAATAAATATTATATTACATAACCAAAAGATCGCATTTACTAAATTAAACAAATAATTTTCTACTTACTTAGAGTTTCCAAGATTGTACTGAAAGGTCAATCATATTTCTCCTCATTGTACACTAAGATATCATCATTGAATATCATCCCAAAAATTTGAGCTATGAAAGTTAGGTGTAAAAAGCTATGTACACTTAAAGAATTTAAGGAGAAGTAAATTAGCATTTGAGTTAAAATTCTGCACATTCATTCTATTTTTGAGTTTTCTTTGAGTTATGATTTTTTGAGATCTTTGAGGCCTATTTGGTTAGTAGATCCAGTTGTCACTCAGTAAATAACTCAACAATCATGATAGATAATCCAAGGACGAGAGATTCCATTCTACAGTTAGTTATTGAAAGTCCAAAGCTACAATACTGCTATTATAGGCAACTAAGCTAATTTCTTCGGTGGGTTTTGTTCTTTTACCTTTATCAGTGATATTATTTATGCATACATATATGTGTATAAGCATGTATAAAGAATTTAATTGGGGATCTACTTTGTTGTGTGTTTTTGTAGAGATGGTGGAGAAGGATGAGTAATGGAGGTTCTCAAGAGCAAAGCAGTTGATTTGGTATGTGTTTTTTTTCCCAAGTTTTGGGTCATGTTTTTCCTATTCTTTTTTGTATTTTACTAGGTTTTTACTCTATTTGGTTTGAATTTTGCTCTGTAATTTTGATTAAATTTGATTTTATTTTTTTGCAAGATAATATACCAATCAAAGAGGTGTTTGAGAATCTGAGGTGCATGAGAGAGGGGATTTCATTGGAGGATGCTAACAGAAGGCTGGAAATTTTTGGTTTGAAAAAGCTTGAGGAGAAGGAGGTGAGATTTCTCAAATGTATTTTATTTCCCTGCCTTTCAAATTCTACTTATTTTTTCAAGTATTTATTTTCTTGGGAATGTTTTGTATCTAATTATGGTTGTTTTATTCATGAAAAATTAATGGAAATTGCAGGAGAGTAAGATTCTGAATTTCTTAGGATTTATGTGGAATTCTCTATCATTCATGATGGAAGCCACGACAATTATGGCCATCGCTCTTGTGAGTGGAAGAGTTAGCACTAATGACACTATCTCTCTTAATCACAGTATTTTATTCCATTGCTGGAAATATTGGTGTTGCTCTCATGGGTCGTCTTTCACCTAAAGCAAAGGTACATGTCGCATTCTAGCTGCAAAGCACATTTATTGCCCCATTCCTTGCATTATTAATGAAGGAGTCAAGAAGGTATCTGTAACACCACTACTCAACAACTATATATAAAGTATAATTTGATTTGATAGAACCTGTGTGTATGTGCGATAATTTTTTTTGTGTAACACTTTAAGAAAAGGTAAATCACTTTTTACATGCATAAACCTATTTAAAATACTTCCTCACGTATGTTCTATATATAGCATGATCAATATTTATATAAAAGCACAACACCCACAACGACCATAATATTTACATACTTGTTTACAGTAAAGTTTTAAAAGCGAAATATAGTGTCAGTCTCAAAATATAATATAACAGACTCAGAATATAACAAGCCAACAAAATAGCCCAACATGTCGTCATCCGTGTACATACTCCCTCAGACACCTGTAGGAGCTCCAACAGCCGCCTAACCAGCAAAAGATGCTTCAAGCATTATAAACTATATGTGCTAATGCTCAACAAGTAAAGATTATGCATGCCAAAGAATAATCCACAATATCAAGTCTTGCATCTCAAAATGTTATGCCCACAATGAAATTCCATGCATCAAAACATTTCTCTCAAAATTATTTCTTTCTTGGGCCCCTGACCAATGCTATTATCCCATGCACAGAAAAGAGCTCTGCACACCGCCATAATCCAATGGTCATTAATGATATAAACATGCAAATCCATGCATACTCATAAGCATGTAAATCAATACACGCAAACCTGCAAATCCATGCATGCTTCGATGCACTAGTAGTGGTCAACAAAATATTTTCCTTTCTCAGAATCATGTCGTGCAATGCAAGAGTTATCATAATGCTCGTATATGATGTATGCATATGCCAATGCCCATGCATGTATGCTCAATGGACATGAATCATAGTAATGTGTGCCCTCTGCTATGCACATATGATCTATGATATTATATATCAATCACACATTTACTATGTTTATGCAGTATAGTTGCAAATGAATCTTTACTTACCTTTCACTTGGTTGGTGGCTTAGTCTAGATTTGTTTAGTATTCCTCTCCAACCTTAGATGTAAAATAGCCTGTAATATTACCCAACATCAAGCACCATTCCCAATTTGACAAGTTGAAAGCACAAAATCTCATACTAAGACCTTAAACATCAAGCTATCTAGATAACAATCAAGCTTTCACAAACTAGAACCCAATATAGTCCCTCAAATACCTTAATTTCTCATCTTAGATACATGTAAACACCATGTAATTGAAGTATCATCACTCTAATTGCATGTACCTAATTGTTAGAACTCAATAGCAACACTTTTAGGTTGAAACATGCTAAGTTATCAAATGGGAGAGATTCATATTTTCATATTTTCCTACTGTCCAATTTAATTGCATGCTAACTTTGACATCCTTAAGCATATCCAGTCACTCCAAAAATTTTACCACACTTAGATAACATGTATGAAATGTAACTATATTTTATAATTACCTAAAATAACTTATTTACCTCAGAAAAACGAGCCCAATTATCACAACACAGAAACTATAAGTTCTATCATGACAGTTTTGAGTGTCTCTTTAAATATCAAACCATATTTCAATAATACATATATAAAGCTTTAAAAACAAAAACCATCAAGTATACAGTTTCTTCCCCTAATGATTTCTATTGTGATTTTCCAACTAAAAATCCTTCTTTTGTGAATTATAAGACCATAAATAACATCCTAAACATGGTTATACACAATAATAGAAGCTTTATAAATCATAAACCCTCAAATAAATCAAGAATTGAAATTAAAACATGAGTTAAGGTCACCTATGCACAATTTTCAGTTTCTACTTGCTCCTCCTTACTTTCCTTTGCTTCCTTCACTTTTTTTCTTTACTTGGAATCACTTGGGAGAAACTTCTAAAATTTAATATGGAGGTTTTGGAGGTGAAACAGCTCAGAAAATAGTTTTTGGTCGTGGTTCAAGGATAGAAATGAAGAAAGGTTGAGGTGGCAGCTTCAGATGGCAAAGCTTGAGGTGGCAAGGCTTGAGGTGTTAAGCGGTGGTTCAAATCTGATGTTACCTAATTTCTTAATCGTTTATTCGATCTCTAAACCGATTGGCATCCGATTCTTAAATGATTGTCTTGTTGGCATTTCTAAAATTATATGCACATATGAACCTTGTAATTCGACACTTAAATCACATTATATCATGTCCAATACCCCAAGTATATTAATTTACAAATATATACTTTTGAAATAACTTGATCAAATCAAATTAAACCGTATAAATTTACTAGTGATTTTTTAACACTTCCAAAAATTATAACGTGTAACCTAGTAACATTCATCATATTGATACCTAATTTTCTTCTATTCCCAATGTAAAATTAATCAATTAGGTTAGGGAATTCGATAATCAATACCATGCAAGAGCTTCAAAATTAAGTTTAATGATTAAGAACGTTATATAAAATAAAATGAATTATATGTTGTCAATATCAATGCAAATAGCACACAATTAATATGTAATGCATGAATCATATTTGGCCAGGTGAGTAGTGAGAAGTTCAGGTATTACAGTATCAATATTCACACTATTTAATTATACTAATTAATTAAATACTATTTATATATTGTCGATCGTTAAATCGCCTTCAGTTACATGAGGTAGTGTATTAATTGTTAATGCATGTTTTTATTAATTTTTTTCAATTTCCAATTCGTTTACCTCGTGGTCATAGCAACCCAACAATAAGTGCCTATATTTCTTTTGGCATGCATGCAGAGAAGTTTTAGATTATAAACGAAATAAATGAATTCGTAAAATTTCCAAGAGTTTCTATGCTTCTAACAATGGTGATTGGAGCAAAAACTTCATGGTAAATTCATGGTGCTCACCTTCTGAAAATGTCCACACTTAATCAAGTGGATTCTACTAGGTGGAGGCCTTGCAAAAGAAGGTATGAACACCAGTTACAATGACCAATGCATCAATCTCCCTTGTTTGACAATAGAACCTTAGTATACACCATCCCTAGGGCTTTTTATCACATGAAGCGATTCCCCAATTAGAGCGAACTGCAAATAAAAATTGGTCAACAATTTAGAGCTCTACAGGACAAGTAAAAGAACTAAAAAGAAATAAAGAAAATAGTCCAAATCAAGAGAACAAAAAGTTACAAGAAGACCCGATCTATCTTTTACAGATCACCCTCAAGTAGACGAGCATCAACTAGAATAATTCCCACAACTATAAACTAATTATGTCACCAGGAACAATAACAGTTGCATCTTCCTCATTCCAATGCCCATCTCGAAGAACCTTTCTACTATTTTCTTTTCTAGCCTAGTGTGGAGTGAACTTATAACCTTTTAATCCAACTTATAAATTAAAGATTAAAGTTTATTCAATTGTTCTTAATTTAAATTGTAAAAGAAGAATAATTAAAATATGCACTTAAGCAATACAAGAGAAGAGAAAAGGAAGACAAAATGAAGAAAATATTTTTTCTTCTAATTCTTGCTATGGCCGAAAATTACAAGAGTGTTGGATAGATAAATTTTATCTTCAATATATCATATGTATAAGGAGGCTACAAAAATTAGGGCAACCCTAATTTCATCCTCACATGGTAATTAGTTTGTATGGAAAAGTCACTTTCCTTAACAAACTAAAAACACATGCACAAAATAAAATCTTTCCTTTTTTTTTCATTATGGCCGGATTTTGCTTGCAAAATTAGGGCAACATTTGATCTTTTTGTCTTATCTTCCAAGCTATGAATTTATCCCATAAATTCATATGTATAATATCATATATTATTTAAATAAGTAAATCTTATTCACTTATTTAATTTCTCTTATTTTCAAGTGGGCTTCCAACAAGCCTAATTAAACTTGGGCTTGGACTTCTCCAAGTCCATTTAATTAATTTAATTAATTAAATTAGTCCAAGTCTAAATTAAATGATTTAATTGATTTAATTGATCCAATAAATTAATTTATTCACTCCAATTGGATTCCTAATCTCATTAAGTCCAATTAAATAATCCTACTATTTAATTGAATAATTAATTTAACTCTTTGAATTATTTTAATCCTTTAATTAATTAATCCAATTAATTAATTATATCCAACCCCTTGGATGATTTATAGACTAGAGATGTTCCATTCCAAATTGTGTGTGACCCTTTAGGTTCACTTCTAAGCTAGTAGTGGGTTTGCAACATTTGCAACTTATGAATAATAATTATTCTGATTAATTAATTCAATTATTTAATCCACTGGAAATTAACTCCTTAATTCCTAGAACCTCACTATCCATGAAAATAACTAGCGAGTAATCACGGCAAACTAGTTTTAGGTGAAATAGCAAGTGATCATATTCTAGTTATAAGTACCATGCACGTAAGGTCCTTCCATCAACTAATCTCCCGATTGAATTTAGGGCATGGGTAATAGTCAAAACCCTAATCGACTTAATATCTATGATTTTATTTTAAGTTACAGTAACTCTTAATGAATCATCAGAAATCCTTTTTCGATATTCACTCTGCCTTGGTCAAGGTCTTCCGAATCCGAACTATAAAAAAATATAGGAGATTCACTTGTTCTACCCAACAAATGACGGATCCTTTGTTGGCCACTCATTAACCTTCATACGCATAAATATAATACCCAACATAACCCCTTTATGATTGTCAGGCAATCAGAGGATATATCTAAGTAAGGCATTACACATATATGGTTACCATGGTGCCTCAAGTCATAGGACTAGTTGTTCGTAACGTAGAAATTCTTAATTTGACATTTGGGATTTCCAACTAAGAATTTCAAGCAGGTCAGTTTAGTGTACTTGTTCTCTAACAAGCACCCGCATACATGCACTTGCGTTTTTACGCTGATGTCCATGAAATGGGACATTCTCGTCTTACGAGCATATAATGTATGTGCGAGTCTTATTGAGTTATTCAATGTCTCTTCTCAAAAAGACCTCGACTCGAAACATAGTTTAAGATCAAAGCTATAGAGGCATGTTCCATGATCGCCATCATATGCACAACCATGCCCCATAGCTATAATTGATTTAGGGACTTTATCTAATATGTAATAAATAAACTAGTTTGCATGATTTATGTTTTTGTAAATTGGGGCATGTTTAAACTTAATTATTGCACATAGAAATATTTTAGATGTTAAAATATTATGTCTTCATTTTGCTTAAATATTATTAAGGTTTTGTCAAGGGCAGAAAGAATTCTTCCTCGTTAACTTGAGCATGCGCTGAGGCCCCTCCCGCGCGCTAGCTCGTTGATGAGAGTTTTTTAGTCCGGATAAAATCAAAATAATAGACAATGCATGGGATGCAAGTTGGCAAAGCAAAATGGAAGACCAAACGGCGAAAGTTACCAGCCAAAGCCGTATGACGGCGGACAGGGCGACGGTAGCTTTTGGCTCTTGTCTCCAATTTTGTGCAATTTTTGTTTTTAAAAATCTGATTTTAATATTCTGGAAGTAATTGTTAATTGAATATTTGAAAAATGGTTTTTCACAAAATTAGATAAGATGCCTAATTTTTTTAAAATGCAAAAGTAAACAACTCGGTAAATTTATATGCTTTCAGTTTATGTGATGAATGTGATTAGCATGTATGTTGGGATGATCATAAAGCTTTAAACCATTGTGAATGGTTGCTTTTATTTTCTTTGGGTTTTAATTCGGGGCCTGCGAGCGTCTTATTCAATTCGATGTAACTGTACATTTATTTTCTGTAAGAGAGTAGAATTTAGGGGTGAGGTTTTCTTTCTTTTGTAATTAGAGGACGAAAGAAGGAAGGGCCGTGGAGACTCAAGATCCAAGGCGATGTATGCATGGGATGCATAAATATAATAGTATAGGTTACCGTTTTATTACCCTTAGATTGACATAGACCCAATTTTGGCTCGATTGGGTTGCATAGGTAAGGGCTATGATCATCCCATTTATTTTAGTATATATTAGATGCATGCTAGGATTTATTTAATTTTTGCGCATATGTGATGACATGCATTAAATAAACCAACAAATTAAATTGATAAGGTCTTGGCAATAAACAAAACCCACTTAATTTTTCAAAAAATTAAGT
>CM033106.1:18482413-18692062 GCA_019321725.1 Paulownia fortunei
AGCATTGAAATTTTTCACCAATTTGTGAAGTGGAAGAAATGGTTGGACAACTAGGTATTGAACTTTCTATTTTCAGCATCTTCAGCATCTTTAAACCCATTTTTGACCACTTTATAATTTGAAATGGGTTTTTGTGCCTCATAAGAATTGTATCTCTATGTTTTGGATTTACATTGGAACCTGAATCAAAGTAATATGATATTTGTGGAGATAGTTAAGCCTAAAATACCAGGATGTGTCATAGCAGAAAATTTCAGCCCAGTGCTGAATATTGAACTCGATTTTTCTTATTGAGATTGATAGAATTGGATTTTGTGGTAAACATAAAACTTATAGATATATCTTGGCTTTCCATTGGTTCAAGAATTAAGTCAAAATCATATTTGAGTAAAGAATTATGATTGAAATACAAAAACTGCCATCAGTAGCACTACAATTCAGATTCTTCAACATTTCAACCAAGTTTTTAGTTTCTTTCCATTTTCTTTTCCTTTTGTCATTATCTGCAAAATTTCAAAAAAAATGCATAAAAAGTAGCAAAAATAATTGAAAACAAACCAAATGTTAATCAAAAGGTATATGAATTGTTGGTATAAAACCAACTTATCAAATACCCCTAAACTTGAAGATTTGCTTGTCCTTGAGCATCAAATATGAAATTCTCAATAACCCCTCTATGAATTAGGTAACCGAAGTCGAGAAAGATTTTTTTTTCACATCTCATCTCAAAAGACTAAAAAAATATTCCAAGTTTACATGTTAACATGTATATTGGTTTCACTTAACTTCATGGTTTTGTGTGTGTGAGTGTGAAAGTAGTAGTTTATCAAATTTTATTTATCATCCGGATAGGATTATAAAGTCAACTACTCATATTTGATCCACTTTTGAAGTGCCTACCAAACTCCATAGGCTCGTTTTTCACACTAGTCTCCACTAATGTAGATAGATCATAGCATCAAAGATCAAAAAAACTTCCAAAGTGTGTATTGTGAGGCTTGGGTAATGGTGGGAATATATGGAAAATTATAGCTAAAATTTACCCTTGTTTCACAATCATACTAGAACCTTTATGAATGAACACCAACTTCTTCATCATTCCCTTTATTGTTCTTTATTGAATATCCATTCTTCTTCTTTTTGATCTTGGATTACCCCTAAACTTATTTCTTTTGTTGTATGCAAAGGGGGTCTATTTGTTTTATGGAGTACAAATCATATACCTCAATTCATAATCTCTTCTTTTTCATCCTTTTTCAATCGTTTCTTCTCTTTGTTCTTTTGCTTCTTCTTTATTTTTTTAAAATACAATAATTCATTCAAGAATGATCGTGTAAATAAGATGAAAAATGGTAGAATATTGGAAATTTTTTTTCATAAAGTTCGATAATGTGTGTAGGATGTCCAAAGAATTGTTTCAATAGGCTTAAGAGAAGACACTAGGAAATAATTCAAATATAGGTTGGCTTGAAAGACTCAAATGGTCCAAAAATGGCCTAAATTATTTCTTTAATGCTATGCCACCTAGGATTTTACCTCGACTGGTGATCAAACAAGTTCTAGAGGTTGGTGGGATCATTTAGAAAATAATTAAACTTTATAAACTATCTCTAGACAATTAAATGTAACTCAACAAACTACTTAGTGCATCAAAATTCACAAAACCTTATAAAGTAAATAAAACCAATTTTTTATGTTTAGACATGTAAACAAATGTATATATTCTAATATTCACTTTTTTTTTTACATGCACATTGTTGATCACTAAACTTGACAATCAATAAACTAAATAAATCAATAAACCAAAACAAGCTACAAATAAACATTAAATATCTCAAACAACAAGGCAATTATCCTAAACTTCCCCCCCCCCCCCCAAAAAAAAAAAAAAAAAAAAAACTTAATATAAGCATTGTTCTCAATGATTGAGAGAATTGTAAAATTAGATGACTTTCCTAAAAATGGGTGGTGTTCTTTTCAAATTAAAATCCTGCTGTTTTTTTTTTTATATTCAACATTTAGCCTTCAAAAATGAGTAAAATATCAAGGAACAATCATCATGATATGAAACAAAACACTAATAACAAGAAATAAAACAACATGCATGAAAACAAGAAAAGAGAGCTTGGGTTGCCTCCCAAGAAGCATTTTGTTTAAAGTCTTTAGCTAGACTGAAACCAAATACCTTATGTTACTTCCCCAAGTGAAAGATTATACATCTTCCAAATTTCATTTTCGTAATAATGTTTCAACCTTTGACCATTGACACGAAATAATATGTCATCCTTACCTTTGAGCTCAACTACCCCAAATGGAAATATCTTGTTGACAATGAAGGGACTCGATCATCTGGATTTCAATTTTCATGGAAAATGTTTTGGTCTAGAATTGAAAAGCAACACAAGTTGTTCGGGTTGAAATTCCCTTCTCAAGATCATTTTGTCATGCCATTTTTTTGTTTTTTCTTTATAGATTTTTGTATTTTCATAGGCATCAAGCCTAAATTCCTCCATTTCATTGAGTGGCAACAATCTTTTTTCTCCAATTGCTTTTGTATCAAAATTTAATTGTTGTACAACCCAATAAGCTCTATGTTCTAGCTCAACAAAGAGGTGACATGCTTTTTCATAAACTAATCAATAAGGAGACATACCTACAGGAGTTTCATATGATGTGATGTATGCCCACAATGCATCATCAAGCTTATGTGTCCAATCCTTTCTATTAATGCTTACTGTTTTTTCAAGGATTTGCTTCACTTCTCGATTTGAGATTTTACACCATATTTTATTAAATATTTTATTGCAAAAATATTTTATTACACCATATTTTTTCAAGGATTTGCTTCACTTCTCGATTTGAGATTGTCCATTTGATTGAGGATGGTATCCAAGAGCTACCTTGTGTCTTACACCATATTTATCCAAAAGGTTATTAAATATTTTATTGCAAAAATGAGAACCTTCATCATTTATAATTACTCTAGGTGTGCCAAAACTAGTGAAAATATATTTGTGCACGAATTTAAGCACTATCTTGGCATCATTACTAGGTGTGGCAATTGCTTCTATCCAGTTGGAAACATAATCCATAACAAGCAAAATGTATGATCGACCATTTGATAGAGGAAATGGTCCCATGAAGTCAATCCTCCAAACACCAAAAAGTTCAACTTCTATCATGATAGTCAAAGGAAGCTCATGGCATCTAGTAATTATTCCAACCCTTTGACACCGCTCACATGTTTACATAAAATCATAACAATCCTTAAACAAAGTTAGCCAATAAAAACCAGATTGTAATATCTTAGAAGCTGCCCTTGTAGGTCCAAAATGACCGCCACATGGGGATCAATAATAGTGCTTGAGAATTTCATTTATTTCCTCCATTAGAATGTATCTCCAAATCATAAAATCTGAACACTTTTTGAAGAGAAAGGGATCATCCCATAGATATGCTTTCACATTTGATGATATGTGAGGTCTAGGGGCAATAATCTACCAGCAAGATAATTCACAAAATCTTCATACCAAGGTAAATTATCTTTTATTGCCAAAATAAACTCATCTAGGAAAAAATCTTTAATTGGCCCTTCAAAGTTCTCATTATTTTGCTTCAACCTTGATGAGTGATCCACCACCATATTTTTATTTCCCTTCTTATATTTGATTTCAAGATCAAATTCTTGAAAAAGGAGTATCTACCGGATTAGCCTTGGTTTTGCATCCTTTTTGGCAAATAGGTACCTAATAGCAGCATGATCGGTATACACTACTACCTTGGTACCTACAAGATAAGCACAAAATTTATCAAATGCAAAAACAACGACTAATAATTCTTTTTCAGTGGTGGTGTAATTTTGTTGAGCATCATCAAGTGTTCGACTTGCATAGTAAATGGCCGTGAATTTTTTTATCTTTTCTTTGTCCTAACACTGGGCTAAATTGCATAATCACTAGCATCATACATAAGTTCAAATGGTTGGGTCCAATATGATACCACCATAATAGGAGCTGAAATGAGAGCCTTCTTGATGTGATCAAAGGCCTGTAAGCAATCAACACTAAAGTCAAATGGCTTATCTTTTTCCAAAAGGTTTCACAAAGGTTTTATAATTTTTGAAAAATCTTAAATGAATTTTCTATAAAATCCGGCATGTCCCAAAAAACTACAATAGCTTTCACATTACTTGGTGGTGGAAGTTTTTCAACAATAATTTTGCTCGGTCTACCTCAAGTCCTTTACAGGACATTCAGTGACCCAAAAAAATACTTTTTTTTACCATAAAATGGCATTTTTCCTAATTTAAAACAAGGTTAATCTTCTCACATCTCTGCAAAATAAGGGAAAGATTATGTAGACATATATCAAATGAGGAGCCAAATACTAAAAAGTCATCCACAAAAATTTTCATTATGTTCTCCACCATATCATGAAAAATTATCATCATGCATATTTGAAATATGGATGGGGCATTACATAATCCAAATGGCATTCTTCAAAAAGCAAAAGTACCATAAGGGCATGTGAATATTATTTTTTCTTGATCTTCAGATGCTATGACAATTTGATTATACCCCAAATAATCATCAAGAAAATAATAGTATTAATACCCTACAAGTCAATCTAACATTTGATCAATAAATGAAAGAGAAAAATAGTCCTTACAAGTAGCTTTTGTTCAGTTTTCTATAATCAATACATACTCGCCAACTTGTGACCGTTCTTGTTGGTATTAGTTTATTATTATCATTTTGAATTATGGTCATGCCACCCTTTTTTGGAACTACTTGAACCGAACTCACCCAAGAACTATCAAAAATTGCATAAATAATTCCAGCATTCAACTATTTCAAAACTTCATTTCTTACAACCTCTTTCATTACAAGATTTAGTCTATGTTGATATTCAGTAGATGGTTTGCAAGATTCTTCCATTAAGATTTTATGCTTGACAATTGAAGGACTAATACCTTTCAAATCAAAAATTAACCAACCAATAGTAGATTTATGCTCTCTTAAAATACGAAGTAATTTTTCAACCTCTAAAGAAGATAAGAATGCTGAAATAATTATCGGATAAGTATTGTTAGCACCTACAATTCATACCGCAAATGCTCGAGAAGTGCTTTCAACTCTGGTGATATTGTTTGTTCCGTGATTGTGGAATCTATTATTGTTTTCTTGCATTGATCCTTCTTCAACTCCATATCTCTTGATTCAAGAAAGAGCAAGTAATGCATTAAATCGTCATTATCAGTATCATGGTAATTACCTTGCATTATGGAATGAACAATGCATTGCTCTAAAGGTTTGGTAGGAATTTGTTTGAGCAAAATGATCATGCAAGCTAGTTTCTAACATTTCAATCCTATTACAAGTATATAGTTCCTCTTCAAACTTCAATTCAAGATAATTATTAAACATCACTTCATCCTCATTAACTCTCAGAGTTAATTAACCACGATGCACATCAATCAAAGCACACCCAATAACAAGGAATGGCCAACCAAGAATTAAAGGAATTTTTTGGCCTTCCTCCATATCTAACACCACAAAATCTATAGGAAATATGAATTTATCCACTTTTACCAATACATCTTCAACAACTCCTATTGGATAGGTGAGAGACCTATCTGCCAATTGCAAGATGATATGGATGGCTTGACTTCTCCAATTCCTAGTTTCTTGGAAATAGAATGTGGCATCAAATTAATAATTGCTCCAAGATCACATAATGCTTTATCAAAGAAAAGTTCTCCTCTGGTATAAAGAATAGTAAAACTCCTTAGATCCTTCAATTTTTGAGGTAAGTTTTTTCTGTAAAATGGCACTACACTCTTCTATGAGATTTACAATTTCAAACTTAACCAATCGCTTTTTTTTTACATCACATCTTTCATGAATTTGGTGTAGTTCGTCATTTACTCAAGAGCATCTGTAAAAGGAATATTAATATGAATTTTCTTGAAGATTTTCAAAAATTTTGCAAATTGTGAATCAATCTTTCTTTTGAAATCTTTGTGGAAAAGGAATGGGAACATTAAATTTAAAAGTTTCAAAGTTAGGAGTAGATTTTAGCTTCTCAACCCCTGTTTGTTCATTTGATTGCC
The DNA here is from genome assembly GCA_019321725.1 of Paulownia fortunei. Taxonomy (NCBI): domain Eukaryota; kingdom Viridiplantae; phylum Streptophyta; class Magnoliopsida; order Lamiales; family Paulowniaceae; genus Paulownia; species Paulownia fortunei. The sequence continues at coordinate 18,488,526 of CM033106.1, forward strand.
TTTCTTCTTCCTTTGGTTGTTCTTCCATAGGACATTGACCAGAAGTGCTTTCCATTGGCTCATCAATGTTAGAACGTTTCATTTTTGGCCCCTTGATTTTAGTTCCACTTCGAAGTTGGATTACTTTGCAATGCTCCCTTAGATTGATTTTCGTATCACTTGGAAAGTTGCCATTATGTTTTTAAGCATTAAATTCAGTAGCAAGCTGTCCAATTTATGTCTTCATTGATTTCATTTGAGCTCCTAAACTTGAAGCTAGCTACCCCAATTGAGTCTTAATGTTGTCTATCTATGTTTCATCCTTATTGAATCGGGCTCTTGTCTTACCAATGAAAGTGCTGATCAAATCCTCTAAAGATGCCTTTTTCTCACCTACTTGAGGGTTGGAATGTGATAGATTGTTATAACCCTGTAGGGGTTGAAGCACATTTTAATTGTTAGTGTAGCAAAAATTCTCATAATTTCTAAGCCCCGGATGGTAGTGAGTAGGTAATTGATTTCCTCTGAAATTAAAATTATGGTTATTAACAAAATTTACTTGCTCATTATCTTTGGTTTCCATCAATGAAGTGCTAGTGGATGCCATGAAATCCATTCTTTGAGAAGCTCCATTAGAAGTCTAAGAACACTATTAGAAAGAGCATAAATTTGTGCAGCTAATTATGTAAATGAATCTACTTCAAGAACACTGGAAACTTTTTTAATAGAAGACCTCTCGGAAGGCCATTGATAACTATTAGTAGCCATCTTCTCTAGCAAAATATGGGCTTCATTTGCGGTCTTGCACATCAAAGTCCCACCCGCAGGAATATCTATTATAGTTTGAGTTTGCCAATTCAAACCATTGTAGAAGTATTGTACCTGCTGTCAATCCTCATAACCATGTTAAGGACACCTTCTGAGAAAATCTTTAAACCTCTCCCAAGCTTCATAGAGTGGTTCAAAGTCTTGTTGGCGGAATTGAGCTATCTTACTCTTGAGTTGAAGTGTCTTGCTTGGTGGAAAGTACTTAACAAGGAATTTTCATGTTAAGTCATTCCAACTTGGTGAAAAAGATTGTAACCATAGCCTAACTTTGTCCTAGAGTGAAAATAAAAATAAGCAAAGTCTAATGGCATTATCGGGCACTTTATTCATTTTGATGGTGTTACAAATCTCTAAAAACATGCCTAAGTATGCATTAGGATCCTCCAACGCACTTTCTCCAAATTGATTTTGCTGCACCATGCTAATGAGGGCTGGTTTGAGGTCAAAATTATTGGCATTAATCAAATTTTGAGCTATGCTGGAGAAATTTTGGTTCATGGTTGGTTGAAAATAGTCCCGAATAGCTCATTGTGGTGGTGGTTATTGCAATGAAAGATTGGCGTTAATATTAGCATTGTTGATATTATTTGCCATGACTTGATTGGCAACTCTTTTTGCTGCTCTAATAGCTTGAAGAGTTCACTCAATTTTTGGATCAAAATAACCTAAGCCAAGACTCCTAGTCTTACGCATACAAATACGTATAATCCAATACAAGATAAGACAACAACAAAATATGGAAAGAAAATAAAAAATAATCTAAATTAAAATCAAGACTTGGTCATAAGAATATTAATGTAATTATGATAAAAAAATCCCCGACAACGGCACCAAAAACTTATTCATGAAATATTTTGCAAATCGCAAGTTCACGGTGTTAAGTTTTAATACAATGGTGGATTGAGCATCGTATGCACAAGGATTGTAATCAAAATTTGCAACAAGTATTGTAGTTCAAATAGTCCTAATTTTATCTACAAAATCAAGTGATGATTGGTAAATAAAGTAGAATAAGATAAAAATTGCAAAGATAAAGCTAGAGTTCTTAGAAGTAATTATCACCTATGTTTTTCCTTCTAAAACATACTAATTCAATTCAACAACACATGAAAGTTAAGAATTCCTAAGCTCATCAATTTCCTCTCTCGAGTGCTGAATTGATTATGAGTTTTAATATGAATTTCAATATCTCTATAAAAACTCAAGAATAAAACTATACAAAAATTTAATGAATTCTTCTTCAAAACTTCAAAGGTTTTATAAGCTTATCAACTCTATGATTCCTAGGTTATGTTATCTTTATGATCATGTATAATCTTCCTCTCTCGAGTATCGAATCTCATATATCAAACACTCTCAATTAATGGCCAAATAATCAAGATGCAATACTAAACAAGATAACACAAACAAGATGAATAACATGAACAAATATTGTTTGGAATTCAAAACATAGGATCAAATAAGGTTACATCATCCTCTAAAAAAAAATATTTAGTTCATCATGTAGGAATATAACTTAAGAAATATATAAGAAAGAGTATATAAATTGTTCACCAATTTGTGAAGTGGAAGAAATGGTTGAAGCTCTCACTGTCTTGAAGAATGACTCTCTTTTCTCTCCAAGAGTGTAGGTCTCTATCCAACGGCACCTTTCTGTCCAAGAATACCTTCCCATATCCCGAATACCTTTGGAGGCTATTTGGGGTACTTAACATCAGATGGGAGAAGACCCAAAAAGGGTAAAAAAATTATTTTTCCCCTTTTATCCGCATGGCAATGTGTAGACACTAACAGGACAGCTAGGTACATCTAGGCACTGAACTTTCTATCTTCAGCATATTCAGCCTCTTTAAACCCATTTTTGACCACTTTCTATTCCAAACTGGCTTTTGGTGTCTTCATAGGAATTGTATCTCTATATCTTGGATTTACATAGGAACTTAAATCAACTAAATATAACATCTGTGGAGATAGTTATGCCTGAAATACCAAGATGCATCGTAGCAAAAAATTTCAGCCCAGTGCTGACTCTTGAACTTGGTTTTTCTCATTGAGATTGACATAATTGAATTTTATAGTAAACATAGAAGTTATATTGGCTTTCTATTGGTTCAAGAATCAAGTCAAAATCATATTTAAGTAAAGAGTTGTGATTGAAATATAAAAACTATCATCAGTAGCACCACAATTCAAATTCTTCAACATTTCAACCATGTTTTGGTTTCTTTTCATTTTTTTCTCCTTTTGTTATTACCTACAAAATTTCAAACTAAATGCATAAAAATTAGCAAAATACTTGGAAAAAAAACAAATGTTAATCAAAAGGTATATGAATTGTTAGTATAAAATCAACTTATCAAAACCTAAAAGATCACACATGATTTGATATGGAACATTTCTAATTTAGGAATTTATCCAAAGGGTTTGATTTAATTAATTAATAGAGATTAAATAATTGGGGCTTAAATTAATTCAAGGAGTTGAATTAATTATTCAATTAAATAATTAGATTATTTAATTAGACCTAATAAGATTAAGGAGCCTAATTGGAGTAAAACAATTATTTAATTGGATCAAATTAATTATGTAGTGCATAAAATAATTTAATTCTTAAATTAATTCACTTACTTAAATAATTAGTTTATTTACTTGGGTCTGATTTGATTAGATGGGTTAGATGTAATTATTTAATTTGGGCAAGATAATTAATTGGATTAGTTGTGGGATTTAATTTTAAGTCCAAGCCAAATTAGGAAAGGCCCATGAAGATGATTGAAAAAGGATGGAAAGTCAAAAGTTTGGAATTCTTGGGTAATCTTGAATATCTTTAGAATATATGAAAGAGATAAATTTAAAGAAGTGGATAAACCAAAATATCTTCCAACCAATCAAAAAGAGACACAAAATACCAAAGTAGGACTCTTAAAATTTTATGCCCCTATATATACACGATGGCCGAAAATCTAAAGATAAATAATCATCCTCTAATTTTTGGCCATATAGAAATAATAGAAGAATTTTTTTTCTTAATTCGTCCCTTTTCTCCATAAATTCCATCTTTTATTTTTAAGTGTTAATTCTTTTATCATTAGTTGATAATAGGAATTAAATTTTCATACATACTCCATAAAGCAGATTAGAAAAGATATCATAATTGCTAGTGAAATTCTGATTTTTTATTCTTGCTCAAAGTGTGGACTACTTTAGAGGGAGATATTTGGATCCCTAGAACCAAATTCAGAAAAGGGATTAGCAATTGATTGTTTCATACCCTACGATAACTCGAGTGCATAGAAAAGTATAAATCGAAACATTAAATATTTTATTACAACCATTAAAATTACAAGATCGTTATTGCTATAATTATTATGGTATGATATTTTTAAATTTTTTAATTTTTTACTGCGTATACCACTAGATCATGCAACCCAACAGGTAGTCCTTGCCCGTCCTTTATGTCAAGCAATTATGACAACTTATGGATCATCTTCATAGAAAAGTGACCTAATCTTGAATGCCACAGGCTCATGGAACTATGATTATATAATTTTCTTTTATTTTATTGAATATGTATAATAGGGTTTTGGGGAGCAATAGTCTATAAACAATTCTTCAATAAACCAGAATATATAAAATCAGAATATTTGAAAACGGAACAATTTTTATTTTCAATGGTAAATCTAAAACCTTCTCTATCCAAAATTGGAATAGAGATATGTTCTTAATTAAATCTAGAAACAAAAAGATAATTGTTTCAACTTATTACATTCCCATTCTCAAAAGCTAGATTAATAGTCCCTATGGTCAGCAACCTTTGCTCCATTCCCATTTGTAGGACCATTTTTCCTCTATCTAGCTTTTTGTTTCTTATCATTATCTGCAAATCATTGCAAATATATGAGCCACAACTGGTATCCAATACCCAAGACGCATTGTTAACTAATATGTTAACTTCAACAAAATAAATACCTGAACCCTTCAGGCTTGCAAGATACTTCTTGTAGTTCCTCTTTCAGTACCCAGTTTTGAAGCAGTAGTGACACTTGTCATTGGTTTGATAAGCCTTCTAGATTCTACCCTTTGCCTTTAATTTGTTAGGTTTAGAGGAACCTTTTCCCTTCCACTTCTCATTCCCCTTCTCTTTCTTGGGCTTTGTAGCCTTTGACTTGGAGGAAGAACCAACAATTATCACCGACTTGTCCTTTTTCATCATGGACTCGGCTATTTTCAACATTTTAACCAGCTCAACAAGACTAGTCTTTATATTGTGCTAGTTGAAGTTTACAACAAAAGTATCGAATGAAGGAGGCAGAGACTGCAGAATAAGGTCCATATAGAGTTCATTGTCCATAACAACTCTAGGGGATGCGAGCCTTTCAATGAGAACTATCATCTTCAATCCACGGTCATGGGCTGAAAAGCCCTCTGCTATACAATATCTAAAATGCTCCTTAGAGATCTAATATATCGTCTGCCTAGTACGTTTACCATACAACTCTTGCAAGTGAATGAGGATTCCATAAGCAGTTTCGTAACTCATTTGATGTTGATGATAGCATGTAGCATTGAGCCTACATATTATCATCAACTAGACACTAATACTCTGCAAGGTCCTCTGCTATTACAATTCTTGGTAGGGCTAACGATGGTGAGGTGTCGAGGGTATAGGCCTTTTTTCGGATTGCAAAATGATTTTGATGTTTTTCAGCCAATCAACAAAGTTTGGGCTAGTTAACTTGTTGCTTTCTAGAATGGATGCTAGTGGATTCTTTGCCATTTCAGTACACGATCCATAAAAATGAATGTACCAAAAAATGAGTAAATGATGGAAAAATATATTATTTAAAATCAGTCTTTGATAATAACTGTGTCACCACTAGTTTTCTTCGAATTCCATCACCCTAATGGAAATTAAAGAAATCATATTTCCTAGTTGGCTTGAGGTCCAATTAATTTATCTCATACCCTAATTTTATGAGCCTATAAGATATCTTAATCTTTGGTCAACTCTTTGAAGATTGTATCTTTATACAACCCTCAAGTTTGTTTTTACCTCACCTCTTTATATATGCCCTAATTTTATGAGCCCATATAGTACTAAGTGTTAAGCCTCACCCATCAAATGTTTATGTAAATGGATCATCAAGACATCCCACAACTCATGGCCAATGTAATGACGAGTCCGTCCTACAAGCATCACTATGCTTGGTAGAGATCACAACTTTCCAACATAAGACCACCCATAACTCATGGTCAGTGATCAAGTGCGGTAGCATCGTCATGTCTCTATCTTTGAAGGTAGACATGGATCGATGGGTCCTACCCAACTTATCCATATTTGCATGAAATTGAATTTTTAAATTTTTTTACTTAATTTCATAAATTAAATGGAGTTTTATTTTATCCAAGACCTCATTAATTTTTGTTTGGTTATTTAATACAGGTCGATTCATTTGATAGCAAGCATACACATGAAAGTATTAAATAAATCCTAGCTTGCATCTAATATATACAACAAACTAGGGATGATCATATACCACCTATGTGACCTATTTGGGCCAAAAACAAGTCTAGGACAATCTAAGGGTACAAATTTCAATCTTGAATTGTGTGTGAACATCTCTTGGAGATTTTTGGAGTTGTGGACTTGGAGTTCTCACTTGAAGATTGGATTGGAGAATCCAAACTTGAGGAAAGCTAAGGATCATCATCATTATCTTCAATCAAGAAGTTCATCTTGAGGTAATATTCTTCCTCTTTTCTTGATTTCATACAATGTTGTGTGGTATTGTGAGATCCGGGTATATCTATATGATATTGTGATCAGATCAAAATTTTTGAAATCTATCCAACCAACCTCTTGATTTCTGCATAAATATTGTCTAAATCCTTCAAGTGGTATCATAGTCATCTCATACCGAACTTATTTGGATTAAGTTTTGAATGATTCATATGTTGATAATCTATTGAATTTCATATTTAATTCATGTGATGAGTTGAGAATCATGAAATAGTTGTGTATGATGTTGATTATACATGGATTCACAAGTTGCTAAATAAGATTTAGTGATTACAATTCAATGTGATTGAATTTTTGTTTAGTTTTTGACACATTAAAGAAAATCAAGAATCTAGAATTTTTGAGCAACTTAAATGGCTAAAAATCTACTTGCCACAATTTTGAAAACTAACAAACTTACTGGGCCAAACTATTCCGATTGGTTAAGAAACCTCAAAATAGTTCTTGACTTTGAAAAGAGAACTTATGTTCTCGAGCAAAGTCCGTCGGATGTTGTTTCGAAAGAAGCATCTGCTGAGGAACATGAGACTGTCCAAAAGTGAGTAGAAGATGATCTTCAAGCCCGATGCTTGATGATGGCCTTCATGTCGAATGAGCTTCAAAAGTCTCATGAGCACATGAGGCATGCTGCTGATATCATGCTACACTTAAAAGAATTATACAATGTAGAATCAAGATACGAGCAGTACGCGGCTTCTAAGGAACTCTTCTGTATGAGGATGGTGGAAGGGTCAAATGTCCATGAACTCATGCTTAAGATGATTGGACTCATCAAAAAGCTCGCCACATTAGATGTGATTATGGACAATGACCTTTATGTAGATTTGACCCTACAATCTCTTCCACCCTTATTTGACCAATTTGTTATGAACTTCAACATATCAAAATAAGTAATGACAATTAACGAATTGGTTAATATGTTGGTCACAGCAAAGGCCACAATGAAAAGAGAAAAGCCATTAATGGTTGCCTCCGTATCCAAATCTAAAGGCCTAAAGGGAAAAAAGAAATGGATGAACCTTCTTCGAAAGGGAAATAACCTATGAAGGCTATGGGAGGAGTCAAGAAAGATTCAAAACCCGACAAGTCTGATCAAAAATGCTTCTACTGTGGTGAGCCTGGCCATGGGAAGCGCAACTGAAAAGCTTACCTTGCTAACTTGGGAAGTGGTATGTATTTTGTTGAACTTGATGTTTTCATAAATTTTTCCTCATAGGTATTTGATACTGCATGTGGTTCTCATCTTTGCAATGTGTTGCAGGTGATGGAAAGAAGAAGAAAACTAAGTAGAGGGGAGCTCCTGCTTCGCCTTGGGAATGGCTCAACCATTGAGGCTAAGGAGGAGGGAATTGTAAAATTAGACTTAAGCAATTCTCATCTTGTATTAGATCCATGTTATTATGTACCCAATTTAATAAAGAACATTATTTCTGTTCCTGTACTTGATCAAAATGGTTTTAAATTTTTTATTAGAATTGAAAGTTAAATGCTTTAAAGAATGGTTCTTTAGTTGCATCGGGTACATTAAATAATGGACAATATGTATTAGATGCACAACCAATACTTTTACAAGTTCAACAAAGTAACAAAAGAAAGCTCGATCATCTAGAAAATGCTACATTATAGCATGCACTCCTAGGTTATATTTCAAAAGGTAGGATGAACAAGTTAGTTGCCTCAGGTTCATTAAGTGTTAATGGATTAGAGGATTTACCGTCTTGTCAATCTTGTTTAAAAGGGAAAATGACCAAAGCGCCATTCATAAGTCACCTAGAATGCGCCACTAGTCCTTTGGAGTTAATCCATATGGATGTTTGTAGGCCACTAAAGGTTAGTGCAAGGGGAGGTTTCTCATACTTCATCACTTTTACGGATGATTTATACATGATTAGGATATGTATATCTTATGAAGTACAAATCCAAAGCCTTTGAAATGTTCCAAGAGTATAAGAATGAAATAGAGAACCAGTTAGGACTTAGTATTAAAACTCTTCAATTCGATCAAGGAGGAGAATACTTAAGTTTAGATTTTCTAGACTTCCTTAAAGAGAACGGGATTCTCTCAAAATGGACTCCACTCGGCACACCTCAGCATAACGGGGTAGCCAAAAGGAGAAATCATACCTTGTTGGACATGGTGTGTTTCATGATGAGCTTCACCAACCTCCCCATTTCCTTTTGGGGCTACGCTCTCCACACGGCTATGAGGATACTAAATGTAGTACCTTCAAAGTCAGTACCTAAAACCCCACATGAGATGTGTTTGGCAAAGTACCTTCATATTCTTATCTCAGAATATGGGGTCTCCTACTTATGTTAAGCCTATAGTAGGAGACAAGCTGGATGTGAGAACTACCTTGTGCAAGTTTATGGGATACCCAAAAGAGTCTTTAAGCTATTACTTTTATGATCATTTAGAACAAAATGTATTTATTTTGAGGAACGCCATCTTTCTTGAAAAGGAGTTTCTATTAGATAGAAAAGGCATTATCATAGAACTTGATGAAGTAAATGATGATCATCAAATTCCACAAGTGGTAGAAGCAAACCATGAACCAGAACCCTTTGTACACCCTCTGAAGAGGTCTCTACAAGTGAAGAGGTAACCTAAACAGTTCAGATTCCTTCATGAAACAGAGAGTTCGGATGGCAATCTGAAGACCTACATGGAGGTTATATTGGATACAGATTTAGGATGTTGGCTAAATGCTATGAAATTCAAAATAGACTCCATGTACTCTAATAAGGTTTGGACTTTGGTAGATCCACCCGAAGGTATAGTACCCATTGTTGCAAATAGATCTATAAGCGAAAGCTTAGAGTAGATGGAGAGGTATTGACCTATAAGGCTCAGCTAGTGGCCAAGGGTTATACCCAAAGGTCGGGGATTAATTCGAGGAAACCTTTTTCCCTATAGTGATGTCGAAATCCATTAGGATAATACTTGTCATAACTGTGTATTATGACTATAAAATATGGCAATGGATGTAAAAGACCGTTTTTCTCAATGGTGACATTGATATGGAAATTTATATGGAGCAACCACAAAGCTTTATATCCAGTGGGAGAGAGCAAAAGGTTTACAAACTCTAAAGATCCATTTATGGACTCAAACAAGCATCCCGAAGTTGGAACATACATTTTGATGAGACAGTTAAAATATTTAGCTTCATAAAAAATATGTATGAACCCTGTGTGTACAAAAAGATAAGTAAGAGCTCAGTACAAATCTTAATGCTTTACATCGATGAAATTCTCCTTATTGGAAATGAGAGAGATTCGTTAGAGTGCACGAAAGCGTGGTTATCTGCTCAGTTCTCCATAAAGGACATGGGAGATGCTTCTTGCGTATTGGGAATATGAATCTATAGGGTTAGATCGAAGAGGTTCTTAGGGCTTTCCAATCTTCATACATAAATAAAATCTTGAGAAGGTTTTCTATGGAAAAGTCCAAGAAAGGATTTGTCCCGATTAGTCAAGGTATGCATCTCTCGAAGTCTATGGCTCCACAGATGGATGAGGATAGAGTCACCATGACTGAAATACCATATGCTTCTTCTATAGGGAGCATAATGTATGCTACGCTATGTACTAGGCCGGATGTGGCATACACTTTAAGTGTTACAAGTTGTTACCAATCCGACGTCGGTGAGAGATACGGGATAGTAGTAAAAAGGATCCTTAAGTACTTAAGAAGAACTAAGGACCTATTTCTTGTATATGGCGGAGGAGAACTAAAAGTTAAAGGCTTCTTGGATTTAAGTTTTCAGTCAATGCGATGACTTTAGATCCATATCAGTGTACATATTCTGTCTTAATGGTAACACGGTCTCTTGGAAGAGTTCCAAGCAATTGACCACAACTGACTCAACGACTGAGGAAGAATATATTACAATATCGGATGCGGTAAGAAAATAATATGGATGAAAAACTTCATTCAAGAGTTGGGTCTGGTACCTAGCATTGCCAATGCGATTGTTATCTTTTGTGACAACACGGGAGCCATTGCACAAGCTAAGAAGCCAAGATCTCATCACCGATCTGAACATATACTATAATGATATCATTTGATCTGTAAGATCATAGATAGAGATGATGTTCGAGTGGAGAAAATCACATCGGAAGATAATACAACAGATCTGCTAATTAAAGCTCTATCACAAAAGACCCTTGAGGGGCATCTTATAAAGATAGGACTAAGGGTTATGGGGAATTGGCTTTAGGAAAAGTGGGAGATTATTGGAGTAGTTCCCCGCAGCTAATTGTAATTGCACTGTAAAATTACTCTATTGTAATATAATCTTTATTTAGTCAATATCCTTTTACATGGATATTTTTATCTAATGCATAATTTCCTCTACGAATGCATTTGAATGAAGTTCTCGAGATCGCATTAGACTATGGGACTTGTTTAGTACACTTTTAGTGATGATCATGAAATAAGTCTCTACGGTCGCAATCTCAAAATACTCCAAGTCATATAATCTATGAGAATGAGGACATCATAGATTTAGATAGACTTGCGTTGATGATGTATACACCTAGGAGTTGGAATTTACCTTGTTTCATAGCTAAATGGTGTATTGACATCGGTACACAACAACAGGTGCTATTTAGAGTAAGAGTTCACCGAGGGTTCTGACTAGAAAAACCATAAGATAGCCATAGTGGCATATCGATAATGGAATTTCTCTATGCTTATGATAGTGCATATTATTAGTCCTTTGACTTGAGGTTACATGATTGCCTTGTTCATGGGATTTTGAGCTTTTGTTTGCACCCCGACTCTCAGCGAGCCTACATGGATGTACATGGGGTTCATTTGACTTATGCTCAAAGACATATGAGTTCGAAGAGAGGATTTGTTTGCTCACATCATAGAGTGAGTTGATGTGACTTATTTGGAAGGAGTTTCCAAAAAGGTAAAAGTCATGGAGACTCAAATAATAAGAATAGATTCATAGTTGTCATAACTATTAGGGTGCCGATCAATATCTTAACTCTAGGTCGAGACTAGGAGATAATAAACGAAAGAACCATATTTGCATGACACTCGTACAATGGAAATGGTTCACATATATTAATTCACCAAATGATTGGGCTTTGAAGTTCGTATGGCTAGAATGATTGTCCTTTGGAGATTGGGTACTCAAGGATTAATGGAGATTAATCCGATGAGTGGATTACTTGGAAAGTAGTTCAATTAATTGGAATAATAATTTAATTATTCATTAATTAAATCACAAGGAGTTGCGAGCCCATGTCTAATTAATTGGTAGACCATAGTGGTCGCACACAATTCCTTGGTTGTTACACAAGAGATAAGATGTGACATGGTTGAAGAAAGTTTTATTGGTTAATTAGATTAATCAATAATTGGCTAGAACAATTTATTAGATAAATTGAACTAATCAATTTAAGAGTTAAATTGATCAAAAGATTGATTAATAAGAGATTATTAATTATTAGGCCAAAGAATTATACAATTAAAAAGTTGATTGTGGACCAATTATTAAGAGTTACTTAATCGGGTCCGTGAACCAATAGTTCAATAATTATGCTAAGATCTATTTAATCAATCACTAATTATGTTGGGACAAGTCTTATTTAATTAGATTAAATCAAATTAAGGCCTATATAATTAGCACATTGATTTATTTGGATGCCCATGGTCAAGGAGAGAAATGTCTTTTGATGCCTATGGACAAAAAAGAAAATTCACACTATAGAGTATGGAGATACAATAATCAAATGTGCATTATTGTATAGAGATACAATAATCAAATATGGATTATTGTATAGATATACAATTATAAATTATGTGAATTAGTGTGATAAGTTGGGAACAACAATAATTCTTTCCATCTCTCTAACTCTCTCATCTAAGAGAATCCTAGCAACTTTCTTAAAGTGTTTCAATCTTGAGGTGTGTGTGAACATCTCTTGGAGGTTTTTGGAGTTGTGACTTGGAGTTCTCACTTGAAGATTGGATTGGAGAATCCAAACTTGAGGAAAGCTAAGGATCATCATCATCATCTTCAATCAAGAAGTTCATCTTGAGGTAATATTCTTCCTCTTTTCTTGATTCCATACAATATAATGTGGTATTGTGAGATCCGGGTGGATTTATATAATATTGTGATCGGATCAAAAAATTTAAAATCTATCCAATCAAACCTATTGATTTTTGTATAAATATCATCTAAATCCTTCAGTCGCATATCTAATAGGAGTGATTGTGATATCCCACATTGGTTGTATGAGATATTTAAAGTAGTTTATAAGTGGGTACAATGGACTCCTCTAAAAACTTGGGAGTTATTTTCACAAAACGAGGACAAATGCGAAGTACTTGGTAGTGGAGTCCATTATATTGGGTCTTGCTTTCGGGCCCCACCCCGTGGGCTCGGGGCGTGACAATTTATATGTGCAAAATTTTTCATAACATTAAAGGATTATCCTTCAATGGATGATGTTCAGCTCCATATCTCAAAAAATATAAAATTATAGCAATGGGTGTATAATTCTCCAACAACTATCAAGTTGCGGCTATATAGGTTGAAGAAAATAATGCTAATATACCATTCGATCGTGACATTATAGTCCATGCACATTCAGTTCATAGACATAGAATAAAGTATTACTATGGATGTTGTGACCCATAACAATATCTATTTCTTTTTCCAATGGGTGATATATGATGCCATCATAATATAAAAAAATTACCACCAAGAAATCCGCTACTCTAGTCGATGTATTTATGGTTGATGAAAGAAATGTTCGTCAAGAAAAAGATGCATCGTACAACAAATAGGTTACCCAGCATTTCATGTATGTTTACTATCCAATTTTATACGATTACATTTATTATGAAAATAATTTAAATTCTATTATCGGTTCTATTACACCTAGCTATTATCATCGAGAAGGGGATATTTTATAAGAAGATGTATTAAAATTAAAAATATTTTCTAACACCCATTACCCAATAACTACATATATAGCACAATTCAACCTGATAGAACCTATCTATATATGTGTAAATTTTTTCTCCTTTTAACACTTTATTAACATATACACTATTTTCACACATAACCCTATATATATAATATATATATATATGTGTGTGTGTGTGTGTGTGTGCAGAAATATGACCATTTATATAAATGCACAATATTTATAGCAACCACTCTATTTACAAACTTATATACAACAAAGTTTCAAAAGTAAAATACAACCAAGTCCAAAGATATATATTATAGTAACTCTAAATATCAAAACAAGTGAACAAAAATAGCCCAACAAGTTGTTATTCATGTATAATGGTCCTCACAAACCTGCAGGAGCTCCAACAACCAGCCTAGTAAACCTTAGAGTCTCATGTATTATTTTGCTTATCTACAATGTATAAACTACGTGAGCTAACGCCCAATAAGTAAAAATTGTGCATGCTAAAAATGACATGAAACACATGCAAAATATTTCTAAGATATCTACTAAGAATATATACTCATGAATCAAACATTTTATTTAAAATTATTTTCTTTCATTGGGCCCTTGGCCTACTTACTATTCACTGAAAAAAGCTCTGCACAATAACAATAATCCAATGGCCAATCACATAATGACACAATCGAGTGAACCATCCCCTCATGACCACCAGAGGTCTACCTCATGTCTGCCCCTTTGATCCTTCAAGAAGTCATCCTACCTGCGGCATCAATAATAATAAAGGTACTGTTAAGTGGACCATCCTCTCGTGATCGCCAGAGGTCCACCTCATGTCTACCCTTGCAATCCTCTTGGAAGTTATCCCATATATGGTATCCAAAATATCACATAAGAACGCCTCGCATGCCTTGGTGCACTTGTAGTGGCCAAAAAGTTAGTTTTGTTCTAAAAATCATAACATACATGCAAGATCTCAATAATGTTCATGTATTATGCATGCACGTGCAAATGCTAATGAATGGCATGCTTGATTTAACAACAAATTTTTTATCTCATCATTCTCACGCATCACATGCATGAAACAATACTTAATATACTTGTTATTACACCTCTTCTAACATCACATCACAAATAGTATAGATATTCTAAGAAATATTACATTCATGCACTATAGTTGCAAATAGATTTTTACTTACCTTACACTGGTTCGTGTCTAGGTTAATTAGTGTTCCCCTCCACAACCTTAGGTGTGGAATAATCTATAAAAATATATTATATGAATCAAAAACCTTAATTGGAAATTTTACCACTCCTAATATCATATAAACGCCTTGAATCTTAAATTAACTAGGTAGCAATCAAACATTGCAACTTAGAAGCTAAAACTTTATGAAATATCCTAAATACATTAATTTCCCATCTTAATGTGTGCTAAGGTCACATAATTGATGTACTATAACTCTTATAACAAGTCTCTAAATAATAAAAATCAATTACATAATAGATATGTTGAAACATGTTAACAAGTAAAATAGGAGGACAGATTTCCACCACCTAAATTCCTTGCTGCCACATTAGGTTTCGTAGACATTTGACATCCTTAGGCATATTTATTCACTCTCAAATTTTTACCATACTTAACTAACATGTAGAAAAATATAACTGTGCCATAAAGTTGCCAAATCTCATAGGTCTAAGTTCCCTAATTCAGTCCCCTTCACAGCATACCAAAATAGATTTTCTTACTTAGGTAGTTTTGAATGTTACTTCAATATCATGTCCTATTTTAATTTCTAACTGATGAAAATTTATTCCAATACTCTATCGGTTTTATGCAACATACCATACACTTTTGAAGCCTAAAATAGAAAAAGACAGCAAGTTGACAGTTTTTAGCACAAGTGTTTTTTATAAAGTGTTTGCAACCAAAAACCCTTTCTTTGTGCACCAACGCCTATCTAATAACATTCTAAAATCTTTATAAATAATATTCAAAGCTTAATAAGCCATAAAACCTCAAAAGAATCTGAAAACTAAGGCTAAACTCGTAGGTTAAGCTCACCTTGCGCAGTTTTCTACTTGAACTTGTTTATTTCTCCTCCCCTTTCTTGTTTTGCCTCCTTTTTCAATTGGAATCACTTATGAACTATTTAGAGAGATTTTGATATGTCTTTGGAAGCTAAAATGGTGTAGTCATGGCTGTTAGCTTAAGAGTGAAGAATAGCTTGAGGTGCTAGCTTGAAAAGTCTAAGCATGAGGTGGTATAAGCTTGAGGTGGCATGTAGTGGTAAAATCTGATTTTTTCCCTTATCTTGCAGCCCTAATCTTATGTATCTCGCCTATTTTTATATGGTTTCCACCTATCTTAGTCGTCATTCATTTCCATAGGTAATTCCTATGTCCGTTCATTTATGCTCTGATAGTGTTACAAACTTATGAAACCAGTTATATAACATTTAAATTATAATACTGTATGTCTAGTTGTCCCAAGTATAAGATTTAAATATAGATATAATATTAAAATTCTTGATCGAACTGACTCACTTCCTATAAACTTTTCAGTGACACCTTTGACCTTTGTGGGTCTTTCTTCATAGCTCAAATTAGCTTTCAACTCGACTGGTTCATTTTCTAGAATATGAAATGGGTTTGCAACATATTTCCTCAACATCGATACATGAAATACATTATGTACTTAAGACATTAATGTAGGTAGGTCAAGTCTGTAGGCAATATCCCTAATTCTTTCACTTACTGGGAATGGACCGATATATCTAGGGCTAAGCTTTCCTTCTACCTAAATGCATAATCCCTTTCATTGGAGCTACCTTTAGAAATACTTGATCTTCTACTGCAAGCATAAGTGCCCTTCTTCTTTGGTTTGCATAGCTTTTCTGTCGACTTTGGGCGGTTTTCATTATTTCCCTAATTTATTACACAACTTCCATCATTTCACGAAACATATATGGGACTAAAAGGTTCAATTCACCAACCTCATCCCAGTGAACTGGAGACCTACATTTTCTGCCATATAGCGCTTTGTAGGGTGTCATTCCAATAGTGGATTGATAGCTATTATTATAAGAAAATTTAACCAAAGATAGATATTTGCTCCATTGACTTCACCTTGAAAGTCTAATACACAAACTCTAAACATAATGTAACACCTCCCAACACTAAATATAGATATTGATATAACAATAATTTTGACAAGGTAGCACATGTGTGTGCATGTATATATATATATATTTATTTTATTTTTTTGTGTCAAATGTAGTACTTTGAGAAAATAGAAAAATGTTCTCTCACATATAACCTTGTATATAAAAACGATCATCATTTATATAAAAGCACAACACCCATAACAGTCATGCTATTCTTAGACTTATTCACTATAAAATTTCAAGAGTTATATAGGACGCGACATCCCAAAGTTATAATACGATAGACTCAAAAATTAAAATAATAGTTTATACTTTCGAAAGAAGTAAAGACATTTTTCATTTTGTAACCCTTTACATATAGACAACAACTTATATAATATTAATGATTGTAAAAATTAGAATATGCCCACAACACAACCAGTAGGTCGTCATCCATGTACACTGATTCTCAAAACCTGTAGAAACCCCAACGACTTGCCCAGTAAGTCCATGATATCAAGTATATCCAGACTCACCTATAATGCATAACATTCAACAAGTAAAGATTATGCATATCAAAGAATAATCCACAATATCAAGTCATGCATCTCAAAATGTTATGAACATAATGCAATTCCATGCATCAAAACATTTCTCTCAAACTTATTTCTTTCTTAGGCCCCTGACCAATGCTACTATCCTATGCACCAAAAAAAAGCTCTGCACACTTCCATAATCCAATAGCCAATAATTATATAAGCATGTAAATCCATGCATACTCATACGCATGCAAATCCATGCACGAAAACCTGCAAATCTATGCATACAACCATGTAAATCCATGCATTTCAGTGTACTAGTAGTGGTCAGCAAAATATTTTTTTTCTTAGAATCACGTCGTACAATGTAAGATTTATCACAATGCTCATATATAATGCATGCACGTGCCAATGCCCATGTATGTATGCTCAATGGACATGAATGATAGTAATGCGTGCCCTCTGCTATGCACATATGATCTATGATATTACATATAAATCACACATTTACTATGTCTATGCATTGTAATTGTAAATGAATCTCCACTTACCTTTGATTGGTTGTGTGTTACTTTTAAGTTTCTTAAGTATTACTCCTCAACCCTAGATATAAAGCATTCTCTAAATATACAAGATATCAATCACCATCCTCAATTAACAAGTTCATTATACCTAATGTAGAATAAAAATTTTGAATCTCAATTTAACTAAACAACCTTATCACTTAGAAACTATAACCCAATACAATCTTCTACGAACCTTTGTTCCACATCTTAAATGCATGCTAACCTCATTTAATTAATGTATTAAAACTTTTATAACATCCCCATAAATGTTTGGGATCAAATGCACCATATCTATGTTGGAACATGTTAATGAACCAAATGGGACATATTCACAATTTCATATTTTTTTGCTATCATATTAATTTGCATGATGATTTTGATACCCATAGATATATTCAGTCACTCCCCAATTTTTATCACACTTATATAATATCAAAAATAATGTAACCATGTTATATAATGGCTAAAACTCATAGATATAGCTTCCCAAGTTCAACTCCCTGCACAGCATACTGAAATAGATTTTTTCTACCATTACAGTTTTGCACACTTCATGACATTAATGGTTTTGGCACCCTTACGCATATTCAATCACTCCTAAATTTTTACCACACTTATATAACATATACACAGAGATAACCAGGTTATATTATTGACAAAACTAATGGATTTAATGCTGCAAAACCAGTCCCCTTCATACAAGACAGAATCTGAAATTCGATGGTGATAATTTTGAGCATCTTTTCAATATCCTGCCCTATTTTAATTTCTAACCAATGAAAATTTATTCCAATATATGATGATACTTATAGGTTTTATTTAACATACCATACACTTTTGAAGTCTAAAACACAAGAAAACAGCAAGGTGATAATTTTCGCCACAAGTATTTCCTATTAAGTATTTGTAATCAAAAATCCTTTCTTTGTGCACCAAAGTCCAGCTAAAAACTTTCTAAAATTTTTATAAGAGATATTGAAAGCTTAATACACAATAAACCCATTCAAAATTATCTGAAAACCAAAGGCAAAGCCGTAAGTAAGTGTTACCTATGCAGATTTTGAGGTTAAACTTGATGGAAAACACTTTTTCTTTGCTTTTCTTGATTTTATTTCAAATTGGAATCAATTTGGAGAACTTGGAGACCTTAAGATGTGTGTTTGGAAGTTGAAATAAGGGTCTAGTCGTAGCTTAGGGTAAAGGAAAGCTTGAGGTAGCACTTGAGGTGCTAGCTTAAGCTTGGTAGCAAGCATGAGGTGTCAAGCTGTAGTATAAATCTAATATTTCACCCATCTTTCAAGCCTAGATTAGATGTATCTTACTATATATCAATTTTATTGTATCTTATTTTAATTACCACAAGATCCCATAGATAATTCATAAGCTAATTTCCTAATCGTTCATTTAATTTCTTACCCAATTGTCACCCTATTCTTGAATAATTATCCATATTAAAAATTATATAATCTTATACATAAATGAATATTGTAATATCGCCTTTCAATTATAGTATCTTATGTCCAATGTCCCAAATATGCAATTTACCCATATATACTTTTGAAATACCTGGGTGAAATCGAATTAAACCATATAAGCTTACTAGTAACACTTTTAACGCTTCCAAAATTATAACCTATATATTCCATCGATATCCAATATTGATCAACCTCATTTTCTTCTTATTTTAATATAAAATCAACTACTTAGATTAGGAAATTCAATAACTAATATCGTGCAAGAGCTTCAGAATTAACTTTAATATTCAATAATGTCGTATAAAATGAAATAAATTATGCAATGTCAATAGAAATGCAAGTAGCATATAAAATTAGCATGTAATGTATGAATTATATTGGCCAAGTGAGTAGTGTGAGGCTTGGCTATTACATCATCCCCTCCTTATAAAAGTTTCATTCCCGAAATTTTACTTACTAAAAATTTCTAGATATTTAATTATCATTTTATGTTTCTTTTCCCAAGTAGCTTCTTTTGTTGATTGACTTCTCCATAGTATTTTAACTAATGAGATATTCTCATTTTGAAGTTCTTTTACATCCCTTATTAAAATCTCTATGGGTCTTTGTTCATATCTTTGACCTCAATTTAGTCCCATTAGTTTCTTCTTCAGTAGATGAAATAGATTCATGATATACTTCCTTAAAATGAACACATGAAACACATTGTGAACTCGAGACATTGATGCAAAGAGGTTGAGTTTACTAGTAATATCCCAATTATCTCAGTAATGTAAAATAAATCAGTGTACTTAGGATCAAGTTTGTATATAACATCCCCAATTTTTTTTTTCTGCCCAAGCCGCATAATCCATTTCATTGGAGACACTTTCAAAATTTTGTTCCCCTATCATAAATTGCAGCGATATTCCTCCTTAATCTGCATAACTCTATGGTCACCTCTAACTAGTTTCCATACATTGGCAATTTGTTCTACCACTTCTATCATTTTCCAAACCATATTCATCCTAAAAGAACACCAAATTCATTTTAATAAAATGATGACCTATATTTTCTATCATATAATACCTCATAGAAAACTATCCCAAGTAGCCTTATCACTGTTGTTATAAGAAATTCTACCCAAGGAAAATGTTTCTCAATTTACATCATCAATCTAATGCACAAGCTCTAAGCATATCTTGCAAAGTCTAATTTCATTATTTTGATTGCCCATTGATGCATGGATGATCACAATACTAAAATATAATTTTGTTCCCAATACCTTATGTAAGATCTTCTAGGAAGTGGACAAAGATCTTAAATATACATCAGAACTAATAGACACTAATAAATCATAAAGTCTAACCACTTCCTATACATTTATCTTTCCATAGATTTCCAAGGAATACCGAGGGTAAATTGAGAAAGAATAAGCATATTCAGTTAACCTATATATAATAACTCAATTCCATTATCATATACAAAATTCATGAATGCTTTTCCATTTCCACCTGGAAATAAAAGCAAAACTAAATCATTCTTATATATGCACGTTTACGTATATCCTTTTTTGTTTTAGTGGCAAACCAAATATTAACAATATATTCCATAATAGCTCATTCAGTATCTAATATCTGTACATTTTCTTGAAATTGCAAACATCAATCATAACACTAAATAAAATAAATAAAAAGTACATGATCATCACCTAAAACTTAGTCTTAAAATTTCTTATCCCTCATTGTCACTATCTTTTATTAAGAGATTATTATCACTTATCACAAAAATCTATTTAAGTGCCTTTTTTTCTTTCATCTTTATCATAACCTTTCATCGACCTTATTTTGAACATTTAAAATTGAATCAATCAAAATCACTCTTAACAAAATATTAATAAATAGATAATTCACCATTTACTCTAATTCATCCTCTATAGAACCCTCAACTCCATAATAGTTTACAATGTAAAACTTGTTTGAATATTTGTCTATTGAGATATTTCATTTCATTGACATCTGTAGTTATATGGATCATACAATATATTCACTTACTAATAATTTCCATCCTTTCTTCAAGTTCGACTCCTTTTAAGTATATAAACATTTCAAGTACTTCGGTTTGGTAATATCACATGTAGTATTACATAAATAATCTAATTAACTCGAAGAGCATCGAGTAACTTTTCTATATTACATCAAACACATACCAAAACACAATGAGATACACAACTATACACAATAAATAACTTATATCTAAAGTCAGAGTCACTGTTGAAGCTCAAATTAATTCTCTTTAAGTATAGAGATTTCTTCCCACTTAGCGAACCTTTCAAATTTTATATACCTGTATGTATGATGAAATAAAGTAGTAACAACTAAGGAGAAATTTTTACTGAATACCCAATAATATCACTAACCTATAAAACTTTTCTTATTTCTATCACATTTATTAGTCTTCTTATTTCAGTAGAACCTTAAAGTTTTGAATAGTTACAAAGACACCTTCTTAAGAAATTACCAGTCCCAAAAATAAATATTATATTACATAACCAAAAGATCGCATTTACTAAATTAAACAAATAATTTTCTACTTACTTAGAGTTTCCAAGATTGTACTGAAAGGTCAATCATATTTCTCCTCATTGTACACTAAGATATCATCATTGAATATCATCCCAAAAATTTGAGCTATGAAAGTTAGGTGTAAAAAGCTATGTACACTTAAAGAATTTAAGGAGAAGTAAAATTAGCATTTGAGTTGAAATTCTGCACATTCATTCTATTTTGAATTTTCTTTGAGTTATGATTTTTTGAGATCTTTGAGGCCTATTTGGTTAGTAGATCCAATTGTCACTCAGTAAATAACTCAGCAATCATGATAGATAATCCAAGGAAGAGAGATTTCACTCTACAATTAGTTATTGAAAGTCTAAAGCTGCAATACTACTGCTATAGGCAACTAAGCTAATTTCTTCGGTGGGTTTTGTTCTTTTACCTTTATCAGTGATATTATTTATGCATACATATATGTGTATAAGCATGCATAAAGAATTTAATTGGGGATCTACTTTGTTGTGTTTTTTTGTAGAGATGGTGGAGAAGGATAAAGTAATGGAGGTTCTCAAGAGCAAAGCAGTTCATTTGGTATGTGCTTTTTTTCCCAAGTTTTGGGTCATGTTTTTCCTATTCTTTTTTGTATTTTACTAGGTTTTTACTCTATTTGGTTTGAATTTTGCTCTGTAATTTTGATTAAATTTGATTTATTTATTTTTTTGCAAGATAATATACCGATCAAAGAGGTGTTTGAGAATCTGATGTGCATGAGAGAGGGGCTTTCATCGGAGGATGCTAACAGAAGGCTGGAAATTTTTGGTTTGAACAAGCTTGAGGAGAAGGAGGTGAGATTTCTCAAATGTATTTTATTTCCCTGCCTTTCAAATTCTACTTATTTTTTCAAGTATTTATTTCCTTGGGTATGTTTTGTATTTGATTATGGTTATTTTATTCATGAAAATTTAATGGAAATTGCAGGAGAGTAAGATTCTGAATTTCTTAGGATTTATGTGGAATCCTCTATCATTCATGATGGAAGCCACGACAGTTATGGCCATCGCTCTCGTGAGTGAAAGAGTTAGCACGAATGACACTATCTCTCTTAATCACAGTATTTCATTTCCATTGCTGGAAATGTTGGTGTTGCTCTCATGGGTCGTCTTTCACCTAAAGCAAAGGTGCATGTCGCATTCTAGCTGCTGAGCGCATTTATTTGTAATTTTCTGCGTGCATTTTTTAGGAATTTAGATTTTTTACTCAGTGATTGAAGATTCATGCTTAGTATCGATATCTTGAGGTTCTTTGAGATGGGCGTTGGAATGAGGAAGATACAGCTGTTATTGTTCCTGGCGACATAATTAGTTTATAGTTATGGGAATTATTCTAGTTGATGCTCGTCTACTTGAGAGTGATCTGTAAAAGATAGATCGGGTCTTCTTATAACTTTTTGTTCTCTTGATTTGGACTATTTTCTTTGTTTCTTTTTAGTTCTTTTGTCCTGTAGAGCTCTAAATTGTTGACCAATTTTTATTTGCAGTCCGCTCTAATTGGGGAATCGCTTCATGTGATAAAAGCCCTAGGGATGGTGTATACTAAGGTTCTACTGTCAAACAAAGGGAGATTGATGCATTGGTCATTGTAACTGGTGTTCATACCTTCTTTTGCAAGGCCTCCCACCTAGTAGACTCCACTTGATTAAGTGTGGACATTTTCAGAAGGTGAGCCCCATGAATTTTTTGCCCCAATCACCATTATTAGAAGCATAGATATTCTTGGAAATTTTACGAATTCATTTATTTCATTTATAATCTAAAACTTCTTTGCATGCATGCCAAAAGAAATATAGGCACTTATTGTTGGGTTGCTATGACCACGAGGTAAACGAATCAAAAATTGAAAAAAATTAATAAAAACATGCATTAATAATTAATGCACTACCTCAGGTAACTGAAGGCGATTTAACGATCGACAATATATAAATAGTATTTAATTAAATAGTGTGAATATTGATATTGTAATATTTGAATCTCTCACTACTCACCTGACCAAATATGATTCATGCATTACATGTTAATTGCGTGTTATTTGCATTGATATTGACAACATATAATTCATTTTATTTTATACAGCGTTCTTAATCATTAAGCTTAATTTTGAAGCTCTTGCGTGGTATTAATTATCGAATCCCCTAACCTAATTAGTTAATTTTACATTGGGATAAGAAGAAAATTAGGTATCAATATGATGAATGTTACTAGGTTACACGTTATAATTTTTTGGAAGTATTAAAGATATCACTAGTAAGTTTATACGGTTTAATTTGATTTGATCAAGTTATTTCAAAAGTATATATTTATAAATTAACATACTTGGGATATTGGACATGATATAATGTGATTTAAGTGTCGAATTACAAGGTTAATATGTGCATATAATTTTAGAAATGCCAACAAGACAATCATTTAAGAATCGAATGCCAATCGGTTTAGAGATCGAATAAACGGTTAAGAAATTAGGATAGAATTAGGTTGTAAATAGATAAATCAATAATGAGAAACACTATATTACAACTGTATAAGATGTGTGTAATATCATATTTGAACCACCACTTGACATCTCAAGCCTTGCCACCTCAAGCTTTACCATCTCAAGCTACCACCTCAACCTTTCTTCATTTCTATCCTTAAACCACGACCAAAAACTATTTTTTGAGCTATTTCACCTCCAAAACCTCCATATTAAATTTTAGAAGTTGCTCCCAAATGATTCCAAGTAAAGAAAAAAAGTGAAGGAAGCAAAGGGAAGTAAGGAGGAGCAAGTAGAAATTGAAAATTGTGCGTAGGTGAGCTTAACTCATGTTTTAATTTCAATTCTTGATTTATTTGAGGGTTTATAATTTATAAAGTTTCTATTATTGTGTATAACCATGTTAGGATATTATTTATGGTCTTATTATTCACAAAAAAAGGATTTTTAGTTACAAAATCATAATAGAAATCACTAGGGGCAGAAACTGTATACTTGCTGGTTTTTATTTTTAAAGATTTATATATGTATAATAACTTGCTTAAAACCTATATATTTTACCATATATGTGTTTATATATGATTTTAGGTGATGTATGTAAATTTGGAGAGGTTATAAATTGAAATATGGTTTGATATTTAAAGAGACACTCAAAACTATCATGATAGAATTTATAGTTTCTGTGTTGTGAAAATTAGGCTCGTTTTGCTGAGGTAAATAAGTTATTTTAGGTAATTATAAAATATGATTACATTTCCATACATGTTATCTAAGTTTGGTAAAATTTTTGGAGTGACTGGATATGCTTAAGTATGTTAAAGTTAGCATGCAATTAAATTGGACAGTAGAAAAATATGAAAATGTGAATCTGTCCCATTTGATAACTTAGCATGTTTCAACCTAAACATGTTGCTATTGAGTTCTAATAATTAGGTACATGCTATTAGAGTGATGATACTTCAATTACATGGTGTTTTCATGTATTTAAGATGAGATATTAAGATATTTGAGGGACTATATTGGGTTCTAGTTTGTGAAAGCTTGATTGTTATCTAGATAGCTTGGTGTTTTAGGTCTTAGTATGAGATTTTGTGCTTTCAACTTGCCAAATTGAGAATGGTCCTTGATGTTGGGTAATATTACATGCTATTTTACATCTAAGGTTGGAGAGAAATACTAAACAAATCTAGACTAAGCCACCAACCAAGTGAAAGGTAAGTAAAGATTCATTTGCAACTACACTGCATAGACATAGTAAATGTGTGATTGATATGTAATATCATAGATCATATGTGCATAGCAGAGAGCACACATTACTATCATTCATGTCTATTGAGCATACATTCGTGGGCATTGGCATGTGCATGCATCATATACGAGTATTATGATAACTCTTGCATTGCACGATATGATTCTAAGAAAGAAAAATATTTTGTTGACCACTACTAGTGCATCAAAGCATGCGTAGATTTGTAGGTTCGCGTGCATTGATTTGCATGCTTATGAGTATGCATGGATTTGCATGTTTATATTATTAATGATTATTGGATTATGGTGGTATGCAGAGCTCTTTTCCGATGCATGGGATAGTTGCATTGATCCGGGGCCCAAGAAAGAAATAATTTTGAGAGAAATGTTTTGATGCATGGAATTTCATTGTGTGCATAATATTTTGAGATGCATGACTTGATATTGTAGATTATTCTTTGGCATGCATAATCTTTACTTGTTGCGCATTAGCTCATATAGTTTATACATTGTAGGTGAACATGATAATGCTTAAAGCACCTTTTGTTGGCTAGGCGACTGTTGGAGCTCCTACAGGTGTCTGAGGGAGTATGTACATGGATAACGACCTGTTGGACTATTTAGTTGGCTTGTTATATTCTGAGTCTATTGTATTATATTTTGAGACTGACACTATATTTCGCTTTTAAAACTTTACTGTAAACAAGTATGTAAATATTATGGTCGTTGTGGATGTTGTGCTTTTATATAAATATTGATCCTGTTATATATAGAACATATGTGAGGAAGTATTTTAAATAGGGTTATCCATATAAAAAGTGATTTATCTTTTCTTAAAGTGTTACATAAAAAAAAATTATCGCACGTATACACAAGTTCTATCATATCAAATTATACTTTATATATAGTTGTTGAGTAGTGGTGTTACAGATACCTTCTTGACTCCTTCATTAATAATACAAGGAATGGGGCAATCAATTGCTGAATAGTTGTAAATACGCCTCAAAGGAGTCCACGTGTCCTCCCTCCAAAGAAAGTCCACACCTTGGACAAGAACAATGAAAATAATAAAAATGTTAGTTTCTACTATTTTCTTTTCTAGCTTAGTGTGGAGTGAACTTATAACCTTTCAATCCAACTTGTGAATTAAAGATTAAAGTTTATTCAATTATTTTTAATTTAACTTGTAAAAGAAGAATAATTAAAATATGCACTTAAGCAATACAAGAGAAGAGAAAAGGAAGACAAAATGAAGAAAATATTTTTTCTTCTAATTCTTGCTATGGCTGAAAATTACAAGAGTGTTGGATAGATAAATTTTGTCTTCAATATATCATATATATATAAGGAGGCTACAAAAATTAGGGCAACCCCAATTTCTTCCTCACATGGTAATTAGTTTGTATGGAAAAGTCTCACTTTCCTTAACAAACTAAAAACACATGCACAAAATAAAATCTTTCCTTTTGTTTCATTATGGCCGGATTTTGCTTGCAAAATTAGGGCAACATTTGATCTTTTTGTCTTGTCTTCCAAGCTATAAATTTATCCCATAAATTCATATGTATAATATCATATATTATTTAAATAAGTAAATCTTATTCACTTATTTAATTTCTCTTATTTTCAAGTGGGCTTCCAACAAGCCTAATTAAACTTGGGCTTGGACTTCTCCAAGTCCATTTATTTAATTCAATTAATTAAATTAGTC
The DNA here is from genome assembly GCA_019321725.1 of Paulownia fortunei. Classification (NCBI taxonomy): domain Eukaryota; kingdom Viridiplantae; phylum Streptophyta; class Magnoliopsida; order Lamiales; family Paulowniaceae; genus Paulownia; species Paulownia fortunei. The sequence continues at coordinate 18,515,826 of CM033106.1, forward strand.
CAAGTCTAAATTAATTGATTTAATTGATCCAATAAATTAATTTATTCACTCTAATTGGATTCCTAATCTCATTAAGTCCAATTAAATAATCCTACTATTTAATTGAATAATTAATTTAACTCTTTGAATTATTTTAACTATTTAATTAATTAATTCAATTAATTAAATATATCCAACCCTTGGATGATTTATAGACTAGAGATATTCCATTCCAAATTGTGTGTGACCCTTTAGGTTCACTTTTAAATTAGTAATGGACTTGCAATATTTACAACTTATGAATAACAATTATTTTGATTAATTAATCTAATTATTTAATCCGTTGGAAATTAACTCATTAATTCCTAGAACCTCACTGTCCATAAAAATACCTAGCGAGTAATCACGACATACTAGTCTTAAATGAAATAGCAAATGATTCTATTCCAGTTACAGGTACCATGCATGTAAGGTCCTTTCGTTAACTAATCTCTTGATTGAGTCTAGGTCATGGATAATAGTCAAAACCCTAATCGACTCAATATCTATAATTTCATTTCAAGTTGTAGTAAATCTTAATGAATCATTAGAAATCCTTTTTCAATATTCACTCTACCTTGGTCAAGGTCTTCTGAGTCACGATCTATAAAAAAATATAGGAGATTCACTTGTTCTACCCGACAAGTGACGGATCCTTTGTTAGCCACTCATTAACCTTCATACGCATAAATATAATACCCAACATAACCCCTTTATGATTGTCAGGCAATCAGAGAATACATCTAAGTAAGGCATTACACATATATGGTTACCATGGTGCCTCAAGTCAAAGGACTAGTCGTTCGTAATATAGAAATTCTTAATTTGACATTTGGATTTCCAACTAAGAATTTCAAGCAGGTCAGTTTAGTGTACTTGTTCTCTAACAAGCACCCGCATACATGCACTTGCGTTTTTACGCTGATGTCCATGAAATGGGACATTCTCGTCTTACGAGCATATAATGTATGTGCGAGTCTTATTGAGTTATTCAATGTCTCTTCTCAAAAAGACCTCGACTCGAAACATAGTTTAAGATCAAAGCTATAGAGGCATGTTCCATGATCGCCATCATATGCACAACCATGCCCCATAGCTATAATTGATTTAGGGACTTTATCTAATATGTAATAAATAAACTAGTTTGCATGATTTATGTTTTTGTAAATTGGGGCATGTTTAAACTTAATTATTGCACATAGAAATATTTTAGATGTTAAAATATTATGTCTTCATTTTGCTTAAATATTATTAAGGTTTTGTCAAGGGCAGAAAGAATTCTTCCTCGTTAACTTGAGCATGCGCTGAGGCCCCTCCCGCGCGCTAGCTCGTTGATGAGAGTTTTTTAGTCCGGATAAAATCAAAATAATAGACAATGCATGGGATGCAAGTTGGCAAAGCAAAATGGAAGACCAAACGGCGAAAGTTACCAGCCAAAGCCGTATGACGGCGGACAGGGCGACGGTAGCTTTTGGCTCTTGTCTCCAATTTTGTGCAATTTTTGTTTTTAAAAATCTGATTTTAATATTCTGGAAGTAATTGTTAATTGAATATTTGAAAAATGGTTTTTCACAAAATTAGATAAGATGCCTAATTTTTTTAAAATGCAAAAGTAAACAACTCGGTAAATTTATATGCTTTCAGTTTATGTGATGAATGTGATTAGCATGTATGTTGGGATGATCATAAAGCTTTAAACCATTGTGAATGGTTGCTTTTATTTTCTTTGGTTTTAATTCGGGGCCTGCGAGCGTCTTATTCAATTCGATGTAACTGTACATTTATTTTCTGTAAGAGAGTAGAATTTAGGGGTGAGGTTTTCTTTCTTTTGTAATTAGAGGACGAAAGAAGGAAGGGCCGTGGAGACTCAAGATCCAAGGCGATGTATGCATGGGATGCATAAATATAATAGTATAGGTTACCGTTTTATTACCCTTAGATTGACATAGACCCAATTTTGGCTCGATTGGGTTGCATAGGTAAGGGCTATGATCATCCCATTTATTTTAGTATATATTAGATGCATGCTAGGATTTATTTAATTTTTGCGCATATGTGATGACATGCATTAAATAAACCAACAAATTAAATTGATAAGGTCTTGGCAATAAACAAAACCCACTTAATTTTTCAAAAATTAAGTTAAAGAATTTTTATGAAAAATTCTATTTCAATCAAATATGGACAAGTTGAGTAGGACTCATCGATTCATTCCTACTATAAAAAATAAGTGACATGACGATGCTACCATATTCTGTCATCGGCCATGAGTCATGAGATGACTTAATGGAGGAAATTTGTGATCACTCACTAAGCATAGACATGCCCGTGGAATTGACTCGTCTCTACCTCGGCCATGAGTCATGGGAGGTTTAGATGCTCCATTTACATGGATGTTTAATAGGTCTTGATTGACACTTAGTACCATATGGGCTCATAAAATTGGGGCATATAGAAAGAAGTGAGGCAAAATATCTTGAGGGTTATATAGTGATATAATCGTTAAAGAGTTAACCACCTTTTGGTGCATTTCATGGGCTCATAAAATTGGGATATGGAATGCACTAATTGGACCTCAAGCCCACTAGGAAATAAAATTTCCCGAATATCCATTAAGGGTGATGGAATTCGAATAAAATAGTGGGAGATATTTATGATTAAAGACCTTATTATAAATAAAATGTATTTACAACAGTTTACTCATTTTCTGCTATCATCTATTGTAGATCATCCACTTTTGAAATGGCTAAAAATCCTATTGCATCCATACTTGACGCAAACAAACTCACTAGTCCAAATTTTATCGATTGGCTAAAAAACCTCAAGATTGTGTTGCAATCTGAAAAGAGAGCATACACACTTGAGACTCCTCCTCCATCAGGGCCACCAGAGAATGCAACTAAGGAAGAGCTTGCAGAGTATCGGCAGCAAGTCGATGACGATCTGCAAGCCCGATGCTATATAATGGCATCGATGTCAAACGAGTTGCAAAGGCAACACGAGGTTCATGCACATGCATTATGATATATATGTTCACTTACAAGAGTTGTATGGTGAACATACTAGGTAGGCGAGATACCAGATCTCAAAAGAGCTTTTTAGGACCCGTATGACGGAGGGCTCTTCAGTTCATGATCATGGGCTGAAAATGATAGGCCTGATAGAAAGGCTCGAGACCCTTGGAGTCGTTATGGACAATGAAGTCTATGTGGATCTCATCCTGCAGTCTCTGCCACCGTCGTTTGACTCCTTTGTTGTGAACTTCAACATGCATAAGATGGAGACTAGCATCATTGTGTTGGTCAACATGTTGAAGACGGCTGAATCCACCATGAAAAATGAGAAATTGATCTTGATGATTGGATCCTCGTCTAATTCGAAGGTTGTAAAGCCCAAGAAAAAGGGAGAAAAAGGGAATGGTTCCTCTAAATCCAAAAGATTCAAGGCCAAGGGTGGAGTCTCAAAGGTCTCTAATAAGTCCAATGACAAATACCACCATTGTGGAAAAAATAAGCATTGGAAGAGGAACTGCAAGGAGTTTCTTGCAAGCTTGAAGGGTTTAGGTATTTACTTTGTTGAAGTTAATCGGTACTTCTTGAGTATTGGATACCGGTTGTGGCTCACATCTATGCAATGATTTGCAGGTAATGTCAGGAAGCAGGAAGCTAAGTAGATGAGATACAGTCCTGCGCATGGTGAACGGAGCAAGAGTTGCTGCTGCATTAGCCATAGGAACTATGTACTTAGCTTTAGATAATGGTTTTAAGTTCGTTTTAAACAATTGTTTGTATGTACCAGAATTGATTAAGAATATTATCTCGATTCCAGTTTTAGTAGTGAAGGTTTTAGTTTTTCAATAAAAGATGGAAGTTGTTCCATTTTTAGAAATTCTTCTTTAATCTTTTGTGGTACATTAACAAATGGTTTATACATACTTACTCATTAAAAACCAGTTATGCATATACAACAAAGTAAAAGAAAATTAGCTAACCAAAATTCCCTTACACTTTGGCACGCTAGACTATGTCATATTTGTGAAAAGAAAATTAACAAGTTGGCACAATTGCTTGACCTTAGGGGAGAGCAAGGACTGCCAATATGTGAATAATATCTTAGAGAAAAATTGACTAAGTCTCCATTTGTTGGACAAGTGGAACGTGCAAAGAATGTGTTAGATTTGATCCACACATATATTTGTGGGCCACTAAGTGTTAGTGTCCGAGGGAATTTTCACTACTTCATAACCTTTACTGATGACTTCTCTAGGTATGGTTATGTGTACCTTTTGAGGTATAAGTCTGAAGCCTTTGAAAGGTTCAAAGAGTTCAAACATGAAGTAGAGAAATAAACTGGACTAAATATTAAGGCTCTTCGATCAGATCGAGGAGGTGAGTACTTGAGTGCTGAGTTTTTGAGTTATCTAATAGAGAATAGGATTCTCTCGCAGTGGATTCCACCTGCTACTCCCCAACTCAATAGAGTTGCTGAGTGCAGGAATCGAACTCTGTTAGACATGGTTCGATCTATGATGAGCTTCACTACATTACCTTTTTTATTTTGGGGTTATGCCCTAGAAACAGCGGCATATCTTTTGAACAGAGTGGCATCAAAAGTTGTGTCCAAAACACCATATGAGATGTGGTATGGCAAGTCACCCTCTTACAAATACCTTAGGGTATAGGCATGTGCTGCTTACGTGAAGCAGCAAGTGGGAGATAAGTTGGATATGAGATCCAATTTATGCAAATTTGTGGGGTATCCAAAGGAGTCTATTGGATACTATTTCTACGACACCTCAGAACAAAAGGTATTTGTTTTGAGGAATGCCACCTTCTTAGAGGAGGAGTTTCTATTAGATAGAAATGGGCAAGTTGTGGAACTTGAAGAAGTTCAAAAACCACATAACACCATTGATACTACAATGGAAGTCCCGCCAGTTGAGGCTGGACCTTCTGATACACAACTTCCTAAGAGATTTGAGAGGATCTCAAAGCTACCTGAGAGGTATGGCTTTCTATTAGAGAATAGCGAGTAGAGTCTCCCCTTGGATAGTGATCGAGGACCTATGGAGAAGTGATGTCGGACATTGATTCAGGAAAATGGCATAAAGCCATACACTTCGAGATGGACTCCATGTACTCCAACAAGGTATGGACCTTGGTGGAACCCCCATAGGGAATTGTTCCCATTGGCTGTAAATAGGTCTACAAGCGGAAGCTTTGAGTAAATGGAGAGGTAGTGACCTATAAAGTTCGATTGGTAGCAAAAGGTTATACTCAGAAGTAAGGAATTGACTATGAGGAAACGTTTTTGCCAGTTGCGATGCTTAAATCCATTCGGATTCTGCTTGCTATATCTGCATATTATGACTATGAAATATGGCAGATGGATGTAAAGATCACCTTTCTAAATGGAAACATTAAGGAAGAGATCTACATGAGGCAATCTGAGGGCTTCATATCTAATGGGAGTGAGCAAAAGGTTTGCAAACTCCAGAGATTCATTTATGGACTCAAACAAGCTTCCCGAAGCTGGAACATCTGGTTTGATGAGACAATCAAAATGTTTGATTTTCATAAGAACCCGAATAAACCTTGTGTGTATAAGAAGGTTAGTGGGAGTGTAGTGACATTTGTTGTGCTATATGTTGATGACATCCTACTCATTGAGAATGATGTAGGGATGTTGCAGTCAACTAAAACTTGGTTGTCTAACCAATTATTCATGAAGAATTTAGGAGATGCACCCTTCATCCTTGGTATAAAGATCTATAGGGATAAATCTAGAAGGATGATTGGATTGTCCCAATTCACATACATAGATAAGATGCTAAAGAGGTTTAGCATGGAGGAATCCAAGAGGGGATTACTGCCGATGAGTCATGGCATTTCTCTTTCGAAGTCTATATCACCTAAGACTCCTAAGGAAAGAGAAAGGATGACTCACATACCTTATGCATCCACCATTGGAAGCATAATGTATGGTATGCTATGTACGAGGCCTGATGTCGCACATGCTTTGAGTGTTACGAGCAGATATCAATCCAATCCAGGCGAAGAGCACTGGAAGGCTGTGAAGATGATCCTTAAGTACTTGAGAAGGACTAAGGATATCTTCTTAGTATACGGCGATGGGAATTGAAGCTAGAAAGTTATACCAATTCTAGTTTCCAATTGGATATAGATGATTCGACATCGATGTTTGGATTCATATTCACCTTAAATAGTGGTGCGGTTAGCTGGAAGAGTTCCAAGCAAGAGATAACCGCAGACTCCACCACTGAGGCTGAGTATATTGCTACATGTGATGCAGCAGAGGAGGCTATTTGGATAAGGAACTTCATCCAAGAATTGGGTGTAGTTTCATCCATTATTGATCCAATATTGATATATTATGATAACAATGGGCTATTGCGCAAGTGAGGGAGCCAAGATCTCATTAACGGTCCAAGCATATAATGAGACGATACCACCTGGTCAGAGAGATCATTGATAAGAGCGATGTCATAGTGGATAGAGTTGCCTCGGCATAAAATATAGCAGACCCATTGAGTAAGCCTTTAGTGCAGAAAGTATTTGACGAACATCTTTAAAAGATGGTCCTGAAATACATGGGCAATTAGCGCTAGGATAAGTGGGAGATTGTTAGAGGAGTGTCCGGCGCGCTAATTAGATTGGCCGTTATTTACTCTTGTAATAGACTTTCTCAGTTGTAATACATTTATTAAAGGCATTTTTTTATCTTATGGCTTGCATTTATTTATTACACATTAAATAAAGTAAATGCCTTTAATAAATATATTACAATTGAAAAAGTCTATTACAAGAGTAAATAATGGCCAATCTAATCGGCGCGTCGGATACTTCTCTAACACTTATTTCTATAAAAGTATGTTGTAACAAACATTGACTTTCTTTTCTCAATCACCTTGATAGGAAATTTCTGCATATGTTCTATTGCTGTGGGAAGATCATTATAATGTACCCTATTCAACAGTATGCTTATCGTCCAGGAATTTATAATTTGGTTGTGCTTCTTATTGGAGGAATTTCAATTGCAATGCCAATAGTATTGTCTGTTACAATGGGCAACACACTATTTGTACCAGCTGGTAAGACTTTTTCAATGTTTTGGTTTAAGTTGTATATCTTTAGTTTGAAGTTCTTTGCTATTTATATATTTTCTTGTTAATTTCTCTAGTGGCCATCTCTAAGAGAATGACAACATAGAAGAAATGGCTAGCACAGATGTGCTTTGAAGTGACAAACCAACTTTAACATTGAACAAACTAACTGTTGACAAAAAACTTATTGAGGTTGATAAATTAGTCTATAGTTTGTATGTAAATTTTTAATTTCAGTATACAATTATGTTTTAACTCTTGGTATATCTAATTGTAGGTGTTTGCTAAAGATGTGGATGCAGATACTATTATTTTAATGGATGCACGAGCCTCTCAGTTGAAAATCAAAGATGCGATTGATGCTGTAATAGTGGGAATGTTGGAGACCTCAAGGAGGTATAACATTATTCATGTTATGTTCTTTGGTTTGTTGTATAAAGTTACATGATTGTTATCAGTCATTGATATTATGAATTACCTTAATTAGGAGGCCCTTTTCACTATATAATATATATACAAATAAAAGGCAAGGGCTGGAATTCAAGAGATGCATTTCTTACCATTCAATCCAACTAATAAGTGCACAACTTTAGTGTATAAAGATGACGAATGTAAAAAGCATCAAGTCAGCAAACGCGCCCCTGAACAGGTATGTTAAAGTTCTAATAACTGATGATTGTAATGTTACTATGAGTTATTTTGTTCAGTCACATATTTGGTTTCCAGATATTAAACATTGCATACAACAGATCTAGGATTGAGCACAGACTCCATTCTGTCATTGATAATTTTGCAGAGCGTGGATTGTGACCACTTGTTATTGCATACCAGGTGATTCTCTAGTTAATCTCTAGTACTATTGTGATTTTAAAGCCAGGTGTGTGTGACTTATTGTATTGTAATAACGGCCTGCAGGAAGTTTCTGAAGGAAGAAATAAGAGTCCTGGAAGTCCATGGAAATTTATAGGGCTCATGCCTCTTTTTGATCCTCCTAGGCATAATGCGGAGGCTATTAAAATGGCTCTGAATCTTGGTGTAAATGTTAAAATGATTACTGGTAAGCGTGTTTCAGCTGATGATTTTTGTGTATCTATTTTGTTAAACTACTTGCATATGTGAGTAAAAATGAATCTGGAAAAATAAAAAAAGATTATTAACTTGACCACTTTCAAGTACCGCATGTTAATAGAATTGCCTCATTGTGTCTTGGTGTTATGCTTTTTATTGCCTTAATTGTTTTGATTTGCTTGCTCAACTTCTTTGTCTTTATTTGCCTTACTTGTTTTTGAATTGCCTTCTTATCAAACATAAACAGCTCAGCAACCTTCATAGATCATCCAAGGATGAGAGGTTCCATTCTATAGTTAGTTATTGAATGTCTAAAGCTGCAATACTACTGCTATAGGCGACTAAGCTAATTTTCTTTCGGTGGGTTTATCTTTTTACCTTTTATAAGTGATATTATTTACTGATACATTTATGTGTATGAACATTTGTAAAGAATTTAACTGAGGATTTACTTTATGTTGTGTGTGATTTTGTAGAGATGGCGGTGAAGGATGAATCAATGGAGGCTCTCAAGAGAGAAGCTGTTGAATTGGTATGTGTTTTCTTTCTGAAATTTTGGTCACATTTTTCCTATTATGTTCTATTTATTACTTGGTTTTTCCTTTATTTTTGGTTTGAACTTTGCTCTATAATTTTAATCAAATTCAATTTTATTTTTGTTTGTAGGAGAATATAGTGATTGAAGAGGTGTTTGAGAATCTGAGGTGCACAAGGAAGGGGCTTTTATCGGAGAATGCTAATGGAAGGCTAGAAACTTTTGGTCAGAACAAGCTTGGGGAAAAGGAAGTGAGATTTTTCGTTTGGATTTTATTTTCCTACCTTGCGAATTCTACTTTTTGTTTCAAGTATTTGTTCTCTTGGGTATGTTTTGTGTCTTTTGTGCCTAATTATGGTTTTTATATTTTCATGAAAAATTAATGGAAAATTGTAGGAGAGTAAGATTCGAAAGTTTTTAGGATTTATGTAGAACTCTCTATGGTGGGTGATGGATGCCATGGCAGTTACGGCCATTGCTCTCGCGAATGAAGGTGTACACTCTCTCTCTCTCTCTCTCTCTCTCTCTTCTCTCTCTCTCTCTCTCTCTATTACAGTACTTGTTTTGCTGATGTCTTGTTCCACCTCTATAGCTGATATTAGTGCTATTTTTTTTTTATCTCAGTAACTGAAACGACACTATAATTGGTTGTCTATTTATGTATATGTGTGAATTTATGTACATATTAATATTTTAGTCGAACAAAGTCATTGATTTGATGAGTTTTTTAATTTTTTTTATTATTAATTTTTTCATGTGTGTTTTGCTGTGGAAACAAATTACGAATACCATGCAAGTACGGTCCTTCCGTCATCTAATCTCCCGATTGAGCCTAGGGCATGGATGTTAAGTCGAAACTCCATTAGCTCAATAACTATGTTTCCATTCCTAGTAGCTTGACTTGATGATGAATAATTAGAAAACCCCACGTCTAATTTCCATCCAACCTTGGCCAAGGATTTTAGAGTCAAGTACAGTGGAATACATAGGAGATTCACCTATTCATCTAGATAGGTGACGGATCCTTTGTTGGCTACTCATTAATCTCCAAGATGTTACACCCAATATAAACCCCTTGTGATTATCATGCAATCGGGAAATATATCAAAGTACAACATGTCATGCACAAGGTTACCATGGTGCCTCAAGTCCAAGAACTAATTCTTGTATTATCGTAACGAGAAAATTCCTATTTGATAATAGAATATTTCTAATTGGAAATTTTCAGGTGGGGTTGTTCAGTGTACTTGTTCCGAGTAAGCACCCGCATACATGCACTAATGTCTCCACACCAATACCTATGGAACGAGGCATCCTCCTTTCGAGCCTGCATCGTATGCGCAAGTGTCAACGGGATCAATGATGTCCCATCTCATTGATCCTTAACTTGGAAGGCATATTCCACGATCACCATCATATGCGCAACCATGCCCCATAGCTATGTGTGATTTAAGGATTTTATCTAATTCTTATGATGAATATAAGATAAAGATTGCTATTTAAATGATATTAATATAAATAAGAATGATTCGCAAGAGTATAAGAACGACCAGAACAATTGGCACGCCGGACACTACTCTAACAATAGCCACAACTTCCATCACCCACCATAGAAGATTCCACATAAATCCTAAGAACTTCAGAATCTCACTCTCCTGCAATTTTCCATTAATTTTTCACAAAAAAAACAAAAACCATAATCAGACACAAAACATACATAAGAAACAAAATACTTCAAACAAAAAGTAGAATTTGAAAGGTAACAAAATAGAATACAATCGAAAAATCTCACTTCCTTTTCCTCAGGCTTGTTCTGACCAAAAGTTTCTAGCCTTCCATTAGCATCCTCCGATGAAAGCGCCTCTCTCGTGCACCTCAAATTCTCTCTAGTGCACCTCAAATTCACAAACACCTCTTCAATCATTATTTTCCTGCAAACAAAAATAAAATTGAATATATAAAATTACAGAGCAAAATTTAAACCAAAAACAGAGGAAATACCCAGTAATATACAAAACAGAATAGAAAAAACGTGACCCAGCAAAAGTCAAACCAAAAACAGAGGAAATACTAGTAATATACAGACCAGAATAGAAAAAATGTGACCCAAAATTTGGGAAAAAAACACACATACCAAATCAACTGCTCTCTTGAGAGCCTCCGTAGCTTTATCCTTCGCCGCCATCTCTACAAAAACACATACAATATAAAGTAGATCCTCAGTTAAATTCTTTACACGTGCTTATACACATATATGAATAAATAAATAATATCACTGATAACAGGTAAAAAAACAAACCCACCAAAGAAATTAGCTTAGTTGCCCTACCAACAATTGCAGCTTTAGACATTCAACAACTAACTGTAGAATTTATCATCCTTGGATTATCAATGAAGGTTGCAGAGCTGTTTAGGTTGATAAGAAGGCAAGCCAAAAACAATTAAGGCAAATAAAGACATATTACCAAGACGCAGTGAGGCAATTCAATTAACATCTGGTATTTGAAAGTGGTCAAGTTAATAATTTTTTTGATTCTTTTTTCTAGATTTATTTCAATTGACATAATGTAAGTAGTTTACCAAAATAGATACACAAAAACCATCAACTGAAACATGCTCACCAGTAATCAGTTTAACATTTATGCCAAGATTCAGAGCTATTCTAATAGTCTCCGCACTGTGCCTAGGAGGATCAAAAGAGGCATGAGCCGTATAAATTTCAATGGACCTCTAGGACTCTCCTTCATTCCTTCTGGAACTTCCTGCAGGCTGTCAATACATGACAATAAGTTCAACCATACACCTGGCTTTAAAATACCAGTAGTACTGGAGATTAACTAGAGAATCACACCACCTGGTATGCAACAAGTGATCATAATCCACACTCTGCAAACTTATCAATGAACTTTGAGCTCAATCCTAAATCTGTTGTATGCAAGGTTTAATATCTGGAAACTAAATATGTGACTGATCAAGACAACTCATTCTAACATTACAATCATCAGTTATTAGAACTTTGACATAACAGTTCAGGGGCACATTTGCTGACTCGATGCATTTTACATTTATTATCGATGCACGTCAAAGCTGTGCGCTTACCAGTTAGATTGCATGGTAAGAAATGAATCTCAATTAATTCCAGCCCATGGCTTTTATTTGAAATAAAGTTTATAGTGAAAACATAAAGTAAATTACGTGAGAGGGCAACAAAGAGAGATAAGGGGACTCCAAATTAAGGTAATTCATAATATCAATACCTGAGAACTATCATGTAAATTTATACAACAAACTAAACAAAAAAAACATGAAGAATGTCATACCTCCTAGGGGTCAGCCAACATCCCCATTATTGTAGCACTAATCGCATCTTGGTTTTCCAACCGAAAGGCTCGCCAGCCATTAAAACAACTGTATCTGCATCCACTCCTTTAACAAAGACCTACACTTAGAAATACCAAGAGTTAAAATAGGTTTGTATACCCAAATGGAATTTATACATACAAATGATAGATAATTTTATCAACCTTAATAATTTTTTTGTCAACGGCTAGTTTATTCAATGTCAATGTTCCAGTTTTGTCACTGCAAAGCAGATCCATGCCAGCCATTTCTTCTATTGTTGTCATTCTCTTGGTGATGGCCACCTGAGAAATTAACAAGAAAATATATAAATAGCAAAGAAAAACTAAAGATAGCAGCTTAAACCAAAACATTGGAAAAATCCTACCTGCTGGGACAAACGGTATAAACCAATTGCCATCATAATAGACAATAGTGTTGACATTACAGTTGGAATTCCTCTAATAAGAAGCACAAACAAATTATCAATTCCTAGAGAATAAGCATGTTGTTGAATACGGTACATTACAATGATCTTCCCACTACAATAGAACATATACAGAAAGTTCCAATTGCGGTGAAGACCTTCAATGCACAAACAAAAGCAGTTTGTGAGAGAACAGAAGTGTATGAATATTCCCAATGACAAAATATAGGAATGGATGTAATTGAGGAAAGAAAGTCACTGTTAGTTATAACATACTTCAACAGAAATATGTGCCTATATTTCTTTTGGCATACGTGCAGAGAAGTTTTAGATGAATTCTTAGAATCTCCAAGCGATATCTATGCTTCTAACAATGGTGACCGGAGCAAAATTCTCATGTTGCTCACCTTCCAAAAATGTCCACACTTAATCAAGTGGAGTCTACTCGGTGGGCGGCCTTGCCAAAGAAAGTATGGCACCAGTTGCAATGACTAATGTATCAATCTCCTCTTGTTTGACAGAAGAAACTGAGTATACACCATCCCTAGGGCCTTTTGTCACGAGAAGGGATTCCCCAGTTAGACTGGACTGTAACTAAAAATTGGGAGATAATTCAGACCTCTATTGAACAAGTAAAAGAACTAAAAAGAAACAAAGCAAATAGTCCAAATCAAGAGAACAAAAAATTACGAAGGGACCTAGTCTATCTTTATCGGATCACCCTCAAGGAGACAAGCATCAGCCCCAACTTTATACTAATTATGTCACCGGGAACAAGAACAGCTACATCTTTCTCATTCTAAAGCCCAGCACAAAGAACTTAGACATATTGATACTGAGCATGAATCTTGTATCATCGAGTAGGAAATGTTAAACTCCTCAAAAATGCTTGCAGAAAATTACAGATAAATGTGCTCTGCAGCTAGAATGAGACATGCACCTTTGCTTTGGGTGCAAGACTAGCCATGAGAGAAGCAACAACATTTCTAGCAATGTTCTCCTCTAAGAAACTTACAGTTGAGTTTATTACAAGAAGAGTAACGATCCCAACAAAAAAATAGGTTCGCACATTCACCTTAAACTAAGAGTCATGATGCATTGCTAGATGCTTCCCATGTCTTGTGGGTTCTTGGAATTAATGAGTTAATTTCAAGAGAATTAATTAATTTGATTAATTAATCAGAACAATTAATTGTTCAACTAAGTCACAAGAGTTGTGAGCCCACGACTAGTTTAAAGTGAACCTAAGGGGTCACACACAAAACTTGGGCAAGTCTATTTCTAGCCTATAAATTAATCCAAGTGTTGGATTAAATTAATTAATGTGATTAATTAATGGGGTTAAATTAATTCAAGTGTGAAATTAATTCAATTAATTAATTAAATTAATTGATTGGACCTAATTGGATTAGGAAGCCCAATTGAAATATTTAATTAATTGATTTGATCAATTAAGTAAGATGAGCCTAATTAATTAAATGAATTAATTTAATTGATTGGATTAATTAAAGTAGAGCCTAATTGATTATTTAGGCTTAGGCCCATTAGGTGTGAGCTTGTAGGAAACCCATTAGGAAATTGGATTGGGAATCTAATTCCTAGAGGAAGTTGAATTGGGAATTCAATTTCTATGAGGTAATAAGGAAAAATGAAAGTTGTTATGGGATAAGAAACTTACCAAAAGAGTTGAAGATAAGAAAGGAATAAGAGTCCTATATAGAAAGAACTTGTGATAGTTTTGATTGACAATCTTCTTGGATATTTTTATGGGTATTTTAATTGCAGATTTTTGTGAAGAAAAATAGTTTTCTTTCATCCCAAAAAATTCGCCCCTCCTTTCCTTTTAATTTCCAAAAGTTCACCAACCTTTTATCTAGTTTAATTCTTGATTTAATTGTTGAATTAAAAATTAAATTAAACACCTAAAACACTAATTGTTAGTGTGTTCTTATTTCAAACAAAATTATTTTGGGATAGAATTATCGAATCGAAAATTACTAGCATAGGATTCGGTTGCGAGTGAGCATTCAATGTGTGGATACCGTTAGAGGGATAACATTTGGGATCCTAGAAATGAATCAGATTTCAATCAAATAGGTTTTGAATTGAAGAACATGGAGATACTTTCATTCAAGGATAACGATTTGAATAGTTTCAATTCCTACATCAGACGGAGTGCAAATCAATATAAGAGTTTCTAAAACTTTCTTACTTTAACTATCAGAAAACGCATAATTGAGTAATTGCGAAAGAATTTCGGTATTTATTTTAATTATATATGATTTAATGTATAATTATATTTTTAAAAAATTTTAAATTTCACTGCGTATACGTTTTCCGGAATCGAACGAACACACCAGCTGTTAGGGCCATTGCTCTCGCGAATGGAGATGTTAGCTCTACTGACACTCTCTCTTCTCTATTACAGTACTTGTTTTTCTGATCCCCCCTCTATAGCTGATATAAGTGCTATTTTATTTCTTTTTTTTATCTTGGTAACAGAAATACTGTAATCTGGTTGTCTATTTATGTATATGTGTTCGATCAAAATCAATGATTTAATAATTTTTTTACTTTTTTTTTTGCTATTAAATTTTTCATGTGTTGTAGGGGAAACCATCAAATTGGCAGGATAATGTTGGGATCATTACTCTTCTTGTACTAAACTCAACCATGAGTTTCTTAGAGGAGAACATTTCTGTAAATGTTGTTGCATCTCTCATGGGTCATCTTGCACCCAAAGCAAAGGTGCATTTCTCATTCTAGCTGCAGATGTTTATTTGTAAATTTCTCCTTGCATTTTTTAGGAATTTAGCTTTTTCTATTTGTCGTTTCTTAGTATCGACATCTTTAGGTTCTTCAAGATGGGCATTGGAATGAGGAAGATGCAACTGTTCTTGTTCCCGAAGACATTAGTATAAAGTTGCGGGGTATTATTCCAGCTGATGCTTGTCTCCTTGAGGGTGATCCGATAAAGTTAGACCTGGTCCTCTTGTAACTGTTTGTTCTCTTGATTTAGACTATTTGCTTTGTTTCTTTTTAGTTCTTTTACTTGTTCTATTAAGTTCTGAACAGTTTCCCTATTTTTATTTGCAGTTTGCTCAACTAGGGAATCCCTTCCCGTGACAAAAGTCCCCGAGGTTGGTGTATACTTAGATTTTATTGTCAAACAAGGGGAGATTGATGTATTGGTCATTGCAATTGGTGTTTATAACTTCTTTGGCAGGGCTGCCCACCTAGCAGACTCCACTAATCAACTGTGGACATTTTCAGAAGGTGAGCACCATGAGAATTTTACTCCAATCACCATTGTTAGAAGCATAGATTCGCTTGGAGATTTTAAGAATTCATTTATTTTGTTTATAATCTAATACTTCTCTACATGTATGCCAAGAGAAATATAGGCACCTATTTCTAAGTATGTTAAAATGAAGAGTGACTTTCTTTCTCAATCACATCCTTTTCTATATTTTGTCATTGGAAAAATAATTTTGTTCTCTCACAAAGTGCTTTTGTTTGTGCATTGAAGGTCTTGGTTGCGATTGCAATTTTCCGCATATGTTCTATTGCAGTGGGAAGATCATTATAATGATTCCTATTCAACACCATGCTTATCGTCCAGGAATTGATAATTTGCTTGTGCTTCTTATTGGAGGAATTCTAATTGCAATACCAACAGTATTGTGTGTTACGTTGGCAACGCACCATTAGTCCCGACAGGGAGCATTTTTTTAATGTTTTGGTTTAAGCTACTATCTTTAGTTTGAAGTTCTTTACTATTTATATATTTTCTTGTTAATTTCTCAGGGGGCATCACTAAGAGAATGCCAGCAATAGAAGGAATGGCTGGTGTGGATGTGCTTTGCGGTGGCAGAACTGGAACTTTGTAATTGAATAAACTAACTGTTGACAATATTATTGAGGTTGATGAAATAGATAGTTTGTATATAAATTTAATTTGGGTATACAATCCTGTTTTCACTCTTGGTATTTCTAAGTGTAGGTCTTTGCTAAAAGAGTGGATGCAGATACAGCTGTTTTAATAGCTGCACGAGCCCTCGGTTGGAAAAACAAGATGCGATTTATGGTGCAATAGTGGGGATGTTGGCTGACCCCAAGGAGGTATGACACTCTTCATGTTATTTTTTTTTTTTTGGTTTGTTGTATAAAATTACATGATAGTTCTCACCCATTGATATAATGAATTACCTTAATTAAGAGGCCTATTATCTCTCTTTAAGTTCGCCCTCTTACATAATTTACTTTGTTTGACTTGAAGAAAGTATCGCAAGCCCGGAATTCCTTTTACTTTAATCAAAAAGTAGATAATCTACTACGGTTTTGATTAGGAGCCATCTGTTATGATAAAGCCTCCCATTTTTCCAATAATTTTTTCGCCAAATGCATCGTTATTCTTCAAATTTGTGTTTTATGTTAATGCTCCTTATTCCAAGTTTGTGCCTTTTTTATTTCTATATTTGTATACTAGTTTAAACTTCTGTTGTGTGCTCTTTATCTGGTAACTTCACCAAGGATAATCCATCCTATATGAGATTGCTCAAAGTGTGGGTGCAATGGAATAATTGATGCCATTGCACAAACTACTTGAGGTCAGTTTTGGACCATCAGTTGTGTGGATGCCAAGCTGACAAGTTACTTATCCACTTAACGGCAAGGTCCATTGTGAGTGTGGCATAAAATGTTCTTTTTTTCAGACACAGTCACTATTCTTTTGTGTTCTATTGGAAGACAATGTGCATTTAATCATCTTATTATTTTGTGTAAGTATTTTCCTTAAGGATGATGAGATCTAATGTATATTTATTGTTATGTTTTATTTGCATAATGATGGTGGTCATTATTTTTATTATTTGGAAAGTGTGAGGGTTTTAAACTTCAAAAAAAATTAATTTAATTGGTTTCTTTGTGAAAATTTAGCCTATCCTTATCTCCATTTTGTTTTCATTTTTATTTTTTAATAGTCTCCATCTAATTGCAGGTTTGCCAACATTACGAGTTTTACAATGATAAAACAAGTAGGCAGGAATACAAATTTTGATACTATTTTGACTACATCTGAGGTATTGTAGAAGGATAAAGGTTGTCCTCACGAAAGTAAAGTAAAATTATCTCACGGTTGATGAAGCACATAGGTTAAAGAACAGGGAGGCCTTTTTGTAAACGACATTATCAGTATGTAGAGTTTTTCAGTTGAATTTACTGCTGCTTTAGTTCAGCGGACATTTAAGTTGCTTGGATTCTGACTAAAAACTTTATGTTGTCAGGAATTTAGCACAAAGAACAAGTTGCTAATTGGTGGCACTCCCCTGCATAAGTGAATTGAAGATTCTAGACCTTGTTTCCATATATAATAATGATTGTTTCACTATCTTAAGGAGTCTCAGGAAGATTCTACTGTTGTGTTCATGTGTGCCTTGTATGTTATAACTTTTCCACACTAAATCATATGGTTTATATTCTTTTTGGGGGTTTGATATGTGGTTGTGTGTTACTACTTTTTGCTTTTTGTTATGTAGAATAAGCTTTCAGCAATTCTAAGGTTTGGGACAAAAGAACTTTTTAGGAAAGACAGAACGATGAGGAAAGCTGGAAAAGGCTTCTTAGTATGGATATTGATGAGATTCTTGAAAGAGCAGAGAAGGTTGAAGACAAAGTAACTTAAAGAGAGGAAGGATGTGAATTTTTGAGTGCTTTTAAGGTTAGCATATCATTACTCTTCTGTTGAATAGTAGATTAGACATTTTCTTTTCCAGTTTTTCATTGTATTCGCATTCTTTACAATAGTCAAAAATATTGGTGAGAGGCCCCTCATCACCCCTATATTCCTGCTGCTCTTTTCTTCATTATTAATTCGATGGTTCTTTGTGACTTGTTTCACTATATGATGCTTGTGGTATTTTATTTCTAATTATTTCCTACATGAACTGAATTATTATTTGTCACCATATGCAGGTGGCCAATTTCTCTAGTGCTGAAGATGATGGAACTTTTTGGAGCTTCATGATGAAGCCGGAAGCTGTTGCTCAAGCTGAAGTATGTAATTTACCTAATGGATGCAAGTAGTCTCTTATAAAAATTTCAATGTGATAAGTTCTTCCTTTTATATTCTAGGATGTTTTAGCTACCCGAGCAGCATGAAATATTAAAAGTTAAGTTGAGGCTATACCAAAGGAAAAAAAATGGAGTTGAATATCAAGAAGAACTATCACAGCGAAGGAGGTTGGATTATGGTTCCTCTCTGTGCATGAGCTTGAGGGTCTATTGCTCAAGTGAGAGATGGGAACTTACCAAAAAGAAATGCAACACGGTTTTTTCATGCGGTAAGGCTACTTCATTCGGTAGTTTAGACATTGACTTTTAAGCATAATGGACTTGTTAATATGGCTTAAACAAGAGGAATAGAACAAAAGTGCATTTTTATTTGATACCTTTTGGCTACCCTCCTGGTCTTCATTACTCTTTTTCTATGTTGATTGAAAGAATCCTTTTACCTCTTGTATGATTTCAAATCCTAGTGTGGACAATATAATTATAAAGTAAGCTATTAAAAGTACCAAAATGAGAAACTTAGGTGCCACAAGACATGAATTCTGGCATGTGTGAATTTTATCAAAAGATTCAATCATCACATGTGTTCTATTCATTGAATTAGTATCTGTTAGAATGGGGGGACTCATATGTTCGTTGGTTAAAAGAAATGTCCATGTGTAAAGAATTGGATGGTAAAACGTGCGAGTTGATTTTAGTTTGTATAGGACACTTTGCAGGTATTTTAGCATTGCCAGTATCATTATGAATTATCTTCAAGTGCATGCTTCCAGCAATAAGCGAGAATAAGATCTTTTGGCATTTAAATCGCCAACGAAGTGAAAGTGAAAGGTTTTGGACAACATTTGACATGAAATGAAGCATGGAGACTAATTTTTATACTTCTTCTGTATCTGGGTACTTTTGATCTTATTTGAATAAGGAAGACTTATAGGACAAAATTCAGATGTGTTTTTGGTTTGGGAAAAGTGCCTGAGATAAGTTTTGTTTAAGCAGGGGTGTTTCGGTAACTTATGTTGTTAGGATTGTGGGCGTGGGCTTTGCAATGTATTATACATTTTTATGATAGGAAAAAAAATAGTAATTTTTGGAATTCTAGAAAACAAAATATAGATCACTAGTAGAGAGAGAAGAGAGAAGGGAGAAGAAAAAAATAAAAGAATTTATACCCATCTATATAAAGCATTGCAAAATGTTCCTATTTGTTTTTAGAATAATAGAATTAAATGATTGGGATTTTTTAGGAGAAATAAGTTGAAATTTAGCAAATAGGAAAATTTATTGTGTTTTTCGTATTCTTCTATCCTATTCTTTTACACTTATTTGTGTTTCAAACTTTAACTTTACCAGGTAATATATCTAATGCAATGATTGTTGTAATTAGAATAATTTTAAATACATACGTAGTTACATATATGTATAAGTATATTTATCTGTGGCTGGTGCAGTTTACAAAAATTTTAAGCGATCCTCTATTCCAATAAATTTGAGAATAACCTAGTAGATCCGTAACTTATCAATTGAATTGTGATTTAGGTTGGGTGGGATGTTATAACATATGATATTGACTCGTAAAGAAAATTTTTATAAGGAACCAATGGTTATATTTATTTTGGAAAGAGAAGGCAGTCCAAATGAACTTGATGAGAAGGAATTGTTCATTCTGAAACAGAGATTTTAAATATCCAACTTTTTTCCTTCCTCAAGTTTTATATGCTATGTTTAAACGCATTCATGATCTGGTTCTGTTTAGTTCAGTTGACTTTGCTACTTTGTGTGCCCTATGTGTGCCCAATAAGCATTAAATCTTTCACTTGTGTTCATAGTAAATTTCTTTGATTAATGTTTTAAGTATGCATTAGTTTATCAACATCATAACTCTCTTATGGGTGCAGGCTCCAGAGGCTGCGACAATGGTTCAAGGAAGACTTGATTTCCATTGCAAGAAAAGCAGAGGTTTGTAATTCCACCATATGTGCCCTCATTTCTGCTCAGTTAGATGTGATTTAAATTGTTTTTCGGCATTTATTGCAATAGAGTCTCTCCCTGCTTCTCGATAATAGGTAAACCTATGGTTAAAAAGTCTTTCTAAATAGAACATCTACTTGTTCTTTTCTTTGGTTGATTTAATTTGATTGGCCTAGTGGTCATTCTTACAAATTGAATTGAAGATTAGAGACCATGTTTCCATATATTAATGATTGCTTCACTCTCTCAGGAAGTCAGGAAGTCTCAAGAAGCTTGATGAACGGCCTAAGTGGTTGAAAGGGGAGCAATCTTTTAGATTATCAACTTGAATGTCTAAACTTTTTAGTTAACAGTTACGGAGTTGGTTCGAGGTGGATCTATTTTGAACAAGTTTTCTTCTTAGGTTTTAGTCAATCAGTTTCTACGTGAAACCAGTGCTGATCATTGTCTCTTTTGGTGCGCAGCTGGAGAAATGATACCAATGAAATTTTAGCTGGTGAAATAGGTCTTGGTAAAACTGTTCAATCAGTTTCAATGCTTGGTTTCTTGCAGGTAATTTTACATTTTCATCCTGAAAAAATAAATTAAGTTCATATGTTGCTAGTCAGCTTTGAAAGTTCTTCTATTTATTCATAATCATTTCCACATAATGCTCAGTGAATTCAAAGAAATCGAATTGGGCAAAGAATTTAGAAAGTGGTTGCCTGACATAAATGCTATATATGTCGGAACTCGTGCTAGCCGTGAGGTGGGTGTAATTTTCTTTTCCTTCAAGACATTTTGACTCATATTAGATTTTTTGCACTTAGATTAGTAGTTTTGCATCCATTTTACATGGTACATGCTATATTTTCTTTTCTCATTGTGACGAGTTTCAGTTGAATTTACTGCTTCTTTAGTTCAGCCTACATTTAAGTTACTTGGATTCTGAGTAATGACTTTTTGTTTTCAGGAAGTTAGCACAAAGAACAAGTTGCTAATTACTGGCACTCCCGTGCAAAATAATTTTGAAGAGCTATGGTGATGTTTTTGTCGTTATAAATGATTTGTTGTTTGCGCAGTGTGCCCCTGATTAGAAATTGTTTATCTCTTGATCTCAAATATACATATTTTCTAATAGATTTTTATAATTTAGCAGAAGTTTTTCCTTCTACCAGATCAGGAAAATGTTTGTAGTTGTCCAAAGGGAATTTTGTGAATTGGTTGTTGCTTGCAATAATTTTTTGATCGACTACTCAATTGATGTTTTCATCGACTTTGTTGTGCATATCTAGCCATCTTTAGGTAGATTTGTGTTCAACTCAGCTGTTCTTCGCCTAATGGCACTTCTTCCATAACATTTCTTTTGGTTTCTTCCCAACACTGGGAATAATGGTTGATTTTTTTTCCTTTTTTTCTTGATTTTTTTCTTTTTGGCTATTTGGTGGAGGGGAGGGGTGGTGGTACAGCGTCTTTTTCTATTTATTTTACTCGATATTCTGATTTATTTTTGTTTATTAATGCAAATATTCTGGATATGTTTACATTTTACTATTCGTGTGGTACACTCTGGTGGATATGTATATTTATCTACTATTCAAGGCTTTGCTTCATTTTCTTGATCCTGACAAGTTTAGGAGTAAAGATGACTTTGTTCAGAAGTACAAGAATCTTAGTTTGTTCAATGAAATGGAGGTACTTGTTCAGACTTTCTTTTTTCTTGATTTCCACCTCTTTCCACTTTTTTGATTTATTTTCTTGTAAAGATTCAAATTTATAGTTTAGTAGTGAATTTTTTTTCACTTTTGTGTATCTTACTAATCTTAACATGGAATTGAGACGTTACATTCTCATAAAAGTCAGTAAAAGATGAAGAGAAGTCTTTGCCTTCTAATATTGAACTCATCCTTAAGGTTGAGATATCACCACTCGAGAAACAATGAGTGCTTTTTTTGAACTAAAACAAATTTGTGTGTTTGAGTGATTATTAATTTCACTTAAATTTTTCTCGTCTCAATTTGGGTGATTATTAATTTCACTTAAATTTTTTTATCTCAATTTGGGTGATTATTAATTTCACTTAAATTTTTCTTGTCTCAATGAACTTCTATCAGGTGTTATAATGGGATTTAGATTGTTACTTCCATAATTTGAATAAAGAAGTCCAT
Organism: Paulownia fortunei; assembly: GCA_019321725.1. NCBI lineage: Eukaryota > Viridiplantae > Streptophyta > Magnoliopsida > Lamiales > Paulowniaceae > Paulownia > Paulownia fortunei. The sequence continues at coordinate 18,538,520 of CM033106.1, forward strand.
GGGAATCATTCATTTGCTCTTCTGAAGTCTTGTAGAGATTGTTGCACTTAAGCTCTTTGCTGAATTTGAATAGAAAAGTTACTTATTTATCGAGAGGGTTGTTATTCTATTTTAATGCTTTCATTTGGTGCTTCACTACCACAATCCCCAAACTCTATTCTCCTCATTTTACCTTGCATCAGGATGGGAAATTAACTCTAATTTTATTCCATTGGTGAAAAGTACCATTAATTGGAGTATACATGAAAGAGAAAAAACTTACTCGAAGCAGGTGATTTGTTTTTTCCTCCATATCTAACATAGCACGCATCTCAGATTTCTTGTCTGACTATATATTGGTATCTTTGCTTCAATAAATATATACTTTAAACCTAATATGATGCATGCTTGTTTTGTAGAATCACATTGAGCAACAACCTTTTCTTGACTTTGAGTTGTTTATTGTAGAAGAAGAGGGATCAGATATCATGTTTTTGACTATTAGAGATTCATATATTCTTAGAAAGTCATTTTTCATGTGTCTGTGATCTAAGTTATGCCTTTGTCAACTTGCACAGAAGGTTATGGTATAGTTTACTGGGCAAGAAGAAAAGCTCATGGAGTCGCATTTGCCATCAAATGTAGGGAACTCAATGTGTTATTATATAGCCTTCTATTTTAGTTTTTGAAATCCAATTATCTACATGTTCAGTCAGTTAATATAACTAGTGTTTTGTTATGGCTTGTAATTTCTATGAGTTGCTTTTTCGAAACGTTCTGTGTTTTTCTCATGAAACTTCAATGATTAAGTAACAAGGAACGATGTGTAGATGAGGCATAATCTTCTTCTGGTGAGGTAGCCACATAAAAGGAAAAAACAACTTATTCTAAAGCAAGTAATTTATTTTGTTCCTCCATACCCAACATAAGCTCGCATCTGAGATTTCTTGTCTGACTATATATAGGTATCTTTGCTTCAATAAATATATACTTCAAAACTAATATCATGCATGCTTGTTTTGCAGAATCACATTTTTATTATGTTCCTCCATATCCAACATAGACGCGCATCTTAGATTTCTTGTCTGACTATATATATAGGTATCTTTGCTTCAATAAATATATACTTCATAACTATTATGATGCATGCTTATTTTTTAGAGTCACATTGAGCAACAACTTTTTCTTGACTTTGAGTTGCTTATTATATAAGAAGTGGGCCCAGGTATCATGTTTTTGGCTATTAGAGATTCATGTATTCTTAAAAAGTTGTTATTCATGTGTCTTCTGATCTAAGCTATGTTATTATCAACTTGCATAGGAGGTTATAGTATAGTTTACCGGGATGCAAAGCTGATGGAGTCTTATTTGCCATCAAATGTAGGGAACTCACTGTGTTATTAGCCCTCTTTTTAGTTTTTGAAATCCAATTATTATATACATGTTCAGTTAATTAATATAACCTGTGTTTTGTTGTGGCTGTAATTTCTATAGGTTGCTTTCTTGGAATGTTATATGTTTTTCTCATGAAAATTCAATGATTAAGTAACAAGGAATGATGCGTAGATGAGGCATAATTTTCTTATGGTGAGGTAGCCACATAAAAGAAAATTTATTCTAAAGCAGGTAATTTATTTTGCTCTTGTAAGCAAACAAACAAGTGAAGTTACTGACCAATTCAGTATAGTGTCATTAATGCCTATTGAAATGTGAGTGAGTGATAGCGACTGCTTGTAACGTGTTTACTCAGAATGATGCTTTTTTACTTCTCACAATTATCAATTTACTCTTAAAAGATCCTATAGACGATTTTAACTATTATTACTGATGGTTCTCTTGCCCGAAGTCTATACCTGTGACTTCTAGAGTTCTTCATGTATTTTATTCCTCAGGAATTTCAAGCCATCCTCATTGTGACGATTTAATCAATAATTGTTGTGGTTGCCCTGAAGTTAGTAAGTAATTCAGTACACTTTTGAAATAAGTATTGATTGTCCTGCCTAATCTCATCTCATAGCTTACATATTTAACCATGAATTGTAATGGTTTTTGTTATTTTAAATTTTGCATATTTCCTTTGATTTTATGTCGTGTATGATATTAAGAAAAAAATAATACCTATAAAAGTTATTTAGTTCTTACCAATGCAGTAGTTCTTATGACTTTTTCATTTAGCTATAACACATGCTAAAATTTGTTTTTTATACTTAATGATAGGGGCAAAAACTGTGTTAAAAATGGAGTCGCTCAGAGCGGGTGCTCATTGTCTTCTTTTGGAGCATGTTGAGCACCATGTTAAGCATGATAGGCGTGAGGTAATCATGATCATGTAGTTTAATATTTCTTTTGGTGGACATAGTCAATATTCATCATCAATAATATTTTCGACTTTAACTTTATTTTGACCAATAGATTGTGAAAAGAGAGAGATTTTTATTCTGTTTAAAGCGAGTTCTTGCTATTCTGTACAAGCAGGTGAGAATATGTAAATATATGTATGTATCATCATGTGAACACGATACTTTTTACATCAAGTAGGTCCTATCTCAAAATGGTACTATTTGTAGTAAAATCATAGTATACTTAGTATATTGTATTATTCGTAGCAAAATCGAAATATACCTGTATATTGTGTAGCTTGGATTACTCAAGATCTTCACTATCTTCACTATGCCTCAACTTTGCAATCTCTTTATGTTCCTTTGCATGCAATCATAAGTATATTTTTCTTAAAAAATGAAGTTCAAGTTCTAAGCATCTATGTATTATTGAGCAGGTGTCTGTCCAATCATCAGTCACAGTAAGGTCACTCCAGCAAATCAAACATCACCTTTATAGGGTCCTGGATGTACAGATATGAACATCTACCAAAGCATGATGATCTAGCAAATCAAGCTTTTTCCTTTCAATATCTGGATCATTTATTGATTTTTTTTTATTCCTACCATTTATTATTGTTAACAAACATGAAACATATGATGAAATGAATCAAGGAATGTGGTGTGCGGTGTGTGGTGTGTGGTGTGTGTGTGTGTGTGAACTATATATCTACTATTTTACTTTGTGTTAGTAATATTTATGTAAAATATTTATTAGATATATTCATTTAAGCACACCAATAGACATGTACACGTGATAATATATAATTTAGTGTAAGATAATTTATATATAGTTTATATATTTGTTATATGTAATGCCCAATTCTCAATTATCTCCTACATAGTCAATAATAAGCATTTTGCATTTAATCAATGTGCATTATCGAATTATGGCATACAAATAGCATGATTGAACGAACATGAATAATTGTTATTAAATGCTTTATTTATGCTTTAACATGTATTAGTACATGAAATATGTAATCAAACTTTTGTTTATTGATTTAATATATTCCTTAAGTGCCTTTTTATAGTAAAAAGTTCGGTATCTCGGTTAAGGAAGATTGATGTATTGAATGGCCATGAGATGAATTATTTGTATTGCTCCATACTTGTTACATTCTATAGTGATTATTTGTAACTAAAAGTATGCAAAATGGTGTAATTTGATTGGTTGGTTGACTAGGTTGCATGGAATCATTCTAAATTGCATTGCACTTGATTATAATACCAAAGTATCAATTTTTTTCATCTCCCTAGCCCATAAACGTAGCTTTTGGTATGAGAAGACACCAAGTATGATGCAACCAATCATAGCCCTCCACTTATCTCTCATTGAAAGATCAAAGAAATTATTTTCATCTATATTTCTTGTGGAAGCACCTCAAAAACGACCATCTCTTATTCTCCTAAGTTTCTTCCAAATTTCTACATTCTTATACTCATAAAAATTAAATTCAATCCATAGGAATCTATAGAACACAAATTAGAACAAGTTTCCACCCTTTTAAAATTAAAAATCGTTGATTTTGAAGCTTAATTCCAACTTAATCAAGGTGTATTCTTTTTCAATGTTTCTTATGATGAATTTGTAGTATCTTAGATGGTTACATATTTTAGTATGTTTTTGTATGATTGAAAATTTAAGTAAGTTACACTTGAAGCCAAAACCAAGCTAGTTAAGCTAGTTTTTAGCAAAATTGATAGTCTTGTGAAATTATTTAATTTACTTGTTTCTATTGATTTTGTAATGCTTATATTGTGTTTGAAAGTGCCTACAAATGATTGTTAACAATAACAATTAATTTTCTTAATTGAAAGTTAGAATCAATTTAAGTTACAATCAAATTTACGTCATTTTAATTCGGATTGTGTTCATATTTTGTGGGCTGTCCTGATAATTATATTTGAATTATTAGTTATTTAATGGCTTCCCTAATGTTTAATGTCTTGAATTAGTAGTAAAATATGGAGTATGAATTATTTTTAAGGTTATGTAATTGATATGGAATTATTTACAAAAGATTGAAAAGTGTATATGATTTTAACTAGAATAGACTATATAATTTATAAAAAGGATATTAAAATGTACATGATTTGATTATGTTAGGCCTTTAACACATCCTATCTTTCGAAAAGATTGGCCTTTTCACTTAGCACAAAGTGGACTTGAGGTAAGTTGAAGCTTTCATTTGCTGTATCACAAGAATTATATAATATTATTCATGTTTTAATATGATTGTTATTACTTGTCAAATAATATAATATTTGATACATTTATGGTTCATGAGCATGATATTATTAAGAATATAATGAGGTTTTAAAAAAGAAGTATGGTACTTGATTGATGGTCGGGTAGACAAGGGACGCGGGAGGGACCGGTGGACCCAACAAATGGTGGCAAATACTTGAGGTTGAAAAACTGGTATAGGAAAGCCACAATGAATGAGATAGAATACGGCTAATACCTGAGGTTGAAAGACCAAGCATGGAAACCCCGTATTAGTTCTCTTATTGGCAATTATTATGAACATGTTCTGAAAACCACGATCTTTCGCTATTAGTTGAGTACCACACTTTAAGGGCCCTAAATAATGATTTATGAAAGAAAGTTATTAAATTGAGTATTGTATTTAATCATTTATTTGATTTGTATGTATGCTATTTGTTATTGCCTTGTTTCACCTTACTGAGCCTTTAACTCATTAGATTTATGTGATGCAGGTGGAAATGTATAAGTTTAGAGGTTGACTGAATTTCCAGAGCGTCCAGATAGAGATTTGATCATATACCATGTTTCGAGCTATTTTGTATCATATTTTAAAAACTCTATTTTATTTTTAAGTAAGTCGCTCTGTTATGGTTTTATAAACAGATGTAATCAATTGTGATATATGTATATGGTGTGTTTAAAATGATTCAAGCTCTTTCTCTGATAGCTAAAAATGGGAACTTTTATTAAAACTATAACTCTAATATTGATAAAAAAAATTAACATTTCTTGACTTAACTATATCAATTTATTTAGACTCTGCAGTTAGGGTAAAGGGTGTTACAGTTTATGGTATCAGAGCGGAGGTTTAGTCATTCCTGTAGACAAAAGAAGGCATATGAATACATCCTGGTTGGGAAACTCAGTCAACTACTTGTTTATTTACCTTTATGTTTATTTGATTATATTTCATTCCATGTTATTGTCATGATTATGCATTTATTATTGGCTAATGAATGGAATGAGATTGGGTAATGCATATCAGGTTATGGCACCAAAAAGGAAGACAATGGATGATCATGAGGGTAATCATAGTGTGGTGGATAATTTGACTGATCTCATTCAACAACAAACTAGAATGCATGGTGAACAGATACAATAATTGCTAGATATGCAACAAAGAAACCAGGAACAGAATCAGCGACTTCTTCCACCACAAGCTCGATAGGATCCTTTACAGGCTGTATATGGGAAGTTTAGAAAGATGGAACAGATTGATTTTAATGGTGGGTCTGATCCCATGGTTGCAGAGGAATGGGTGAAATCTTTAGACACTATCTTTGACTACATGTGAATTGATAATGGTGAGAAGGTACTCTGTGCAATTTTCTTGTTGAAGAAGGATGCTAGAACTTGGTGGGAAGGAGCTAAGGTTGCAGCGAATATGGAAGAGCTAACTTGGGAGAGGTTTAAAACAATCTTTTATAATAAGTATTTCACGAGAGATGCTAGGTCGCTCAAGGTAAAAGAATTCTTGGAGTTAAAACAAGGAGGGATGTCTATATGAGATTATGTGAGAAAATTTGAAGAGGGTTGCAAGTACGTGCCATACATTGCCAAAGAGAATAATGAGAAGATGGATCATTTCTTAAGGGGCCTTAATCCTGAAATTAGAAGAGATGTGAGAATGTTTTCAGTAACAGAGTTTAGGAAACTGGTGGACAAGGCTTTGATGGCTGACTTGGATGAGAAAGAGATTGAGAAATTTTATCAACAAAAGAAGCAAGTATTCATTCCTAGAAATCTAAATCAGTGGAAGAAAGGAGAGCAAAAAATCAAACCAAGGGAATGAAAAATGTCCTAGAGTTGGACATACTTCTACTACAGCTGAAAGGCCTAAATGTGCTAAGCGTGGAAGAATCATTTTGGGGAATGCTATAGTGGTACTAATCGTTGCTTTAAGTGTAAAAAGCCTAGAAATATAGCAAAGGATTGCCCAACAGTGCAGGGGAAAGTTCATGGGAGAGTATATGCAATGACACAAGAACAAGCCGATGCAGATGCTTCCGTAGTTACAGGTACTATTTTAATTTATGGGATACCTGCAATTACATTGATAGATTTTGGATCTACACATTCATTTGCATCACGTGCATTTGTGAGAAAATTGGGCATTACACTAGATTTATTAAAAGTAAGGTACAGTATGACTGTTCCATTCGGGAAAGAAATGGATTCCAACTAAATGTTAAAGTCTTGTTCTATTCAGATTAGTGATAGGACTTTCTATGCAGATCTCGTTGTTTTATCGATGCTAAATTTTGAGGTTATTTTGGGTCTGGATTGACTTACCAAATATCATACAACAATTGATTGTAACAAGAAGATTATGATTTTTCAACCACCTGGAGAAGAACAGTTTGTGTTTAGTGTTACCTTATTCTCACGGTCCTTAGTAATTATATATGCTTTGAAAGCTCAAAAGATGTTGAATAAAGATTGTGTTAGATATTTGGCAAGTGTTTTAGACACCTCAGTTAAAGCACAATTGAAGCTAAAAAATATAGATGTGGTTTAAGAATTTTTTGAGATATTTCCAGATGATTTACAGGAACTACCACCAAATCAAGAGATCGAAATTGTGATTGATGTTATGCCAGGAACTACTCCTATTTCTAAAGCACCATACTAAATGGCACCAATAGAATTGAAAGAATTAAAAGTTCAATTGCAAGAATTGCTTGATAAGGGTTTTATTCTCCCTAGTTATTCTCCTTGGGGAGAACCTATGTTGTTCGTGAAAAAGAAGGATGGTACATTACGGTTGTGCATTTATTATAGAAAGTTGAATAAAATAACAGTCAAGAATAAGTATCCACTCCCAAGAATAGATGATTTGTTTGATCAATTGTAGGGAACATCTATATTTTCCAAGATTGATTTGCACTTTAGGTATCATCAATTGAAGATCAAGGAAGAAGACATACCAAAGACTGCATTCTAAACAAGGTATGGATATTATGAATTTCTAGTGATGCCTTTCAGTTTAAGTAGTGCCCCTGCAGCTTTTATAGATCTAATGAATAGGGTGTTCAAGCAATATCTTGATAAATTTGTGATTGTTTTTATTGATAATATCCTAATTTATTCACGGGATAAAGAAGAGCACAAAGAATATTTGAAGATTGTGCTGCAAGTTCTTAAGGAAAAATAGTTGTATGCTAAATTCAAGAAGTGTGAGTTTTGTCTTGAACAAGTGGTATTCCTAGGTCATGTAGTATCCAAGATGATATTTCTATTGATCCAGGCAAGGTATAAGTTGTCATTAAGTGGCCAACACCAACAAATGTATCAGAAGTAAGGAGTTTATTGGGATTAGAAGAGTACTATCGATGATTTGTTCAGGGATTTTCAAAGATAGCAACTCCAATGACAATGTTGACAAGAAAGAATGTGAGGTTCTTGTGGATCGATGCTTGTGAAAGAAGTTTTCAAGAACTGAAACATAAATTGACTACAGCTCCTGTTCTTACCATTCCAACTAGAATTGGTGGATTCGTGGTGTATAGCGACACTTCAAAAAATGGTTTGGGTGTTGTTTTATTGCAAAATGGAAAGGTTATTACCTATGTTTCAAGGCAATTGAAGGAATATGAAAAGAATTATCCAACCCATGATTTGGAACTTGTTGCTGTGGTTTTTGCCTTGAAAATTTGGAGACATTATTTATATGGTGAGAAGTATGAGATATACACAGATCATAAGAGTTTGAAGTACTTCTTTACCCAAAAAGAGCTGAATATGAGATAAAGAAGATGGTTAGAACTTGTGAAGGATTGTGATTGTGTGATCAACTATCATCCTAGTAAAGTGAATGTGGTTGCAGATGCATTGAGCAGAAAATCCATGTCTTCTCTTTTTGTTATACAAAAGTCAATATTACAGGATTTGCAAAGATTAGAACTTGAAATTGTACCTAAAGGGAAAAAGTGTTTGTTGTCAGCCTTAGTGTTGAGACCTGCACTTTAAGATAGAATCAGAAAAGGTTAAAAGGTGGACATGCATTTGTGTAGACTGAAAAGAATGATTGAGGCTGAAAAGAGGCCAGACTTCTCTGTTACTGATGATAGGATTATTCGATATAAAGGGAGACTGTGTGTGCCGTTTGACAAGGCCATGAAATGAGATATTTTAGAAGAAGCTCATACTACTCCTTACTCGGTACACCCAGGTAGCACAAAAATATATAAGGACTTACAACAACATTATTGGTGGCCTAAAATGAAAAGAGATATAGCAAAATTTGTGGCTGAATGTCTAACTTGTTAACAAGTTAAGATTGAACATCAAAGACCATCAGGGTTGTTGAAGCTTTTGTTGATTCCAGAGTAGAAATGAGAGCACATTACAATGGACTTTGTGCTTGGATTACCTAAAACACAAAGGAGGTATAATTCCATATGGGTGATTGTTGATAGATTAACTAAATCAGCCCATTTTCTTCCAGTGAAATCCACATACAATATGGACCAGTATGTTCAACTATATATTAAAGAGATAGTCAGGTTATATGGGGTATCAGTTTCGATAATGTCTGACATAGATCCTAAGTTTACATCTATATTTTGGAAGAGCTTACATAGTACCATAGGAATGAAACTTGCATTCAGTACAACATTTCATCCACAAAGTGACGGGCAATCAGAGAGGGTTATTCAAATATTAGAGGATATGTTAAGAGCTTGTGTGCTAGATTTTCAAAGGAGTTGGGATGCAAAGCTTCCATTAGTAGAGTTTACTTATAATAATAGCTACCAATCAACAATTAGAATGGCGCCTTATGAAGTTTTGTATAGAAGGAAATGTAGATCTCCAGTTCATTGGGATGAAGTTGGAGAACAAAGCCTACTTGGTCCAGAAATAGGTCAACATACCGCTAAGGTAATGGAGAAGATACAAGAGAGAATGAAGATTGCGCAGAGTAGACAGAAAAGTCATGCAGATAAACTGAGAAAAGATCTAGAGTTTGCTATTGGGGATCATGTGTTCTTAAAAGTAACTCCCATGAAAGGTGTCGTGAGATTTGGAAAGGAAAACTAAGCCCAAGGTATGTCGACCTATTTGAGATTCTCGAAATAGTTGGTGATAAAGCTTATAGAGTGGCTCTTTCTCCGTTATTATCTAGTGTTCACAATATTTTCCATGTGTCTATGTTGAGGAAGTACATTTCAAACCTCTCTCATGTGTTGAGTTATGAACCATTTGAATTGACTCCTGATTTAGCCTATGAAGAGAAACCAGTGCAAATTTTAGATCAGAAGAAAAAAGAATTGAGAACGAAAAAAATTCGACTTATTAAAGTATTATAGAGGAATCATGCTATAGAAGAAGCAACATGGGAAAGAGAAGAAGAAATGCAGAGCAAATATCAAGAATTATTTGGTACGTCAAATTTTGAGGATGAAATTTTTATAAGGAAGGAATGATTGTAATACCCAATACTCAATTCACTCCTACATAGCTAATAATAAACATTTTGCATCTAATCAATGTGCATTATCGAATTATAGCATACAAATAGCATGATTGCATGAACATGAATAATTTTTATTATATGCTTCAGTTATGTTTTAACATGCATTAGTACATGAAACTTTTGTTTTTTAATTTAACATATTCCTTAAGTGCCTTTTTGCAATGAAAAGCTCGGTATCTCGGTTAAGAAAGATTGATGTATTAAATGGCCATCAGATGAATTATTTGTATTACTCCACACTTGTTACATTCCAAAGTGATTATTTGCCTAAATATTTGATTGAAATATATTACATTTGGCTAAGAATTAAAAGTATGCAAAATTGTGTAATTTGATTGATTGGTTGACTAGGTTGCATGGAATCATTCTAAACCACATTGTACTTGATTATAACACCAAAGCATCAATTTTTATCATCTCCCTAGCCCATAAACATGGTTTTTGGTATGAGAAGACATCAAGCATGATGCAACCAATCATAGCCCTCTACTTACCTCTCTTTAAAAGGTCAAAGAAATCATTTCATCCATATTTCTTATGGAAGCACCTCAAAAATGACCAACCCTTATTCTCCTAAGTTTCTCCCAAATTTCTACATTCTCATACTCACAAAAATTGAACTCAATCTATAGGAATCCATAGAACACAAACTAGAACAAGTTTTCACCCTTTTAAACTTGAAAACCATTGATTTTGAAGCTTAATTCCAACTTAATCAAGGTATATTCTTTTTCAATGTTTCTTGTGATGAATTTATAGTATCTTGGATGGTTACATATTTTAGTATGTTTTTGTATAATTGAAAATTTAAGTAAGTTACACTTGAAGGTAAAACCAAGCTAGTTAAGCTAATTTTTAGCAAAATTGATAGTATTGTGAAATTGTTTAATTTACTTGTTTCTATTAATTTTGTAATGCTTATATTGTGTTTGAAGGTGCCTATAAATGATTGTGAACAATAGCAATTAGTTTGCTAATTGAAAGTTAGAATCAATTTAAGTTAGAATCAAGTTTACGTCATTTTACTTCGGATTGTATTCATATTTTGTGGACTGCCCTAATAATTATGTTTGAATTATTAGTTATTTAATGGCTGCCCTAATATTTAATATCTTGAATTAGTAGTAAAATATGGAGTATGCATTGTTTTTAAGGTTATGTAATTGATATGGAATTGTTTACAAAAGATTGAAAAGTGTATATGATTTTAACTAGAATAGACTATATGATTTATAAAAAGGATATTAAAATATACATGATTTGATTATGTTAGGCTTTTAACACATCCTATCTTCCAAAGAGATTGGCCTTTTCACTTAGCACAAAGTGGACTTGAGGTAAGTTGAAGCTTTTATTTGCTGTATCATAAGAATCATATAATATTGTTCATATTTTAATGTGATTGTTATTACTTATCAAATGATGTAATGTTTGATGCATTTATGGTTCATGAACATGATAGTATTAAAAATATAATGAGGTTTTTGCAAAAGAAGTATGGTACTTGATTAATGGTCAGGTAGACAAGTGACGCGGGAGGGACCGGCGGACCCAATAAATGGTGGCAAATACTTGAGGTTGAAAAATCAGTATAGGAAAGCCACAGTGAATGAGATAGAATACGGCTAATATCTAAGGTTGAAAGATCAAGTATAGAAACCCCATATTAGTTCTCTTATTGACCAATCATTATGAACATGTTCGCTATTAGTTAGGTTGCACACTTCAAAGGCCCTAAAAAATAATTTATGAAAGAAAGTTATTAAATTGAATATTGCATTTAATCATTTATTTGATTTTTATGTACGTTATTTGTTATTGCATCAGCTTCACCTTACTGAGCCTTTAGCTCATTAGATTCATGTGATACAGGTGGAAATGCACAGGTTTAGAGATTGACTGAGTCTCCAGAGCGGCCGGACAGAGATTTGTTCATATGCCATGCTTCAAGCTGTTTTATATCATATTTTGAAAACTTTGTTTTGTTTTTAAATAAGCCGCTTTGTTATGGTTTTGTAAACATATGTACTTAGTTTTGATATATGTATATGGTGTATTTAAAACGATTCAAACTCTTTCTCTTATAGCTAAAAATGGAAACTTTTATTAAAACCATAACTCTAATATTGATAAAAAAAAATTAACGATTCTTGACTTAACTGTATCAACTTTTATAAACTCTACAGTTAGGTTAAGGGGTGTTACATTATATGTATCATTTGGTTGTAATATATATATATATATATATATATATATTATATTCAATGTAGTAGATATTTGTATACTTTCATATATAAATATGGTATAATAGATACGTATTAAATAATTTTTTGTTAATATATATATGTTCAGAAATGTATTTATACATATATTTATGCAGATAATGAATATTTTAATATAAAGTAGTCAATATATTATTATATAAATTATTTGTTATTACAATTTCATATTTTTATTATTTTCATTTAAAAATAAATATTATTATATAACACAAATATTTTTAATTTAAATTTCTTACATAAAGGGCATTTTAGATATTTAATTAAATTTTTTCAGCTCCTACATTACTACAGAAAGGAATGAATCAAGGAATGTATAGTAGGTACTTTATACATGTGTATATATCTATTGAAAGTTAATCTTATACTTTTAAAATTGAAATATTTACTTTAGTTATTTTGGTTTAAAACTATTTAATACTATCTAAGAATTAAAATATATTATATTTTGTTTTTGTTTTTAATTTTGATTGGGTTTATATTAGTTTCTATATATTTTAAATATTTAAAGAGTTTTTTATTATTAAATTTTGTAAAATATAGAAAACAATTTCAATGATAATTTTTTTAAATCTACTTTTAACAATATGAAGAAAAAGAAGATAAAATATTTGTGTTATCCTTCCTCATATTTCTATATTTATATTTAAAAAAATTGTTAATTTTTTTTAGTAATTATTATATAAAATAAAATATTTTAAATATATTTATTTTAAATTTTTTAATTTATTCATATTTTTAACTACACATTGCATTTGTAATTAAATTTTTAGTTTTAGTTTCTATTTAAGGAATTAAATTTTATATTTTAAACATTGAATACATTATTTATTTTGTTTGTTTTTAATTTTAGTTTTGTTTTTATTAGATTTAATTTTTTTTAAAACTTAATTTTTCATTCCTACATATGTATTATTTTACTCTCTATAGTAATATTTATGTAAAATATTTATAAGATATATTTAAGCACACCAATAAAAACATACACATGATAATATATAATTTAGTGTGTAATATATATTATATTCAATATATAGATATTTATATACTTTCACACATAAATATGGTATATGATGAAATGAATCGAGTGTGTGGTTTGTCTTTAGTGTTAGCAATATTTATGTAAAATATTTATAAGATAGATATTATATTTCATATATAAATATGGTATTATAGATATGTATTAAATAATTTTTTGTTAATATATATATAAGTTCAGAAATATGTATTCATACATATATTTATGCTGATAATGAATATTTTACTATAAAGTAGTAAATATATTATTATATAAATTATTTGTTATTACATTTTCATGTTTTTATCATTTCCTTGTAAAAATAAATATTTTTAAGTTAAATTTCTTACATGACGGGCATTTTAATTATTTAATGAAATTTTTTCACCTCTTAAACGAATGGATCAAGGAAACTACATATCTAGCATTTTATTTTATTTGTAATGTTATTATTATTTATATTTAATATGTATATATGTAATATAATAGATACTTTATACATGTGTATATATCTATTAAACTTTAACCTTATACTTTTAAAATTGAAATATTTACTTTACTAGTTTAAAATATTTAATACTATCTAGGAATTAAAATATATTGGATTTTGTCTTTGGTTTTAATTTTGATTGGGTTTATATTAGTTTTTATATGTTTTAAATATTAAAATAGTTTTTAATTATTAAATTTTATAAAATATAGAGTGATAGTTTTTTAATTACTATTTAAATTAAAATATATTTTTGATGGATATTAATTTTGTAATTATATATTAAAGTCATATTAGTGTTCTAAAATCAAATAAAATATTTATTTATAAATTAATTGTATATTTTAATTTAATATTGTTTAAGAAATTGCTTTTGTAATATTTATTATGTATTATTTATCTTTGTGGTTAATTTATATTTTGATTTTTATATTTTTTAGTTATTCTAAATGGAAACTGTTATGAAGGCAAAAAGAAGAAATAGTATTATGTTAAATCTATAATAATTATATAAATTTAAAATATTTTTAATTATTGTAATGTTAAATTAAATGAATGTTGAATTAAAATATATTTACTTTGAAATATTCCATGCAAATTTTATATTTTTATATTTAATTTACTTTGTACTTTTATTAGATTTCATATACTCTTTATTATTCTAAATTCCCTATTTAATCCCATTGAATTATCATATTTTTTAATTTAAAAAAAAATAACTTTTATTATTCTTACACTAATGTTCTAAAAGTTAAATTAATTGTTAGTAAGGAAATAAATTATATTTATTTTTCAAATATTCACTACTTATTGATTAAATTTTTAATTATACTTTTAACATAAAAATATGTACTTTTAATTAAAAATTATTTAAAACTATTTAAGGAATTAAAATTTTATATTTTAAACATTGAATATATTATTTAGTTAGTTTGTTTTTAAATTCTTGTTTTGTTTTTATTATATTTAAATTTTTTTAATACTTAATTTGATTTGTTTTGTGTTAGTAAAATTTATCTCTTTTTCTCTGGAGCAGATAGATCTAGAGCAAAGCCCTTCTTTCACTCACATTTGGGATCGTGGAGCAATACCTATGGAAAGGATCAAGACCATGGGGAAGGGGGAACAAGCTCTTTGGAACGGATACCCATCTCTTTGAAGAGAACATTTGCAACCCACTATAGTTCACTCCATAAAGGCTTTGGAAGGAGTAGCACATTCTCCTAAAAAGGATTGCCCCGTCAACCATGATGAATAAGTTACACAGGCCTGTTAGTGACACCGCTCTAGACAAAGAGATGTGGGATAAGATCTTTCCTTCTTTCAGCCTAGCCTATCCCGCCCACCACCCTTGGTCTAGTCCCCGGAGTTGTTTGCCAGGAATAAAGAGCAGCTTAGGTCAAGTATCCATAGTAGAGTAGTTCTTCCGTGGCATGATCAGAGCTGAAGCCTCTCCCCATGCATTGGTCCGGTGTTAGTTAGGAGAAGGTTTTTCCCACCTATGCGCGAAATTGACATCATTGTGAAACCCCCTGTGAAAATGGCCTATATTGAGAATCGACGCATCGAGAAGGTTGAGTTCGACTATTCCCTACTTAAGGCAGGGTCAACAAGGAATTCATTTCCATTGGCCCTCACTTTGGAGCTTAGAGCTTCATATGCGGATCTGGGTCACATTTTTGAGATGGAAGGTATGTTCTTGGTTTGACTCGCACTTTCTCTGGGTCATTTATTGAATTTTCTAATACTATTTAAGTAATTAAAAGTTTTTTTTTTTTGAAATATTGAGTACTTATAATTTATTTATTTTATTTTTAATTTTGGTTCCAATTTTATACGTTTTTTTAATATTTATTTGTTACTGTGCTTGTATAATTTAATTTATATTTTTAAATTAAATGTTGAAAAAATATATTTATTTTTGTTTTAAATTTTGATTCCATTTTATTAGATGTTAAATTTAGTATATATTTTAACTTAAGTTATTTAAATTGTAGAAAAGAATTTCAATTATCAAATCTTTTGAATGGTAATATATATTTAAAATTTATATTAGTGAGCTAAATGATTTTACTATTCAAAAATTAAAATATTTTGTAAAAAATTTAATTATTTTTAGATCAATATTTTAAAATTAAATTAGTAACATGTTTAGTTAATTACAACTTAAATTAAAATATATTTTCGATGCATATGAATTTTTTAAATATTTTAAAGTCATATTAATGTTCTAAAATTAAATGAAATATTTATTTATAAAATAATTGTATATTTTAAATTAGTATTTCTTAAAAAAAATACTTTTGTAATATTTAATATGTATTATTTATTTTTATATTTAATTTATATTTTGATTTGATTTTTTTTATTTTTTTTATATGTTTTAGTTATTTTAAATGAAAACTGTTATGTGAAGGCAAAAAAAAGAAATAGTATTTTGGTTAAAACCTATAATAGCTATATAAATTTAAAATATTTTTAATTATTATAAAGTTAAATTAATTGTATGTTAAATTAAAATATATTTACTTTAAAATAATCCATGAATATTTTAGGTTTTTGTATATAATTTAATTTGTATTTTTATTAGATTTTATTTACTCTTTAGTTATTCTAAATTCACTATTTAATCCCATTGAATTATCATATTTTTTAATTTAAAAAATTTAACTTTTATTATTCTTACACTAATGTTCTAAAGTTAAATTAATTGTATGTTTCAAAGTAAGGAAATAATTTTTATTTACTTTTCAAATATTCACTACTTATTGATTAAATTTTTAATTTTTTTTACATTGTATTTTTTTAAGATTTTAAGATTTTAAAATTTTTATATTTTTGTATTATTGTGTGTACTAGTAAAAGTTAATATATACATTTAAATTAAATTTCATAAATTATAAAAATAAACCTTTAGCAATTATACTTTAAAATTAATAAAATATTTACACTTTAAGTTTTTATATTAGTAAAATTTAGTATATATTTTAACTTAAGTTATTTAAAATATAGAAAAGAATTTCAATTATCAAATCTTTTTGAATGGTAATATATATTTAAAATTTATATTAGTGAGCTAAATGTTTTTACTAGTTGTTTTTACTAGTTATAAATTAAAATATTTTTTAAAAAATTTAATTATTTTTAGATCAATATTTTAAAATTAAATTAGTAATATTTTTAATTAATTACTATTTAAATTAAAATATATTTTTCATGCATATTAATTCGGTAAACATTTTAAAGTCATATTAGTGTTCTAAAATTAAATGAAATGTTTATTTATAAATTAATTGTATATTTTAAATTAGTATTTTTAAAAAAATACTTTTTTATTATTTATTATGTATTATTTAATTTTGAATTTAATTTATATTTTGATTTGATTTTTTTTAATTTTTTATATTTTTTAGTTATTCTAAATGGAAACTGTTATCTGAAGGCAAAAAGAAAAAATAGTATTTTGGTTAAAACCTATAATAGTTATATAAACTGAATATTTTTAATTATTGTAAAGTTAAATTAATTTTATGTTAAATTAAAATATATTTACTTTAAAATATTCCATGCAAATTTTAGATTTTTGTATATAATTTAATTTGTATTTTTACTCTTTAGTTATTCTAAATTCACTATTTAATCCCATTGAATTATCATATTTTTGAATTTAAAAAATTTAAGTTTTATTATTCTTACACTAATGTTCTAAAGTTAAATTAATTGTATATTTCAAAGTAAGGAAATAATTAGCTTTAATTCTTGATGAAGCAGATTGTACTATTGATGATGAAAGTTCTTCAAACCTTGGCTTCCAAAAATATTTTTTTTGTATCTGCAAAAATTCAAAGAGAGTATTAGAGTGTGCCTTTTTACAAATACTTTCACTTTCACAAGAAGTTTCCAAAGGATCTAAAGAATTAGCGGTAGTAAAAATTCATGAACAAGTTCTTCAATTGAAAAGTACTTTGACATCTTCTATTGGTTGCTTACAAATATTAAACACATTTAGTTCCAAAGTTATATTTCCAAATGATAACTTCAAAATACCATTCATACAATTGATCAAAGTATTTGAAATTGTAAGAAAAGGACGACCCAAAATGATAGGAATATATGTATGTGTATGTGCAACAGGCTCTATGTCCAAACATTGAAATCCACTGGAAAGTAAAACTTATCAATTTATACCAACACATCTTCTACTATTCCCTTTGGAACTTCAAGCAAAGCATGCTTTATTCTAGTATTTCCTATGGTACATGAAATAGTTTGACAATCTGGATCTTTGTACTTGGATAGAGTGAATTGTTAAATGATTGAACTAACACTTTTAGTTAAAAATGCCTTCTTTTGTACATGATGTTTTCTTTTGATTGTACACAAATCTTTCAAAAATTTGGCATAAGAAGGAACTTGTTTAATTGCATCTAACAATGAATTATCAATCTTGACTTGTTGAAAAAGTTCAAAGATTTCCAAATTTGAGTTCAATTTTTGAGTTAGTTACAATATTTAAGGAAAAGGTGTTGGAGGTAAATATTTTTCTTTTTCATCTTTTTCACACTTACCTTTATTAAACTTACCTTCATTATCAACACAATTTTCATTTTTCATTCTTGAAGGTGGATTATAAACTTTCTCCTTGGGATAAATAGTCTTGTTAACAACTTTTCCACTTCGAAGAGTTGTGACCAAATTAGCCTCCTTGACAGAATTTTCACCTGAAGAAGAAATATGACACTGAGTGGAAGGATTAGGTTAAGGTTGAGCTGGAAACATACCTTTTGCCTAAGTGTGCAAAGAGGCAATTAATATTGAAAGTGTGTTTTTGATCTCATTGATGGCTTGTAAAGTTTGATTATTGATGTTTGTTTGTTCATACATAAATTCTTGCAAAGTCTCCTTAATGGATTTTATTCATGGAGCTGAATAAGAAGAAAAGTTTGGTGGCTTTTATGAATGCAGTAATTGGGCACGATTATCATTTTGCCAATTAAAATTAGGATGATTTCTCCTTTGTGGATTGCAAGTTTCAAAATATGGAAAATGAAAAGGTTTTTTGAATATGTTCATGAAATTTGCTTGTACTGGAATGTTTGGACATTCATTGGTGAGTGCCCCATAAGTTCACAATTGCTACAAACTTCTTTCTTTTACACAAATTTTATTTTCTTTACTTTTTTAAGTTCCATGGATTCAACTTTTCTTATTAAATTAGCAATCCTAGCATTTAGATCACCTTATTAACTAAGGTAATATTTTCTTTTATTACTATTAGCAAGATTAGATCGAATAGAACATTCAGAAGAATTAACACTTGCCATGATTGAGAGTTTTCTGCCAAATGATCTAAATATTTTAGGGCTTCATCAAATTCTTTGTCAAGAAACTCATCATTACAAATTATTTTAACAAATTATTTTGTTTATAGAGTTAAACCTTTATAAAAGAAACTAATTAAGCTCTATTTATCAAAACCATGATGTGGGCATGAATTTAACAAATCTTGAAATCTTTCCCAACTTTGAAAGAAAACTTCATTAGAATTTTGGGAGAGGTTTGCATTTGTCTTTTCAAAAGCATTAGTTTTATGAGTTGGAAATGACTTTTTCAAAAATTCAGCTTGCATTTCTTGCCAAGTGCCAATTGACCTAGTTTTTGCTTTATCTTTTAAAGAAAAATAAAATAATTTGAGCATAACAATCTCATTTGTACAACTTTGTTCATCAAAAGTAGCACATACTTTATCAAATTTTTTCAGATGCAAGTAAGGGCTTTCAGATTCTAAACCATAGAAATTAGGAAGTAAAAGGATCATACCTTGCCTGAATCAAAAGTTATTTGCATTGAGAGGAAAAATAAAGCAAAAAGGAGAAGAATTTAGAGAAGGTTGCAAGTAATAACACATGGTACACACCTGTTG
The DNA here is from genome assembly GCA_019321725.1 of Paulownia fortunei. Classification (NCBI taxonomy): domain Eukaryota; kingdom Viridiplantae; phylum Streptophyta; class Magnoliopsida; order Lamiales; family Paulowniaceae; genus Paulownia; species Paulownia fortunei. The sequence continues at coordinate 18,558,335 of CM033106.1, forward strand.
ATTCTCATTTTCATCATTTACACTTTTATTTTCAGCCATGGTGGAAGTGTGTGGAAGTGACTCAAACAAATTTTAGAATTATTTCTAACTAAACGTCGATAATTATGACTACGATACTATATAACCATATAACCATAAAGAAAATAAACACACAATATCTATAAAAGAGACATATTTACAAACCTGAAAACTTACCTTGTCTTCCCTGGTAATGGTACCAAAAACTTGCAACAACTTTAAGATTGCAAACCCAAGTGCTGGTTGTGTCGAGTAATATATTTCTCATAAGTCCGAGGTTGATCCACAGGGAAGTTGTTTGAAGATTATATTTCTAAAAAAAAGATGGGCTTTATGGGTTTTAGAATATAAAAAAATAATGTATGCTATAACTTAAAAAACACAAAGTAATAAAGGTATTGAGAATTAGGGATCCGCTCTTTAGTTTTAGATAGATGAATGATTATTTATTCTTTTTACCTCTTTTAATTGCCACTATTGGTATCCATACATAATGAAGGTTCCAATGGGAAGATGTTATCAAATAGCTCATGCATCAAAATAATCATGATATTGTCTTACTATTTGCGAATTATCTCTTAACATCAACACTTGTTTATGAGATCAAGTATTTATTCACACCTTTGTCTACAACAAATCAATGTTTCACGTTAGTGATTGGTGTATAAAACCAAACGTCTAGCCAAATCAACCTAATTAGTTGTTGTAGCATTAGTGATATATAAATCAAGAATCACCACAAAAAAAGTAAAATTTAGATAAAAAATTTAAAACAATAATACAACACACTTAAATATGTTCTATCTTCATAACCATTCATTTTCCTCCATCAAGAGGTTTAGCCTTTCTACTCAACTAAATGAAATTTTAACAAACATAATGAAAGTAGAAAAGACTATAAATAGAAGAGAAACTAGAAAATACATTTCTATTACTAATAAAAAACTTATATTACTACTTAAAATTTAGCCTAAAGAAAGACAACAATAAAACTTCATTTTCCTCTCTACCTTCCACTCTTACATGCTTAATACATGGCTTATTTAAAGTGCTTGGAGTATGCTAGAGGCCAAACATATAATAGAGGAGTTAAACAATCAAGTGGTATGCTAGTTGTCAAGAGTTGGTAAGTTGTTACACCAAATCCTCTAAATTTTCACCTACCCAATTGAATCAAATTTTCAGGCTGGATACAACCAGATTTTGATGATAGGTAAGGAATCAAAGATGTAGATATTTCTTGCTAATACATTTGCATATATCATTTGTCAAATTTAGCTGTTGAATGAGGAAGATAAGGTAAAATTACGGGATCATGTTCAAGAGTCATCCTTCAACATCAGCAGCGTATTTTAGCATGTTTATTGACCATTTTGACATATTTTTTCACCATATTATCTTTCATAAACTTGTTTATCCACCTCTTGTGCATAACACATCCAAATTTCAGCCCAAAAGTAATTTTGTTTAAGAGATAGACCCAATTGGTAAAGTAGGTCATGACAGGGCTTAACTTTGATCTGAATTTTTGGTGAATCATTTTGTACAATCACTTGTAATCTAACTTCTTTGATCATTATACATTTAGTATGGGATCTAATGTTTACATGAACTTGTAGATGAATGATTATCAGTTATTCCTAAAATATGAAAATGCTTTAATTGAGAGTTCTAATGACAATTTCTAAGCGAAAATAATTATATAAATTTTAATTAATTATATACTTTTAAATATTCATCAGTCAAGATTTGAAGATGTATAAATACACATTGCATGGGAAAGTTTTAGAGTTCGAGAAGCTACCTAAAATTGTCCCCTCCCTTAGTAGTAAATTATTTTCACTCATCCATATTTTTCTTGGTCCAGTTGTATCAATTTGGTTATAGGCTGTACACATAAACATATTAATTCTTCTATCATAAGTTGATATTAGAATTAATCTGCACTCCCAAATTTTTTAGTTAGAAATAAAGGAGTTGATTCTTTCTAGCAAAAGTTTCAAATCCATGATACTGCTCATTGAATCGATACCATCAGAGGGAAGACACTTGGATTTCTACGATAAACTAAATTTCTGACTAAAGGCCATGATTTGAATTGTTCAAATCCTTATCAATAGTTGAAGTGCACTTGAAGGTATAATCACAAATTTTATTTTATTTTTAGTTAAACGAAAGTATCTCGGTGTAAAAAAAAATCGCATCGAATCTGAGACTACTTGTATAAATGTTATGAATTTCTACTGCGTAAAGTCCTATGATTTTATGAATCCAACAGTGGTATCAAAACTCAGGTTACCACACTTAGATATGTTCGTGAATATATGTTTTGATTTCATATGATGAAATTTGAATATTTAATATGTCTTTCATATGCGTTAAAAATGTTTTAAATAATTTTTGAATGGGATAAACGATTACAATGGTAAATTTTAAAAACTAAGTATAAAATTTGAAGTTTGACATCAAAATCGGGCTAGAATTGTGTCTGCACTAATCTGGCATTACAGCACTGCTTAGAGATGCCATAATGCTAGTGGTCATAGAACCAAGTGGGAGGGCCATAGCATGGGAGCTTTTTGAAGCTTCGACACCAAGTGCTAGGAGTAGATGCCGCGGCATGGGAGTCTAGAATGGCCCAAAAGCTTCCAAAGCTCTGCGGCTGAGAACTTAATAATGTGGCGCGGTCGGAAACTTTTTCAAAGAGGTTGCAGCATGAAGCCCAAAGGCCGTAGAGTCCATACTAGTTTCAAAAGTTTTCTATTTTCATGTAAAAGTCAATTTTAGTTTATTCAATTTTTAAAACTAATGGTTAAATTTAAAATTAATAATTTTTTTTTATGAATAACTAAAAGTTTTATCCCAAATCTAAAAATCAGCATATGAAAGACAAGTGATTTTACTTGCTTTGAATTTATTACAAGAGATGTGTAAATTAGGCATGTATGTATGAATGATCAAAGAGCCTAGACCAATGTATAGATATTTTATGCGCGTTATGAATATGTAGTTCTAATCTTTATACATTTTAATTAAAATAAGGCTTACCAGTCTCGTCTTTTTATTTTTTACTCAAAATATAATTTTTTCCTCCCTCTTATGTACTTCCTTTGAAAGAAATTTCAAGGTTCTTGTTAGGAATAGCAATTGTAATGTGAGTAGTATTAGGCTGTGAGAAAATATTTTTCTTTTGTTTGACAAAAAGACATAGCAAGATGGAGAAAAATAATGAATGAAGGCTTATGAATATATAGGTGATACGTTTATGTAATAGATAAGATCTATTTGTATTTTTTTGTCATCTTTAAACTAACCAAGATCCACATAGGATATGACTTTGGATCATTTTTATTTATGTATATATGTTAGATGCATACATAGATTTTTAATGCTTTTCTTTGTACTCTGCTTGCGTATAATTAGGTTAGTGGAACATTAGATAAACAAAATAACATAACATGAGGTCTTGGAATTACAAAGAATACCCTCACGTGAAAGTCAAGTTTAAAGAATTTGTTAGAATTCTATATCAAACAAATATGGATAAAATTAGGCTGGGCCTAATTGTCTATGCCTTTTATCAAACGTAGAAGTCATGACGATATACCATATTTAAGACAATGAGTCGTGGGATGCCTAAGTGATGGAAAACTGTGATCTCTACTAAGCATGTGGATGCCCATGGGATGGACTTGTGTTTAATCATTGTCCATGAGTCATGGGACGTTTAGATGCTCCATCCACATGGATGTTTGATCGGTATCGCTCGATACTTAGTTCCATATATCGTCATATTATTGGGTCATATGGGAAGTGGTAAGACAAAACATATTAGGGGTTTCATGATGTAATTAACAAGGTTGTTGTATACCTTTTGATATTTTATATGGTCTCATATTCTTGGGCATGTAAAATATTAATTGGACCTCAAGCCTATTATTAAATTAAGATTTTTTAATTCTCTATCCAGAGGGTGATGGAATTTGAATAAAATAGTGAGAGATATTTATAAGGAAAGACCATATTACAAATGAATATATTGTCGAATGAATGATTTTTTTTCTATCTCACATATTTGTAGATTAGATCTCAAAATAGCCAAAAATCCACTAGCATTTATTATATACATGAATAAATTAACTGGTTCCAACTATGTCGATTGGTTTAGAAATATTCAGATTGTTCTCTAGTCTAAAGAAAAGGTCTTATGTCCTTGATGTGACATCGTCGTCGATTGCACTGGTAGATGCCATTAAGGAAGAGCTTGTAGAGCACCACAAGCAAGTTGAGGATGACTTACAAGCTCGGTGCTATATGAATGTCAAATGAGTTACAGAGGCAACATGAGAATATAGCACATGTTGTTGATATTCACATTCACCCACAAGAGTTGTATGGTGAACACACTAGGCAGGTAAGATATCAAGTCTTGAAAGAGCTATTTTGTTGTCGTATGACAGAAGACTCTTCAAGACCATGGGCTGAAGATGATAGGCTTTATCAAATGGCTTGAGCCCTTGGAGTCATTATGGGTAATGAACTTTATGTGAATCTCATCTAACAGTATCTGCCATCATCATTTGACACCTTTGTGGTGAACTTCAATATGCATAAAATGGAGACTAGCATCATAGAGCTTGTCAACATATTGAAGATGGCTAAAGCTACCATGAAGAAGCATAAGCATGACATGCTGGTTGTCTCTTCGTCCTAATCCAAAAAAGAAGAAGAAAGGTTTTTCTAAGAAGGGAAAATCTTGAAGGTATCTAGTGGAGTGGATACAGGTTCCAAAGATAATGATAAGTATCATTATTGTGGCAAGCTGGAGCATTGAAATAGGAATTACAAGGAGTAACTTGCAAGTGCCACTATTTTGTTGAAGTTGTTTTGGTTAACGATACTTCTTGGGTATCAGATACCGGATATAGTTCTCATCTTTGCAATGACTTACAGTCCATGGAAAAAAGCAAAAAGCTAAGTAGAGCGGAGACTACCTTGTGGCTGGGGAATGGAGTAAGAGTTGCTACATTAATCATAGGGACAATCCACTTAGCTTTAGGCATTGGAGTTATGATAGATTAAAATAACTATCTTTATGTTCCTGAATTGATTAAGAACATTATTCTAACACCAGTTTTGGATGGAGAGGGATTTAGTTTTATAATTTTTAATGGAAATTATTTCATTTTTCATGCTTTTTTATTGATTCATACTGGAGTATTGACAAATGCTTTAAATACTATTACACCCCAAAACTCCATTTTCCATATTTAACAAAATAAAAGAAAATTGAATAATCATAGTTCCACGTACATATGGCACACTAAATTAGGTCATATCTCTAAGAAGAGAGTTCACAAATTAGCATAATTGCTCAACCTTGAGGAAGCAAGAAATGCCAATGTGTGAGTTTTGCCTAAAGGGAAAGACCAAGTCATCATTTATTAGATAAGTGGGGCATGTTGTGAATCCTTTGGATTTGATCTATATGGACGTATGTGGTCCACTAAGTGTTAGTGCTCGAGGGAACTGCCAATATTTCATACCTTTACCGATGATTACTTTAGGTTTGGGTATGTGTACCTCTTAAGATACAATTTTGAAGCCTTTGAAAAGTTCAACGACTTTAAGCATGAAGTGGAGAAACAAACAGGACAAAGTACTAACACTTTTCAATCTGATCGAGAAGGCAAATAATTCAGTTCATAGTTTCTTGGTTATCTAAAGGATAATGAGATTCTCTCATAGTAGACTCCGCTTGCAACTCCACAACTAAATAGGGTAGTTGAGTGAAAGAACCGAACATTAGTAGACATGGTTTGGTCCATAATAAGCTTCACTAGACTTTATTTTTCATTCTAGGATTGTGCTCTAGAAATGGCGGCAACTCTATTGAATAGAGTGTCATTAAAGTTGGTACCTAAAATGCCATATAACATATGGTACAACAAGACCCCTTGCTACAAATATCTTACCGTATGGGGATGCCTGCTTATGTAACGCATTAAATGGAGATAAGTTGGATAGTAGATCCATCTTATGCAAGTTTGTGGGGCACACAGTTCTCCATGAAGGATTTGAGAGAAACATCCTGTATTTTGGGGATCAAGATCTTTGGAGATAGATCGAAGAGGATGATCGGACTATTTCAATCTTTGTACATAGATAAGATGCTGAATAGCTACGACATAGAGGAATTTAAGAATGAGTCATGGTATCCCTTTCTCTAAATCTATACCCCCAAACACTCCTGAGAAAAGAGAGAATGACTATTATACCATATACATCCATCATGGAAGCATAATATATGCCATGCTATGTACTAGGCCCGATGTTGTATAAATTTTGAGTATTATGAGCACATTGCTATAACTTTAAGGTTGAAAACCCAAATGCATGTTGTGTCAAGTAATAAATTTCTCAGGAGTCCAAAATCAATCCATAGAAAAGTTGTTTGAAGTTTTTAGGATTATATTTCTTAAAAGATAGGCTTTATGTGGTTTACAATATAAAGAAAAATTTATGCTATAACTAAGAAATCAAAGTAATAAAACTACTGAGGATTTGCGATCCGCTATTGAGTTTTGAATGGAGAAATGATTATTTACTCATTTTACCTCTTTTAAATTCCACAATTGAAATATATACATAATGAAGGTTCCAATGGAAATATGTTATCCAATAGCTCATGCATTAAGATAATCATGATATTGTCTTACTATTTGCAAATTATTTCTTAACACCAGTTCTGGTTTATGAGATCAAGTATTTATGTACACCTTTGTCTACAACAAATTAATATTTCATGTTAGCAGTCAGTAGGGTAAAACCATATAGTAAGCTAAATGAACCCAAGTATTTATTGTGCCATTGGAGATATATATATCAAGAATCACCACAAAATAAGGAAGATTTCAATTAAAAATTAAAACAATAATACAACACACCTGAATATTATATGCCTTTATAACCGTTTATCTTCTTCCATCAAGAGATTCACCATTTCTCCTCAGCTAAATGAAATTTAGAAAGATATAATGAAAGTAAAAAAGACTCTAAATAGAAGAAAAACTAGAGAATACATTTCTATTACTACTAGAAAATTTAGCTTAAAGAATGACAACAATAAAACTTTCTTTCCCCCTCTAAAGGTTTTTGTGTATCTTGAATGCCATCCAAAAGCCCTTATTTATAGTAGAAAACTATCTAAATTGGTATCTCCAAATGCATTCCAAATTAACTTCAAATGTTCTCTATATTCACATGTCCTTTACAGATTGGAATTTTGTCACACATTTTTCTCCATGCAATCAGTTGAATTTGAAAACATGATCAACATAAAAATTGTAAATTTGTCTGTTAGCTTTATTTTCAAACTAGAATCACCTAAATTCCAATCGCTAGGGAGAAATTTATGCTTGATTTAAAAAGATGTATCAGCATAGATAGATCATTTCCAATGCACATAATTGAATGAAATGTTTGCTATAATCAATGCTAAATTAGGCTGAGCTTCCAACATAAAATTCTATCTTTTGGCTTTCAAATGAAGTAAGACTCAGGTCCGTAGGGCTTTTGAACATGGAATTATACCCAAAATACAAAAACTGCATAAGTCAAGAAATATGCTTGATTTGAATTTAATACAAGTCCAAGTGATTTCTTACATATATTTTGATCTACATATGATGGACTTAGGCCAAAATGACCTTTTTCTTCTAATTGTAATGGTTATTTGATCCAATGAAATATTATCTCCCAACTTTCTCACGAAATGTGTTGTCTTCTTCGGTTTTATTTTGGCTCTTTTTGACCACTTTTTTTTCATTGATTCCTTAACACAAAATATTAATAAAACTATAATATTAAAAAGAATAAATCAAGAAAAGTATAGAGGATTTGATACAAAAATATATCAGAATATACACTTATCAAATTCCTCCACACTTAACCCTTGCTTATCCTTGAGCAAGTCTGAAACAAACCTAAACTAATACACTTTTGTGGAAAATCATAATTGTATTTAGCATATCCAACAAGCCCTTAAACCCATAGGTGGTTCATAGAGGACGAGTTATAGTCTCGTAAGAGTTTCCAGCAGTGATACCATAAACACCTATAATAACTAACTTCCAACTATTGTTCTCAGAAAATAACAAAGTAATATGAAAATGAAATCAAATAAGTGTTGAATCTAACCCTTAATCATTCAAAATTAAATATATTTCCCTAATAAACATACTCAATTGCGTGTGTGTGAATAGTTAATGTCAATAGTGACAAAACCATTCATGCTTCAAATAAGTGAATTCCCTTAGAACCACACAAAAACTATCACTGAATCTCTAATGGAAGAGTTAAATATCATAGATTCTTCCTTTGGTACAAATTTCCACTACACCAAAGGCACAATAGGAAACCAAAAGGTCTTCAACAAAGCAAATTGTAGTGATGTTGCTAATAAATAAAATGATAGGATGCAACAAAGGATCTAAAACCTGTTTCATCATTCTTATTGATTTTGCAACATCCTATTTTTAGTTTTAACTTATAATATTAACACTTTGTAATATTTTCTTAGAAGAGAAGCTCTGCCACACTTATCTTTTATTCCAACCCAAATTTCTTTTACAAGCTCAACTTATCAACATAATATCTCTTAAATTCCAAATTATTTTAAGAACAAGGGTAGGATAATAGTGTATTTAGGCTAGGTAAAAAGATGTGGTTACTAAAAAAAGTTGTTTATTGAAAAGCTCAAAGTGGCTCGCTATGGGGGATGTTCTCTTGGAGCATCACATGGGGAACAAACTGATTTGGCTATGGTGATAGAATGTCTAATGCCTTAATCATTTTTCAAGTAGTGCTTAATCAGTTATTCACCTTAATAGACCAAAAGAAAAAGTTCTAACACTCAACCCCTTCATGCCAAAAATCCAAGTGATGATTAAAGCGAGGGAATAAGAACTAGCTATTTTGACATGCTTGTCTCCATACCAAATAACATAAGTATTTGTGCAAAAAGATTTGAGAATGATCATTATAAAAATATATTAACCAAAGAATAACATCAAAGTCCAAAACAATACCCATTATCAATCAAACCATATTATCCGAATGCATCCTCATTGTTTAATATGTTAGGTATTCTGTCCTAAATATATGACACTTTTAACTTATCTCCAATGGATATACCTGTGATATTTTGTACTGTTAAAGATTTTAGGATAACTTCTAAAATTTTGACTCTTCCTACATGAGCAGAAGTAGCAACACTCCCCATTAATCCCGGACTACCTCCCGTATACACTAAATGAAATTTTCTTCCTACTAAAGTTTTACCCAGGTTATTGGCTGCCCCTATAAACTCACTATTCTTTCCTGGATTGGTTCCATAAAAGACATAAATACAGTTGATCTTGCGAGTAAAAGACCCTCTATTTTTTATTTTTTTTGAAAGTGAGTAGTGCAAAAATGGAGTAAGTACAATGCTATTTATTAAGGTGTAAACAGGGAATACATTTATTGCACATCTTTTTCTTTTATTAGAAAGGTTGAAAATATGGACATAAAATTTGAAAATTTGCTATTTACACGTGAATGTACATGTAGTTGTGACTATAACTCACTTCTTCCTCTGGTTTTACATCCAATAATAGCTTAAACACCCTCTATAGGTCGATGATATGTTTCCCATCTAATTTTCTTATAAATTGGAAAATAGGGTCTTTTAATGTCAAATTCCCAAAACTATAATGCTCATATTCATCTCGAAAGTGATTCCATAATTCAAGAATTACACAATGCACTAATCCATATGAATATGTGTCCCACTGGGTTCATTAACATGTTCTAATATAGATGTGGTGTATTTGATCCCTAACATTTAGGGCAATGTTGTAAGATTTATAATACATCAATTAAGTGAGGTTAGTATGCATTTAAGATGTGGAACAAAGGTGCACAAAAAGTTGTATTCGGTTATAGTTTGTAAGTAGTAAGGTTGTTTAGTTAAACTGAAATTTAAGATCTTTATACTACATTAAGTATAATGAACTTGTTAATTGAGGATGGTGATTGATATCTTGTATTTTTATAGATTGTTTCACATCTAGGGTTGGGGAGTAATACTTAAAAAACCTAGAAGTAACATACAATTGATCAAAGGTAAGCAAAGATTCATTGCAACTATAATGCATAGACATAGTAAATGTGTGATTTACATGTAATACCATAGATCATATGTGCATAGCAGACGGCACGCATTACTGTCATTAATGTCCATTGAACAGACATACATGGGCATTGATACGTGCATGCATCATATACGAGCATTGTGATAAATCTAGCATTACATGGCATGATTGTGAGAAAGAAAAATATTTTGCTGACCACTACTAGTACACCAAAGCATACATGGATTTGTATGGTTATATGTATGGATTTGCAGGTTCGCGTGTATGGATTTGCATGTGTATGAGTATGCATGGATTTTCATACTTATATCATTATTAGCCATTGGATTATGGCAGTGTGCAGAGCTCTTTTTCGATGCATGAGATAGTAGTATTGGTCAAGGGCCCAAGAAAGAAATGATTTTGAGAGAAATATTTTAATGCATGGAATTGCATTGTGGGAATAGCAATTTGAGATGCATGACTTGATATTGTGAATTATTTTTTGACATGCATAATCTTTACTTGTTGAGCGTTAGGTTATATAGTTTATGCATTGTAGGTGAGTCTGGTGATACTTGATACCATAGACTTACTTGGCAAGTCGTTGGGGTTCCTGCACGTTCTGAGGATCAGTGTGCATGGATGACGACCTACTGGGTTATGTTGTGGGCATATTCTAATTTTTACAATTATTATTATTTGTAAATTGTTATCTATATATAAAGGGTTACAAGATGTAAAATGTCCTTACTTCTTCCGAAAGTGTAGGCTATTATTTTGATTTTTGAGTATTATCGTATTATAACTTTGGGATGTCGTGTCCTATATAACTCTTGAAATTTTAAACTAAATAAGTTTGAGAATATTGTGACTGTGATGGTGTTGTATTTTTTTATATAAACAGTGATTTTTCTATATATAGGGTTATATGTAAGAAAACACTTTTACTATTTTTCAAAGTGCTACAGTTGACAAAAAAATTATATATATACACATGTACACACATGTGCTACCTTGTCAAAATTATTGTTATATTAATATCTATATTTAGTGGTGGGGTGTTATAATGCGTCTCACGAGTCAACATAATGTCATCAAATGACTCCTTACTCAATCCATCCATAATGAATTGAATTTTATCTTCTCAATTTTTAAAAACTATTCCTAAGGAACGACACTTTATGTTGCAAGTGCATCGAGCACATTTGTTAAAAACTTATATTTACCAAAAATAGGCATGTATCTAGTAAGCAAGTTTGAAAACTCATATGAAAACCCACCTACTACTCTTACCTTTGCTTCAATTATTTATGGTATATCCCCTAGGATGCCCTTGTGCATAAGCATCTATAATTTTTCAATCCTGGGTGTATAAATTTTTAAAATTGCATTTTTAGAAAGAAAAGGAAATCGCTTCTTGAGAGTTAGAAGAATGTCATCTATTTTGAAAAGAACAAGAAAAGAGAAGGAGAAAAAGAGAGAAACTTTGTACAGAGATTTCAGTTATTTGGGAAACTAATAAATCCGACTTCAATAGCCATAGAGTATCATTATCCGCTATTTAACTAGGAAAAAAAAAGAAAAAAAATAAAAGAAAGAAGCCTACAAAACAAACAAATTTAGAGAAAATATGTATATATATATATACATACTAATCATAATAAGGCTCAAAAAGAAAAATAATTTCCTCTTATGAAAATTGATCCTCTAGAAATGATTTAAGTCTTTGTCCATTTACTTTGAATACATGACCATTTCTAGGATTCTCAATGATAATCGCCCCATAAGGATATATCTCTTTTACAACATAAGGACCACTCCATCTTCATCTCAATTTTCCAGGAAATAAATGCAATTGAGAACTATAAAGCAAAACCTTTGACCAATCTCAAATATTTTTCTTGAAATTTTATTATCATGAAATTCTTTAATTCTTACTTTATGAATTTTAGAATTCTCATACGCATCATTTCTCATTCTTCAAGTTCATTCATTTGCAATTTGCATAATTCTAAAGCTTCATCAAGGTTAAAGTTAAACATTTTTTATTTCCCAATAAGCTTTATGTTCAAGTTCAAGAGGTAAATAACTAGGTTTTCCATAAACTATCCTTTAAGGAGACATGTGTAATGATGTTTTAAAAGCAGTTTTGTATGTCCAAAGTGTATGAGTAAGTTTAAGAGACCAATTTTTACGATTTGGGTTAATGTCTTTTCTAAATTTTGTTTTATCTCCTTATTCGCAAGTTCAACTTGTTCATTTGTCTGAGAGTGATAAGGGGTTGCTTTATGTATGATTACATATTTTCTCATTAAAGTTCCAAAAACTTTGTTATAAAAATATTTTCCCTAATCACTGATAATGAATTGAGGAATTCAAAATTGACTTAGTATTTTCTATCAAAAATCTTATCACTATTTTGTGATTAATGCTTCAACAGGAATTACCTTGATCCATTTTGAGACATAATTTATGGCGACTAATATGTAATTAAAATCAAATGATAATAAAAATGGTCCTATGAATTCAAATCCAACAGTCAAAGATTTCAATCACTAGGTTGGGGTGTAGGGGCATCTTGTTTCGCTTTGAAATGGATCCTAACTTTTGAAAAATGTGTAAGTATCTTTGAAAAGAGTTGGCTAATAAAATCCACAGTGTAAGATCTTTGTAGTGGTTTTCTTTGCCGAAAAGTGATCACGACGTGCCTCTAAATGACAAAATTTAAGAATATTACCTTTTTCATTATTAGGCATGCATCTTCGAAAGATTTGGTTTGGATAATATTCGACTAGGTATAGATCATCCCAATAAAAGTTTTTCAACTCGATCAAAAACTTCTTTTTATCTTGGGATTTCCAATGCGATGACACCTTTCCTATCGTAAGAAAATTAACAATGTCAGCAAAACAAGGTAAAATTGAAATATTAAATAGTTGTTAATTAGCAAAAATGCCATTAATGGGTGTAGTTTGAAATGAGTTGTCATAAATGAGTCTTGACAAATGATCAGCCACCACATTCTCTAATCCTTTATTATCTCGAATCGTAATGTTGAATTCCTAGAGTAAAAGAATCCACTTAATCAATCTAGGCTTGACATCTTTTTTCGAACAAAAGATATTTCAAAACTGCATGATCACTGAAAACAACAACTGGTGAGCCAACAAGATAAGATCTAAATTTGTCTAATGCAAAAACTACAATAAGTAATACTTTTTCAGTTGTTGAATAATTCAATTGAACAATATTCACAGTTTTACTTGTATAGTAAATGACATATGGTTTCTTATCTTTTTTTGTCCTAAGACAGCTCCAATAATATAGTCAATGACATTACACATTATTTCGAAAGACCAAGTCCAATCTGGAGGCTGCATGATTGGAGCAAACGAAATCATGTTTTTAAGCTTAACAAAAGCATTTTTACATTTTTCAGTCTATTCAAAAACAGTGTCTTTTGTTAGAAGATTACATAAAGGTTTATATATTATACTAAAATCTTTGATAAATCTTCTATAAAAATTAGCATGTCATAAAAAAGATGTTACCTCCTTCGCAAACTTTGGTATTGGAAAATTGGCAATTAACTCGATTTTAGATTTGTCTACTTCAATATCTTTTAATGAAATAATGTGTCCAAAAACAATAATAGTTGTTACCATGAAATGACACTTCTCCCAATTGAGTACAAGGTTATTTTATTCACATCTGATCAAAATATTTTCTAAATTAGACAAGTAATCGTCAAGTGAATTATTGCAAAAATTAGTGAACGCAAGTGCACATTATCGTATACAAGTAATAAAGTGATGAATAAATTATTGTTCCTACAAGGATTGTTGAATTATTAATTACCAAAATTATGTTAACTCTAATTTTATTTGAATAAACGAAAATGGGTGATTATGATTACAAACTAAGTCTACCTACACTAACTAATGATCAAAATCAACTAATGATCAAATTCAAAAACTCAAAAGTTTAGAGTTATGATTTCACCATAATTAATACACATTGAATAATTCATCTCATCAATCTCAATTTAATTCCCAAGTGATAGTCGAGAATCCCTAAATTATCCACTAACCTCTCCCAAGGTCTAATGAAAATATTATCAATTGCTAACCCACTATATTCTTATGTGAATTACAACAATCAACAATTCATCAGGTTCTATGGATCTCTAACAAGACTACACAAACCATGCAAGTATATTCCTATCTTATAAGCAATTTATGATTTTCTACACCTAGAACTAGATATATATATCATCTCCCGGGTCAATATAATTAGCAAATTATTTAATTAATGGCCAATTAATTGAAAGCATTAAGAACAATGTAGAAAACTCAACTTGATAGATAAATTAAGAATTGACTTAATAAAAATATTCAACACATCATAATTAGATTACATCACAACTATAGAAAAATAAATTAGTTCATGATGGTAAAAATGAAAGATAACTCAACAATATCCATGAACATAATTAATGAGAAAAAGAGGAGAATGAAATAAAACTTGGAAGTAGGATGAGTTTCTTCCCCTTGTAGATGTCTTCTTCTCAACTCTTGGAAGAATTCTCTCATCTTCTTCTTCTTCTTCCTTCTTATTTCTTAGCTCGTTTTCTCTTCTCTCCCTCTCTACAAATCTGAAATGGAGGCTTTTGGAATACTTAAATTTGATAGGAGATGCTCTAAAGAGGGTATAAAATACCAATTTGCCCTTACTTGCCCAGTTGACAGTGCCTAGGCACTGCAGCACTTTGCAGTCTAGTGAGGGCAATGCCTAGGCGCTGCACATTTTGTCCTAGACAGACATTGCAGCACCTAGGCGCTGCTCTTGCTGTCCAAGTTTGATTTCTGTTGTACTTATAGCCTATTTTAACTGCTTTTTCACCCATTTCTAGGCTAACTTGGCATTTGGTGTCTTCATATGAATTGTATCTCTATATTTAGACTTTAGATAGGAACTTGAATCAATTCAATATGAAATCTGTGGAAAGATTTATTTCTAAAATACCAAGATATGTCATACCTGAAATGTTCAATCAAGTGTAGACTATTTAACCCAATTTTTGTCCTTGCAATAGAAAGAATTGGATTTCATGATAAATATAAACATTATAGATATTCTCTTGGCTTTCCAATGATTCAAGAAACAAGTCAAAATGATATTGTAGCAAAATGTTATGATTTAAATATGAACACTGCCCCAATAGCACCAAAAATCAGATTATTGAAAATTTAAACCAAGTTTTATGTTTATTTCCATTTTCTCCTCATTATGCTATTACCTACAATATTTCAAACTAAATGCATAAAAAGTAACAAAATACTAAAAAACTACACAAAAAGTTAAGCAAATGGTACTCAATTAATGGGTATAAATTCCACTTATCATGAATTACCAAAAGTAGAAAAATCATCCATGAAAACTTCAAGAAAACATTCTTCCATGTCACTAAAAATACTAAGTATGCATCGTTGGATTGTAGATGATACATTACATAATCTAAAAGGCATCCCACGATATGAAAAAGTACCGAAAGGATATGTAAAAGTAGTTTTGTCTTGATCTTCAAGTGCAATTGCAGTTTGATTATACACAAAATATCCATCTAAGAAACAGTAAAATTCTTATCCCGCAACTCTTTCAAAGATTTGATCCATGAAAGGTAATAGAAAATGATTCTTTCTAGTAATTGAGTTGACTTTCCTATAGTCAATGCACATTCACCAACCAATAATAGTTCTAGTTGGAATTAATTCATCATTCTCATTCTTGACTATAGTAAGTCCAGATTTCTTTCGTACAACTTGAGTAGGACTTACCCATTTAATATCAGAAATAAGATAAATGATTTTGTTATTAAAGAGTTTAATGAAAGTTCTTCAAACCTTGGTTTCCAAAAATATTTTTCTTATATCTTCGAAAATTCAGAGAGAGTATTAGAGTGTCTTTTTACAAATACTTTTACTTTCAAAACAAGTTTCCAAAGGATCAAAGTAATTAGTGAAAGTAAAATATTCATAAACAAGTTCTTCAATTGAATCTAGTTTCTGTATTTCGACATCTTCTATATGTTGCTTACAAATATTAAACACATTTAGTTCCAAAGTCATATTTGTAAAAGATAAATTAAAAATACCATTCCTACAATTAATCAAAGCATTTGAAGTTGTAGGAATAGGACGACACAAAATGATAGGAATTTGTGTATGTGTATGTGCAATAGGCTATGTGTCTAAAATAATGAAATCCACTGGAAAGTAAAACTTATCAATTTGTACCAACACATCTTCTACTACTCCCTTTGGAACTTTAATCTAATCATCAGCTAGTTGGAGTACAACAAAAGTTCTTTATATGTTCTCCCAAACCTAACTATTCATAAAAGAAGAAAGGTAGAAGATTTACACTAGCACCATAATCAAGCAAAGCATGCTCTATTCTATTATTTCCTATGGTATATGAAATGGTTAGACAAGTTGGATCTTTATACTTGGGTGGAGCAAATTGTTGAATGATTGAACTAACACATTCAATTAAAAACATCTTCTTTTGTACATGATGTTTTCTTTTGATTATACACAAATCTTTCAAAATTTTGGCATAATGTGGCACTTGTTTGATTGCATCCAATATTGGAATATTAATATTGACTTGTTTTAAAAACTTCAAAGATTTCAGCATTTGAGTTCAACTTTTGATTCAGTTTAGTCTCCTTGATTGAATTTTCACCTAAAGAAGAAATATGAAGGATTAGGTTGAGGTTGAGCATGAAATTTACCTTTTTCATAAGTATGTAAAGAAGCTATCAGTATTAAAAGTGTGCTTTTGATCTCATTAATGGCTTGTGAAGTCTGGTTATTGATGTTTGTTTGTCCATACATAAATTCTTACAAAGTCTCTTCAAGGGATTTTGTATGTAGAGCTAGATAAGAAGGAAAGTTTGGTAGCTTTTGTGAATGTAGCAATTGGGCACAATTTTCATCTTGCCAACTAAAATTGGGATTATTTCTCCATTATGGATTGTAAGTTTCAGAATATGGAGAATGAAAAGACTTTTTGAATGTGTTCATGACATTTGCTTGTGTTGGAATATTTGGGCATTCATTGGTGGAGTGCCCAATAAGTTCACAAATGCTACAAACTTCTTCATCTTGCATAAATCTGATTTTCTTTACTTTTTTAAGTTCCATGGCCTCAACATTTCTTGTTAAACTAGCAATTCTAGCATTTAGATCATCTTCTTTACTAAGGTAATATTTCAATTTATTACTATTAGCAAGATTAGATCTAATAAAACCTTAGCAAGAATTAACACAGTGCCATGATTGAGAGTCTTCTACCAAATGGTCTAGATATTCTAGGGCTTCATCAGGTTCTTTATCAAGAAACTCACCACTACATATTATTTCAACAAATTGTTTTGTTTTTGGAGTTAAACCTTCATAAAAGAAACTAATTAAGCGCCAATTTTCAAAACCATGATGTGGGTATGAATTTAACAAATCTTTAAATCTTTTCCAATATTGAAAGAAAGCTTCATTAGAATTTTGAGAAAAATTTTGGATTTATCTTTTCAAAGCATTAGTTTTATAAGTTAGAAAGAACTTCTTCAAAAATTCAGCTTGCATTTCTTGCCAAGTGCCAACTAAATTAGGTTTTAAAGAGTTAAGCCAAATTTTTGCTTTATTTTTTAAAGAAAAAGAAAATAATTTGAGCTTAACAATCTCATTTGTACAAGTTTGTTCTTCAAAAGTGGCACATACTTCATCAAATTCTTTCAGATGCAAGTAAGGGCTTTCAACCATGGAAATTAGGAAGTAAATGGTGTTAGGTTTGCATAATCACGGGATTGCAAGCACAGGGGAAAATTTATAATTTTTCAACAATTGAAATAAAATCATACATCATATGTAAATATGCATATCCTAGATTTGATGCGATTTTTTATTTGCATTTCTGATTGCCCATTTAATAAAATTAAACAACTAAAGTTTCATGATTATTCCTATCAAGCAATTCAATTGATTAAAGGTAAGAAGGAATTCAGAGTCCTCAAGCTCCTCTCGAATAATTTTGGTGGCCTCTCTAAACATTCACCAAGAATTTCAAGTGTAGTCCCTCTAACGGTATCCATACTTACAAGTAGATCCACCTAGCAGTGCATCTAACTGCTTAGTCTTAGGTAAATAGCAAGTGCACCTTTTTCTGTTACGAGTACCATGCAAATATGGTCCCTTCATCAATAAATCTCCTGATTAAGTCTAGGGTATGGATTATTAGTTAAAACCTTATTTTGACTTAATAACTATGATTTCATTTCAAGTCACATTGATCATTTGATGAATCACTAGAAAACCCTACGTCTAGTATTCATCCTACCTTGACTAAGGTCTTCGGGATCAAGGACTATAAAAACATAGGAGATTCTTCTATTCTACTAGATAGGTGATGGATTCTTTATTCATTGACCTCCACACACGAAGATCATACACCTAATGTAAGCCTCTATTGATTATCATGCAATTAGGAAATACATCAAAGTATATGATGTTGTGCACAAGGACACCATGGTGACTCAAGTCAAAGGACTAATTAATGCACTATCATAATTAGAAAATTCTCATTCAACAAACAATACTTGCTAATTAAAAATTTCCCAATGGGTCATTTAGTGTACTCGTTCCCTAACCAGTACCCACATACATACACTAGTGTCCCTACGCCAATGTCTATGGAATGGGACATTCTCCTTTCGAGTATGCATCATGTGTGCTAATCTATCGGGCTTATCAATGCCCCATCTTAATGAACCCCCGACTCAAAACATATTTAAGATCAAAGCCAAAGAGGCATATTCCATGATCAACATTATATGCGTGACCATGCCCCACAGCTAAAAATGATCTTGGGACTTTATCTAATTGATAAAATAATTAAAGATAAAGAGATACCTTTAATTTATTTAAACATTATGAATAAGACTATTTTTGTAAGAGTATAAAAGCTCGTTGCTAATTAGATTATTGAGCACTACTCTAACAATCTCTCACTTGCCCTAGAGTCAATTGTCCATGTATCTAAGACCCATCTTCTAAAGATATCCTTCAAATACTCTTTGAGTTAAGGGCTTTATCAATGGATCTACTATATTTTCTGCCAAGGACACTCGCTCCACTCGAACATCTCCTTCACTAATATTCTTGCGGATCAGATCGTATTGTCTCATAAAGTGCTTTGATCTTTGATGAGATCTGGGCTCCTTTGCTTGCGCAATAGTCCCATTGTTGTAAAAGTAGACCAAAATTATACAACGAAATGGACTATACCCAACTCTTGGATGAAGTTCCTAATCCACATAATGTGTTCAGCTTCAGTGGTGGAATTTGTAGTCGTCTCTTGCTTGAAACTCTTTCAGTTGACCGCTTCACCATTTAGCATGAATACGAATCTTGATATTGACTTTAAATTATCTACATCGTACTAAAAGTTAGAATCAGTAAAGCCTTCTATATTTAGTTCTCTATTACCGTAAACTAAGAAGATATCCTTTATACTTCAGAAGTACTTAAGGATCATATTTATGGCTTCCCAGTGCTCCTCGCCTGGATTGGACTAATATCTGCTCATGACATTAAGAGCATATACGATATCAAGCCTCGTACAAAATGTTGCATACATAATGCTTCCAACTGTAGATGCATATGGTATGCGAGTTATTGTTTCTCATTCCTCTGAATTTTTTGGGGACATTGACTTTGAAAGAGAAACCCTATTACTCAAAGGTAAGAATCCTCTTTTGGATTCTTCCATGCTAAACCTCTTTAGCACTTTGTCTATGTAAGTGGATTGGAATAGGATGCTAATCCCCCAAATATAGGATGCTAAAGATCCTAATCCCCAAAATATAGGATACTTCTCTCAAATTCTTCATGGAGAACTGAGTAGACAACCAAACTTTTATTGATTGCAATATCCCTACATCATTCCCAATGAGTAGTATGTCATCAGCATAAAGAACAACAAAGGTCACTATGCTCCCACTAACTTTCTTATACACATAGGGTTTATCTGGATTCTTGAGAAAACCAAATAATTTAATTACCTCGTCGAATCAAAGATTACAGCTTTTGGAAGCTTGTTTAAGCCCGTAAATAGATCTCTGGAGTTTGCAAACCTTTTGCTAGCTTCTATTAGATATAAAGTCCTCTAGCTGCCTCATATAGATCTCTTCCTCAATATTCCCATTGATAAAGACGGTCTTCATGTCTATTTTTCATATCTCATAGTTATAATATGCTGAAATGTCAAGCAATATCCAGATGGATTTTAGCATCGCCATTGGTGAAAAAGTTTTCTCATAGTCAACGCCTAGCTTTTGAGTATAGCCTTTTGTAACTAGTCATGTCTTATAGGTCACTACCTCTCCATCTACTCCAAGCTTTCGCTTGTAGACTAATTTACTGCCTATGGGTGCTGTACCTTATGATGTGTCCATCAAGGTTCATACATTATTGGAGTACAAGGAGTCCATCTTAGTTCACATAGCTTCTTGCCATCTCCTTGAATTGATGTCTGAAATCACTTCTCCATAATTCTTTCGATCATTATCTGAAGAATGCTCCTTCTTGTTGTTCTCTAACAAAAGACCATACCTCTCAGATGGTCTCGAGATACTTTTAGATCTCTTAGAAGGCTGTGTGATGGGAATGTTAGTTTTAGGTTTTGTTACTACTATCTTTTGTGGGACACTTTATGGTTCTTGAATTTCTTCAACCTCTACAACCTCACCTTTTCTATCCAATAGAATCTCCTTTTATAAGAAGATGACATTTCTCAAAATAAATACCTTTTGTTCTGAAGGGTTATAGAAATATTATCCAACGGATTCCTTTGGATACCCCACAAACTTACGTAAGGTGGATCTAGCATCCTACGTATCTTCCACCAACTGCTTCACATAAGCAGGGCACCCCTACACCCTAAAGTACTTATATGAAGAGATTTTTCCATACCACATTTCATATGGTGTTTTGGGCACATACTTACTTGGCACTCTGTTTAACAGAAATATCGCTG
Source organism: Paulownia fortunei (assembly GCA_019321725.1). Classification (NCBI taxonomy): domain Eukaryota; kingdom Viridiplantae; phylum Streptophyta; class Magnoliopsida; order Lamiales; family Paulowniaceae; genus Paulownia; species Paulownia fortunei. The sequence continues at coordinate 18,579,625 of CM033106.1, forward strand.
TTTTTAGAGTATAGCCTTAGAATGAAAGAGAAATCCCAATAAATCTCATTATGGACTTAACCATGTCCAATAGGGTTTGGTTTCTATTCTTTGCAACCCCATTTAGTTGTGGAGTTGTTGGCTGAGTCCACTATGAGAGAATTCTATTCTCTTTTAGATAATCAAGAAACTTTGAGCCTAAGTATTTATCTTCTCGATCAGATCAAAGAGTCTTAATACTTTATCCAGTTTGTTTCTCCACCTCATGCCTAAAATTTTTGAACCTTTCAAAAGGTTCAGACTTGTATCTTAAAAGATTCACATACCCATATCCAGAATAATCATCGGTGAAGGTAATGAAATAGTGGTAGTTTCTTCGGGCACTAACACTTAGTGGCTCGCATACATCCGTATGGATCAAATCCAAAGGGTTTGCAGCCCACTCCACTTGTCCAATAAATGGTGATTTGGTCATCTTTCCCTTAAGACAAGATTCACAAGTTGTCATTTCTTACAATTCTGTAAGGCCAAGTAAGTTAGTTAACTTGTTGATTCTTTTCTTAAAGATATGACCTAGTCTAGCATGCCACAAGTATGTGGAACTATGATCATCTATTTCACATTTGTTATTTTGTTTGATATACAAGATGGATTTATAAGGTTGGATAGTATATAATTCATTTGTCAAAGTCCCAATATGAACTAAGGAAGAACCAAAGTAAATGGAATAGTTTCCATCCTTTAATGAAACAGTTTCCATCCTTTATTGAAAAATAATAATCATCTCTATCCAAAACTGGAATAGAGATAATCTTCTTTATTAATTTAGGAACATAGAGACAAGAATTTAAAACTATTCCATCTCCTAATGCGAAGTAGGTAATTTCTATGGCACTTGTCGTCTGGTTTGGAACCTTTCTTCACTCCACCTGAGACCTTCATATCTTTGGCCTTCTTAGAAGAACTTTTCTTCTTCCATTTCTTTGACTTTTTATTCTTAGATTAGGATGAAGAGTTGATAAGTTGGTTTTATACCAATAATTCATATATCTTTTGATTAACATTTAGTTTGTTTTCAAGTGTTTTTGTTACTTTTCATGCATTTAGTTTGAAATCTTGTAGGTAATGACAATAAGAGAAGAAAATGGAAAAAAATCAAAAAGTTGGTTGAAATGTTGAAGAATTTGAGTTGTGGTGCTACTGATGGCAGTTTTTGTATTCCACTCATAACTCTTGGACCTAATTTAATATAAACTTGATTCTTGATCCAATGGAAATCCAAGATATATATCTACAACTTTTATGTTTACCACTAAATACAATTCGTTCCATTTCAATAAGAAACATCAAGTTCAATGGTCAAAACTAGACTGAACTTTTCTAGTATGATATATCGTGGTATTTTAGACATTTATTCAGGCTCCTATAGAAAGACAACAAAATCCAATTCAGCCTTAAAAGAGGTAAAAAATTAGTTCAATGGGCTGAATAGTGTCAAAGTGCTGACATGAGGCTGCCAGGACAGAATGCCCAGCGCCTAGGTGCTAAGCACCAAAACAGAGCGCCTAGGCACCATCCGAGGCTTCCAAGACAGAATACACAGTGCCTAGGCACCGTTACTTTGCACTTAGGGGCTGCCCTTCCAACAAAAAAGACGTTAATGCATTATTTTGGCGACAAGTGGTAATAGATCACGAATTTTGGGCTTTTTTTATGAGATATACACATTAGATACACCTATATATCATTACCCATGTGATGCTGTAGTGGATACACTAAATTAGTGGAGAGAAAAAGGAGAAAAATCCCAAAAAAAGGGAAGGACTTCAGGTTTCTTTTGAACAAAAGCTAAGAAAAGTGGAAGAATTTCAGGATTTCTTTCGGAAGACTGTTGGAGAAAGAATCATTGGGAGAAGTTTAAAAGGGGAATATCAATATCAACCAAATGGGGGAGGATTGGTTCTTGGAACCAGAGGAGGCCATTGGGTGCTTGGAGATAAGACCCATTCCATTTTCTATAATTCTAGACAAGGAGTTATTCTTGGAGACAAGGAGAGCTTCAACCATTCCTTCCACTTCACAAATTGGTGAACAATTTCCATGTTCTTTCTTACTTATTTCTTGAAGTTGTATTCATCCATGGTGAACTAAACATTTCTTTGTAGATGATGATATAATCTTATTTGATCCTATGTTTTGAATTCCAAATAATATTAGTTCAAGTTATTTATCTTGTTTGTGTTATCTTGTTTAGTATTTCATCTTGATTAATTGATCACTAATTGAGATTTTTTAATGTATGAGATTCGACACTTTATGTATGATCACAAGGATAACATAACCTATAAATCATAGAGTTGAGAAGCTTATGAAACCTTTGAAGTTTTGGACAAGAATTCATTGAACTTTTGTAGAGTTTTATTCTTGAATTTTTATAGAGATATCAAAACTCATGTTGGAAACCATAGTCAATTCAACACTTAAGAGAGGGAATTGATGAGCTTAGGAATTTTTAACTTACATGTGTTGTTAACTTGAGTTGGTATATTTTGGAAGGAAGAACATAAGTGATAATTAGATGAGTCATTCCTCTAGAATATCTTGCTCATAAGGTGTTTGTTATATATTATTTCTAAAAACTCCGCTCTTGTATTTGCATTTTTACCTTACTTTACTTTGTTTACCAATCATTACTCAATTTTCTAGATAAAATTAGGACTATTTAAACTGCGGTTGTTTAATATAATTTTTTATTACAATCCCTGTAGATACTCAACTCAACTCATCATTGTATTAAAATTTGACACCGTGCACTTGTGGTTTGCAAAATATTTCAAGAGCCAATGAGTAGGACGAGTTTCTCTTTCTTCATGGTGGACTCGTCAGTCTCCAATAAGTTGACCAGCTCAGCAAGGCTAGTCTCCATTATGTGCATGTTGAAGTTGACCACAAAGGAGTCAAACGAGGGTGGCAAAGACTGTAGCACAAGATCTACATAAAGTTCATTGTCTATTAAAACTCATAAGGACTTGAGTCTCTCGATTATGGCTATCATCTTCAGTCCATGATCATGAACCGAAGAGCCTTCCATTATGCAGCATCGAAAGAGCTCCCTAGATACTTGGTGTCTAGCTTGCCTAGTATGTTCACCATATAATTCCTTCAGATAAAGGTAGATATCGACAGAATGTGCCATACTTTCATGTTGTCTTTGCAGCTTGTTTGACATAGATGCTATCATATTACATTGAGCCAATAGATCATCCTCAATATCTTGACGATATTATGCTTGCTCTTCCTTTGTGACACCCTCTGGCGGAGCTAGTGGTGCCATGTAGAGGGCATAAATCCTCTTTTTAGATTGGAGAACTATCCAAAGGTTCCTTAACCAGTCAACATAGTTGGGACCAATGAGTTTGTTGGTGTCAAGAATTGATGTAAGTGGATTTTTAGCCATAATGAAAATAAGATATCTACAAAACACGAGGTATAAAGTAAGCATACATTCAACAGTTTAATCATTTATAATAAGGTCTTTAATTATAAATGTCTTCCACTATTTTCTTTGAATCCTATCACCCTTATGATGGATATTTGGAAAATCATATTTCCTAGTGGGCTTGAAGTCCAATTAGTCTTATCATACACCCAAATTTTATGAGCCCATATGATAAAACAAAAAGGTTCCTAGAACTGTAGCAATTGCATCCCATGCAACCTTTAAGCTATTTTGACTCACTATTTCCCATACACCCCAATTTTATGATCCTATATGGTACTAAATGTTATGCGTTCCCATCAAACATCTATGTGAATAGGAAAATTAAAGTATGTGCCATGACTCGTGGCCAACATCTTTAGCCCTCCTATCCCATGGGTATCTCTATATAAGTAGTGGTTACAACTATCACCTCCACTTAGGACATCCTACGCCTTGTGGCCAACAGACTAAGTGTGGCAGCATTTCACATGCTAACTACTTTTGATGGAAAGCTTAGATTATTGGGCCCCGCCTAATATTGCCCATTAACGCTTGATATAGAATTAATAAATTCTTAAACTTAAAAAATTTCTAAGTGAGGGTTTCAATTTTACCAATACCTCATCATTTTATTTCGTGTTGTTTATTTAATGTTACACTACCTTAAGATTACAAGCATAATCAAAGGAAAGCATTAAATAAACCTGTGCATGCATGTATCATATATACAAAATGGGAAGATCATGAGCCTTTTCCTATGTAATCCACTCAAGCCAAAGTGGATCTTAAGGGCAATTAAGCAAAATGATAATAAATTTTATCTATTATATAGATGTATCACCTATACATTCATGGGCCTTGAATCCTTGCTTTTCTCCACATTGCTCTTTCTTCTTATCCACCAAAAGCAAAAGAAAACCTCACCATTCTAATACTACTGTCGTTATAATTATTTAACCCAAAAAAAACCTTGGAATTTCTTCCAAGGGGAGGTACATTGGAGGGAGATAAAATTTATATTCACAGTAAAAAAATAGAGAAACGACAAGACTCGTAGGCCTCATCTTAATCAAAATCCAAAAGCATAAAACAATGGATGGGAAATAAATAGTATAGGGTCCATGATCATTTTCTCCATTCATGCTTAATTTAATCATCACATGATAAAAATTCAAAGCATGTAAATTTACCAAGTTAAAAATCACATTTTTCTAGTTTAGGATTTAATTTAGGGTTTTTCATTAATATAATTTTCAGAATTTTAAAATTAATATTTAATTTTAAAAATAAAAAATTGAATTTTAATTCCCAAACAAAAACATAATTAAGCATATTTTACTTCATATGAACGATTTATATATAAAACATTGCAAAAACAATCAGAACATATAAACCTAGGCTCTGATACCACAGTTGGGTTGTGTAATCGTGGGATTGCAATCATAGTGAAATTTATAATTTTTTAACAATTAAAATAAAATCACACAACATATGTAAATATGCATATCCCAAATTTGATGTGATTTTCGATTTGCATTTTTGAATGCTCATTTAATAAAATTAAATAACTAAAGTTTTGCGATTATATTTTTTATGCAATCCGGTTGATGAATGGTAAGAAGGAATTCGGATTCCTCATGCTCCTCTAGAATAATTTCGGTGGCCTTTCAAAAAGTTCACCAAGGACTCCAAATGTAGTCCCTCTAATGTTATCCACACTTTCGAGCAGATCCACAAGCTTTAAATCCTTGCTAGTAAATTTGAACATATTTCTAAATCTATTTAAGAGTGAAGATTAATTCTTGAATCAACAAGTGATGGAAGAATTAAACTTTTAATCAAAAACGGATGGAACCTTTTGATGGAGTTATTTTTTTGAAGTAAAAAAATAAAACACAAAAAAATGAGAAGGAGAAGAGGAGAGGGGGCCAAAATTTTTAGCTCTCTTGCTTATAGTTTTGGCCCTTATATTGTGTATTTATATACACAATGTAGTCTTGACCTAATCCAATTAGGTCTCCAACCTTTACCCTAATTAGTCCCCTAATCCAATTGGGAAACCTTCTCCTTCCTTATCTCAAATTTCTTTCACTTCAAGATAAATTCTTTCAATCTTTATTAGGACTGTTTAATACTAGCAATTAAAAAATCCTAATGGGCCTCTAGCCCCATGGGCTTGGACTCTAATTAATTTATTAAAGTCCAATTAATTGATCTCCATCAATTAATTAAAAAGCCCAATATAATTAATTAATCTAATCAATCAATTAGTTGGTTACATCATAGGCCACTAAATCATATTAGGCCCAATTAAAATAATTTTATTATTTTAATTGGTTAAATTAATTTAACTCCTTAAATTAATTTTAGGCCAAGCTAATATAATTGATCTCCATCAATTAATTAATTCACTATCAAGGGCCCCTAATCATTATTAGTTTCAAATAAATAATCATATTATTTATTTGAATGAATTAATATAACTATTTAAATTAATTCTAACTCAGGTTGATTAATCACCAATAATCAACTTAATCCAACACTTTGCATTACAAAAATAGATATAGAAGTGGATCATCTCAATTTGTGTATGACTCATTAGATTCAAAACTAAACTAGCAGTGGGCTTGCAACCTTTGCGACTTTTGAATAAATTTAATATTCCAATTAGTTAATTCAATTAACTAATGTACTTAGAATTAACCCCTTAATTCCAAAAACTTTACAAATCAAGGTAAGCAACTAGCAATGCATCTCAACTATCTAGTCTTAGGTGAATAGCAAGTGAACCTTTTCTATTACGAGTACTATGAAAATATGGTCTCTTCGTTAACTAATCTCCTAATTAAGTCTAGGGCATAGATTATTAGTCAAAACCTTATTTTGACTTAATAACTATGATTTCATTTCAAGTCACATTGATCATTTGATGAATCACTAGAAAACCCTACATCTAGTATTCATCTTGGCTGTACGAAGGTTTTTTGGATCAAGGATTATGAAACCGTAGGCGATTTTCCTCTTCTACCAGATAGGTGATGATTCTTTTATTGACTACTCATTGACCTCCACACACGAAGATAATACATTCAATTTAAGCCTCTTATGATTATCATACAATCAAAAAATACATCAAAGCATATGATGTCGTGCATAAGGCCACAATGATGCCTCAAGTTAAAGGACTAATTAATGTATTATCGTAACTAGGAAATTCTCATTCGACAAATAATGTTTCCCAATTGAAAATTTCCTAGTGGGTCATTCAGTGTGCTAGCGTCCCTACATCAATATCTATGGAATGAGGCATTCTCCTTTTGAGTATGCATCATGTGTGGGAGTTTATCGGGCTTATCAATGTCCCATCTCAATGAACCCCTAACTCAGAACATATTTAAGATAAAAGCCATAGAGGCATATTCTATGATCACTATCATATGCATGACCATGCCCCATAGCTAAAAATGATCAAGGGACTTTACCTAATTGATAAAAATAATTAAAGATAAAGAAATACCTTCTATTGATTTAAACATTATGAATAAGACTATTTTTATAAGAGTATAAAAGCTCACCACTAATTGGTTCACTGAGCACTACTCTAACAATCTCACACTTGCTCTAGAGGCAATTGCCTATATATCTAAGACCCATCTTCTCAAGATGTCCTCCTTGTCAGTGGATCAACTATATTTTCTGCCAAGGACACTTGCTCCACTCAAACATATCCTCTATTATAGGATGTGAAAGCACTTTATTTTTATCAATATTTTGTCAAACTAACTAAAAAAAAAGAAAAGTTATACACATGCATACATGCACAAATTATGTTGCACAGGTTATTTATATATATGTGTATATATGTTATTGGAAGGTTGTGATATTCCATGATCATCATCATATGAAGGACCATGCCCCATAGCTAAAACTGATTTAGGGATTTTATCTAATTGATAAAAATAATTAAAGATAAAGAAATACCTTCTATTTATTTAAACATTATGAATAAGTCTATTTTTACAAGAGTATAACAACTCATCGCTAATTGGTTCACCGGGCACTACTCTAACAATCTTCCACTTGCCTTAGAGCCAATTGCCCATGTATCTAAGATACATTTTCTCAAGATGTCCTTTAAATACTCTTTGAGCTAAGAGCTTTGTTAATGGATCTGCTATATTTTTTGCCAAGGACACTCGCTCTACTCAAACGTCTCCTCTACTAATAATCTCACAGATCAGATGGTATCACCTCATAAGTGCTTGGATCTTTGATGAGATCTCATCTTCTTTACTTCCGCAATAGTCTCATTGTTATCAAAGTGGACCGAAACTAGATCAACAATGGAAGGGACTACACCCAACTCTTAGATGAAGTTCCTGATCCAAATATCTTCTTTTGTTGCATCACATGCTGCGATCTATTCAAGTTCAGTGGTGGAATCCACAATCATCTCTTGCTTAGAACTCTTCCAACTGATCGCTCCACCATTTAGCCTGAATACGAATCCTGACATTGATTGTGAATTATCTACATCATACTAAACGCTAGAATCAGTAAAGCCTTTGTAATGCCCAATTCTCAATTCTCTCCTACATAGCTAATAATAAGCATTTTTCATTAATATGCATCTAATCAATACGCATTATCAGATTATGGCAAACAAATAGCATTATTGCACAAACATGAATAATTATTACTATATGCTCTAGTTATGCTTTAACATGCATTAGTACATGAAGTATGAGATCAAACTTTCATTTCTTGATTTAACATATTCCTTAAGTGCCTTTTTGTAGTGAAAAGCTTGGTATCTCGATTAAGAAAGATTGATGTGTTGAATGGCCATGAAATAAATTATTTGTATTTCTCCTATATGCTAAAGTGATTAATTGCGTAAATATTTACTTGAAATATGTTATATTTGGCTAAGAATTAAAAGTATGCAGAATTGTGCAATTTGATTGGTTGGTTGACTAGGTTGCATGGAATCATTCTAAACTGCATTGCACTTTATTATAATATCAAAGCATCAATTTTTGTCATCTTCCTAGCCCATAAATGTGGCTTTTGGCATGAGAAAATACCAAGCATGATGCAACCAATCATAGCCCTCCACTTACCTCTCTTTGAAAGGTCAAAGAAATCATTTTCATTCATATTTCTTGTGGAAGCAACTCAAAAATGACCAGCCCTTATTCTCCTATGTTTCTCCCAAATTTCTACACTCTTATACTCATAAAAATTAAATTCAATCCATAGGAATCCATAGAACACAAACTAGAACAAGTTTCCACCCTTTAAGCTTGAAAACCATTGATTTTGAAGCATAATTCCAGCCTAATCAAGGTATATTATTTTTCAATATTTCTTATGATGAATTTATAGTATCTTGGATGGTTACATATTTTATTATATTTTTGTATGATTGAAAACTTAAGTAAGTTACACTTGAAGCCAAAACCAAGCTAATTAAGCTAGTTTTTAGCAAAATTGATAGTCTTGTGAAATTATATAATTTACTTGTTTCTACTGATTTTGTAATGCTTATATTGTGTTTGAAGGTGCCTACAAATAATTGTGAAGAATAGCAATTAGTTTGTTTAATTGAAGGTTAGAATCAATTTAAGTTAGAACCAAGTTTACATCATTTTAATTCGGATTGTGTTCATGTTTTGTGGGCTACCATAATAATTATGTTTGAATTATTAGTTATTTAATGGTTGCCCTAATGTTTAATGTCTTGAATTAGTAGTAAAATATGGAGTATGCATTGTTTTTAAGGTTATGTAATTGATATGAAATTGTTTACAAAAGATTGAAAAATGTATATAATTTTAATTAGAATAGACTAAATGATTTATAAAAAGGATATTAAATGGTACATGATTTGATTATATTAGGCCTTTAACACATCCTATCTTCTAAAGAGATCGACCTTTTCACTTAGCACAAAGTGGAATTGAGGTAAGTTGAAGCTTTTATTTACTGTATCACAAGAATCATATAATGTTGTTCATGTTTTAATGTGATTGTTATTATTTGTGAAATGATGTAATGTTTGATGCATTTATGGTTTATGAAGCATGATACAATTAAGGATATAATGAGGTTTTTGAAAAGAAAGTATGGTACTTGATTGATGGTCGGGTAGACAAGGGATGCGGGAGGGACCGACGGACCCAACAAATGATGGCAAATACTTGAGGTTGAAAAATCAGTATAAGAAAGCTACAATGAATGAGATAGAATACAGCTAATACCTAAGGCTGAAAGACCAAGTATGGAACCCCATATTAGTTCTCTTGTTGGCCAATCATTATGAACAGGTTCCTAAAACTACGGTTTATCGCTATTAGTTAGGTACCACACTTCAAGGGCCATATAGAATGATTTATGAATGAAAGTTATTAAATAGAATAATGCATTTAATGATTTATGAGATGTGCATATATGTTATTTGTTATTACATCAATTTCACTTTACTGAGCCTTTAACTCATTAGATTCATGTGATGTAGGTGGAAATGTATAGGTTTAGAGGTTGACTGAGTCTCTAGAGTGACTGGACAGAGATTTGTTCATATGCCATGCTTTGAACTATTTTATAATTTATTTTGAAAACTCTGTTTTGTTTTTAAATAAGCCGCTCTGTTATGGTTTTGTAAACAGATGTACTTAGTTTTGATATATGTATATGGTGTGCTTTAAACGATTCAAGTTCTTTCTCTTATAGCTAAAAATGAGAACTTTTATTAAAACCATAACTTTAATATTGATGAAAAATGAACATTTCTTGACTTAACTGTATCAGTTTGTTTAGGCTTTGCAGTTAGGTTAAGGGGTGTTACAGCCTTCTAGCTTTAGTTCTCTATTGTCGTAAACTAAGAAGACATCCTTAGTCCTTCGTAAGCACTTAAGAATCGTCTTTATGGCTTCCCAATACTCCTCGCCTAGATTGGACTAATATCTGCTTGTGACACTTTGAGCATATACGACATCAGGCCTCATACATAACATTGCATACATAATGCTTCCAACTATAGATGCATATGGTATACGAGTCATTCTTTCTCTTTTCTCCAAAGTTTTTAAGGACATTAACTTTGAAAGAGAAACCCCATGACTCAAGGGTAAGAATTCTCTTTTGGATTCTTCCATGCTAAACCTCTTTAGCACTTTGTCTGTGTACATAGATTAGGATAGTCCGATCATCCTTTTGGATCTATCTCAATATATTCTAATCCCCAAAATATAGAATGCTTCTTCCAAATTCTTCATGGAGAACTAAGTAGACAACTAAGTTTTTGTTGATTGCAACATCCCCACATCATTCCTAATGAGTAGTATGTCCTTAACGTAAAGAATAACAAAGGTCACTATGCTCCCACTAACTTTCTTATGCATCGTGTGTGCAAGTCTATCCGGTTTATCGATGTCCTATCTCAATGAACCCCTGACTCAGAACATGTTTTAGATCAAAGCCATAGATTCATATTCTATGTAATACCCAAGTCTCATACTACTCACTTGGCCAATATGATTTATGCACTACATGCTACTTATATGCTAATTTGCATTAATATCTACATGGCATCTTATATAGCATTCTTAATCGTTAGACCTCCAATGCTATCACTTGATGTTAGTGGTTGAATAGATTGATCAATATATTGGATATTCATAGGTTACATGTTATAATTTTGTAAGTTTTCAAGGTGTTACTAGTAAGCTTATATAATTCAATTCAATTAGATCGAGGTGTTTTAAAAGTATACATCCATGAATTAACATACTTGGGATATTGGACATGATATAATGTGATTTAAGTATTATATTACAAGGTCTATTTGTGCATATAATTTTAGAAATGCAAACTAGACAATCATTTAAAAATCAGATGTCAATCGATTTAGAGACCGAATGAACAATAAAGAAATTAGGGCAAAAATTTATTATCTGATCGTACATAAATTAAAATAGGCTGTAAATGAATAAATAAATATTTATAAACACTAGATTAGAGCTGTATAAGGTGTGAATAATATCAAATTTGAACCACCGCTTGACACCTCAAGCTTTGCTAACTCAAGCTACCACCTCAACCTTTCTTCATTTCTATCCTTGAACCACGACCAAAAATCATTTTCTAAGCTATTTCACCTCCAAAACCTCCATATTAAATTTTATAAGTTTCTCCAAGTGATTCCAAGTAAATAAAAAAGTGAAGGAAGCAAAGGGAAGTAAGAAAGAGCAAGTGGAAGTTTAAATTTGTGCATAAATGAGCTTAACTCATGTTTTTTATTTAAGTTCTTGAATTGTTTGAGGGTTTATGATTTTAAAAAATTCTATTATTGTTTATAATCATAATTAGGATGCTATCTATGGTCTTATAATTCACAAAATAGGGTTTTTTAGTTACAAAATCGCAATAGAAATCAATAGGGACAGAAACTATATACTTGTTGGTTTTTATTTTTAAAGCTTTATATATGTATAATAATTTGATTAAAATCTATATATTTCATCATATATGTGTTTATATATGAGTTTAGGTGATGTATGTAAGTTTGGAGAGGTTATAAATTGAAATATAGTTTGATATTTAAAGAGACACTCAAAACTGTCATGATAGAACTTACAGTTTTTATATTGTGATAAGTAGGCTGGTTTTGCTAAGGTAAATCAGTGATTTTAGAAAATTTTAAAATATGATTACAATTCTATACATGTTAGCTAAGTGTGGTAAAAACTTGGGAGTGATTGGATATGCTTAGGATGTCAAAATTATCATGCAATAAAATTGTACAACAAGAAAATATGAAAATGTGAATCTGTCCCATTTAATAACTTAGCATGTTTCAACCTAAACATGTTGCTATTGAGTTCTAACAATTAGGTACATGCCATTAGAGTTATAATACTTCAATTATATGATGTTTACATGTATCTAAGATAAGAAATTAAGATATTTGAGAGTCTATATTGGGTTCTAGTTTGTAAAAGCTTGATTGTATAGCTATTTGGCTCACCGGGCACTGCTCCAACAATCTCCCACTTACCCTAGAGCCAATTGCCCATGTATCTAAGACCCATCTTTTCAAGATGTCCTTTAAATACTCTTTGAACTAAGGGCTTTGTCAATGGATCTGCTATATTTTTTGCCAATGATACTCGCTCCACTCGAATGTCTTCTCTACTAATGATCTCGCAGATCAAATGCTATCATCTCATAAAGTGCTTGGATCTTTCATGAGATCTCATCCTTTTTGCTTCCACAACAGTCCTATTATTATTAAAGTAGATCGAAACTAGATCAATAATGGAAGGGACTACACCCAACTCTTGGATGAAGTTCCTGATCCAAATATCTTCTTTTGTTTCATCACATGCTATGATGTATTCAGGTTCAATGGTGGAATCCACAGATGTCTCTTCCTTGGAACTCTTCCAACTGATTGCTCCATCATTTAGCCTTAATACGAATCCTGACATTGACTGTGAATTGTCTACATCGTACTGAAAGCTAGAATCAGTAAAGCCTTCTAGATTTAGTTCTCTATTACCATAAACCAAGAAGACATTCTTAGTCTTTCGCAAGTACTTAAGGATCGTCTTTATGGATTCTAAGTGCTCCTCGCCCAGATTGGACTGATATATGCTCATAATATATAGAGCATATGCAACATCAGGCCTCGTACATAACATTGCATACATAATGCTTCCAACTGTAGATGCATCTAGTATACAGGTCATTCTTTCTCTTTTCTCCAAAGTTTTTGGGAACATTGACTTCAAAAGAGAAACCCATGACTCAAAGGTAAGAATCATATTTTGGATTCTTCCATGCTAAACCACTTTAGCACTTTGTCTAAGTATGTGGATTGGGATAGTCCGATCATCCTTTTGGATCTATCTCTATAGATCCTAATCCCCAAAATATAGGATGTTTCTCCCAAATCCTTCATGGAGAACTGAGTAGATAACTAAGATTTTGTTTTTTGCAACATCCCTACATCATTCCTAATGAGTAATATGTCCTCAACATAAATAATAACAAAGGCCACTATACTCCAACTAACTTTCTTCTGCTTCGTGTGTGCGAGCCTATTCGGTTTATTAATTTCCTATCTCAATGAACCCCTAACTCGGAACATGTTTAAGATGAAAGCTATAAAGTCATATTCCATAATCACCATCATATACATGACCATGCCCCATAACTACAAATGATCTAGGGACTTTATCTAATTGATAAAAATAATTAAAGAAAAAGAAATACTTTTTACTTATTTAACCATTATGAATAAGACTATTTTTATAAGAGTATAAAAGCTCGCCACTAATTAGGTCACTGGGCATTACTCTAACAATCTCCCACTTGCCCTAGAGGAAATTGCCCATGTATCTAAGACCCATATTTTCAAGATGTCCTTCAAATACTCTTTAAGCTAAGGGCTTTGTCAGTTGATCAGCTATATTTTCTATCAAGGACACTCGCTCCACTCGAACATCTCATCTACTAATGATCTCGTAGATCAGATGGTATCACTTCATAAAGTGCCTGGATCTTTGATGAGATCTCAGCTCCTTTGCTTGCGCAACAGTCCTGTTGTTATCACAGTAGACCAAAATTAGATCAACAATAGAAGAGACTACACCCAATTCTTGGATGAAGTTCCTGATCCAAACACCTTCTTTTATTGCATCACATGTTGCGATGTATTCAGGTTTGGTGGTGGAATCCATAATCATCTTTTGCTTGGAACTCTTCCAGCTGGCTGCTCCATCATTTAGCATAAATACGAATCCTGACATTGACTGTGAATTATCTACATCGTACTGAAAGCTAGAATCAGTAAAGCCTTCTAGCTTTAGTTCTCTATTGTCGTAAACTAAGAAGACGTCTTTAGTCCTTCACAAGTATTTAAGGATCGTCTTTATGGCTTCCAATGCTCCTCGCTCGGATTGGACTAATATCTGCTCATGACACTTTTAGCATATACGACATCAGGCCTCGTACATAACATTACATACATAATGCTTCCAACTATAGATGCATATGGTATGCGAGTCATTCTTTCTCTTTCCTCTAATGTTTTTAGGGATAATGACTTCGAAAGAGAAACCCCATGATTCGAAGGTAAGAATTCTCTTTTAGATTCTTTCATGCTAAATCTCTTTAGCACTTTGTCTATGTCCGTAGACTGGGACAGTCCAATCATCCTTTTGGATCTATCTCTATAGATCCTAATCCCTAAAATAAAGGATGCCTCTCCTAAATCCTTCAGGAAGAACTGAGTAGACAACCAAGCTTTTATTGATGGCAACATCCCTACATCATTCCCAATGAGTAGTATGTCCTCAACATAAAGAATAACAAAGGTCACTATGCTCGACTAACTTTCTTATGCATCATGTGTGTGAGTCTATCTGATTTATCAATGTCCTATCTCAATGAACCCCTGACTCAGAACATGTTTAAGATCAAAGCTATAAAGCCATATTCCATGATCACCATCATATGCATGACCATGCCCCATAGTTAAAAATGATATAGGGACTTTATCTAATTAATAAAAATAATTAAAGATAAAGAAATACCTTCTATTTATTTAAACATTGTGAATAAGACTATTTTTACTAGACTATAAAAGCTCGCCGCTAATTGGCTTGTCGGACACTACTCTAAAAATCTCCAACTTGCTCTAGAGCCAATTGCCCATGTATCTAAACCCTATCTTCTCAAAATATCCTTCAAATACTCTTTAAGTTAAGGGCTTTATCAATGGATCTGCTATATTTTATGCCAAGGACACTTTCTCCACTCGAACATCTCCTCTACTAATGATCTCGCGAATCAGATGGTATCGCTTGATAAAGTGCTTGGATCTTTGATGAGATCTCAACTCATTTTCTTGTGCAACAATCCTATTGTTATCATAGTAGACCGAAAGTAGATCAACAATAGAAGGGACTACACCCAACTCTTGGATAAAGTTCCTGATCCAAACACCTCCTTTTGCTACATCACATGCTATGATGTATTTACCTTTGGTGGTGGAATTCACAATTGTCTCTAGCTTGGAACTCTTCCAGCTGACCGCTCCATCGTTTAGCATGAATATAAATCCTAACATTAACTTTGAATTGTCTAGATCGTACTGAAAGCTTGAATTAGTAAAGCCTTCTAGCTTTAGTTCTCTATTTCCGTAAACCAAGAAGACATTCTTAGTCCTTCACAAGTACTTAAGAATCGTCTTTATAGCTTCCCAATGCTCCTCGCCCAAATTGGACTGATATCTACTCATGATACTTAGAGCATAAGTGACATCAGGCCTTGTACATAACATTCCATACATAATGCTTCCAATTATAGATGCATATGGTATACGAGTCATTCTTTCTCTTTTCCCCATAATTTTTGGGGACATTGACTTGGAAAGAGAAACCCCATGAATCAAAGGTAAGAATTCTCTTTTGGATTCTTCCATGCTAAACCTCTTAGCACTTTGTCTATGTACATAGATTGGAATAGTCCGATCATCCTTTTGGATCTATCTCAATAGATTCTAATCCCCAAAATATAGGATGCTTCTCCTAAATCTTTCATGGAGGACTAAGTAGACAACTAAGCTTTTGTTGATTGCAACATCCCCACGTCATTCTCAATGAGTAGTATGTCCTCAACGTAAAGAATAACAAAGGTCACTATGCTCCCACTAACTTTCTTATGCATCATGTGTGCGAGTCTATCTAGTTTATCAATATCCTATCTCAATGAATCCTGACTCGAAACATGTTTAAATTCAAAGCCATATTCCATGACACCAATACATGCATCACTATGTCCCATAGTTAAAAATGATCTAGGGACTTTATTTATTTGATAAAAATTATTAAAGATAAAGAAATACCTTCTATTTATTTGAATATTAATAAGACTGTTTTTTGAAGAGTATAAAAGCTTGTCGCTAATTAGCTCGTCGGGCTTGAATCAAAAGTTATTTGCTTTGAGAGAAAAAATAAAACAAGAAAGAGAAGAACCCTTAGAGGGGGAAAGAAAGTTTCATTGTTGACTTTGTTTAAGCTAAGTTTTCTAATAGTAATATAAGTTTTCTAGTAGTAATAGAAATATATTCTCTAGTTTCTCTTCTATTTTTAATCTTTTCTACTTTCATTATTCTTTCTAGATTTTATTTAGCTGAGGAAAAAGGATAAACCTCTTGATGGAGGAAGAGAAATGGTTATAAAGGTGCATAATATTTAGATGTGTTGATTATTATTTTAATTTATTGATTGAAACCCTTCTTGTTTTCTGGTGATTCTTGATTTATGTATCATCAATGACATAAAAAATACTTGGATTCATTTAGCTTATTATACAGTTCTACCCCATAGACTGCTAATGTGAAACCTTGATTTGTTGTAAACAAAGGTGTGTATAAATACTTAATCCCATAAATATGTGTTGGCATTAAAACCCTCCATGTTTTATAGTGATTTTTTATTTATATACCACCAATGACACATCAAATACTTAGGTTCATTTAGCTTATTGCAAGGTTCTACTCTACCGACTGCTAATATGAAACCTTGATTTATTATAGACAAAGTTGTGCAAAAATACTTAATCCCATAAATTAGTTGGCATTAAAACCCTTCTTATTTAGTGGCGATTGTTGATTTTTGTATCACCGTTGGCACAACAAATACTTGGGTTTATTTAGCTTATTATACAATTCTATTGTATAGTTCTACTACATCGACTGCTAGTGTGAAACCTTGATTTATTGTAGACAAATATGTACATAAATACTTGATCACATAAACAAGTATTGGTGTTAAGAGATAATTTACAAACGGTAAGACAATGTCATGATTACCTTAATGCATGAGCTATTTGATAATATCTTTCCATTGAAACCTTCATTGTGTATGGATTACAATTATTGAATTAGCTATTGCCCCACTATTGTCACAATACAACGTCATTAGCTTAGTTGTATTTGGAACAACTTCCAAGTCAGTAATCAACTTCTAAAGCCATACTACTTCTTTAGCTACTTCACAAGTGGCTATATATTTAGCCTCCATGGTTGAATCAACAATGTTGAATTGTTTAACACTTTTCTAGACTATAGATTCACCACTAAGAGTGAACACTAATACAAAAGTCAACTTTTGACTATCCCTATATGACTGAAAATCTAATTCAGCATAACCAGTGGGATTCAGATCTCCACTTGAGTAAACTAGCATATAATTTCTTATTCGCTTAAGATACTTGAGAATATTCTTCATTGCTACCCAATGATTTAATCTTGGAATTAATTGAAATTGATAGACTAATGTTACTACATAGCAAATATCGGGTCTTGTACACAACATGACATATATAAGTTGCCTATTGCAAAGGCATAAGAATTCATCTCATATCTTCTTTTTTCATTTGGAATTACTTGCTAGTCAGTCCTTGTATTAGATAATATTTCTATATTATTCCCAATGTGTAGAATATCATCAACATAAATTACCAAGAAGACTTCTTATCTTTGTTGTACTTGTATAGACAAGGTTCATCAATATTTTGATCAAAATAATAAGATTTGATCATCTCATCAAACTTTAAGTTCCATGATCTAGAAGCTTCCTTCAGTCCTTAAATGGACCTTAGCAACTTGCAAATATTTTGCTTTTGGCTTTGTACTACAAAACCCTCTAGTTACTGCATATATTTGTCTTTCTCAAAATAGTCATTCATAAAGGTTGTCTTCACATTCATATGCCATATCTCATAATCTATACTTGTTGCAACTGAGAGTAATATATAGATGTAAGAGTAATATGTAGATGTATTTAAGCATAGCTACACATGAGAAAGCTTACTCATAGTAAAGTCCCTCTTTCATTGCATGCTTGTATGTTAATGGATCATCTTCACAATTATTGAAAAAGGCAACATGTGCCTCTCCTTCTTTTTTATAGCGAGCAAGTGGTTAATTAAACCTCCTACTACGTCGAGAGGAGATGACATTCTGATTAGAGTTGGTGGCCCTCTGGGTTGTTGCTCAACAACTCTTATTGGTTGTGGTCTAACTTCATTAGAAACTAACTCCTTTAGTATAACTTTACTGCAAGGTTTGAAGTTTATCATACAATAGTTCTCAATAAAAGTGGCATTTGTCGACATAATTAACTTCTTATCTTGAGGAATGTCGACATAATTACCTTCTTATCTTGAGGAATATTAAACAAACCTCTTCTTGTGCTTTTACAATATCCCACAAGCAAACATACTTCTGATCATGGTTGCAACTCTTAATCTTTTCTTTCATCATGTGTCGGACACCTCCATATGGAAATAGCAAAAAGTAGGTTTATAACCATTCCACAACTCTAAGGTTGTCTTTGGGATAAACTTGGATGGAACTACAATGAAAATGTATAATGTATTTTATAGTGCACAACCCCAAAATGAGACTAGCAACTAAGAATAACTCACATAGATCTCACCATATCAAGTAAAGACTGGTTTCTCCAATCAACAAAACCATTTTTCTAAAGAGTTCTACAAGCTAAGAGTTGGTATAAAATACCATGCTCTAGCATTTAATCCTTAAACTCAGTATCAACGTACTCTTTTGTTCGGTTTGCAAAATCATGGACTTAACATAATGAAATTAAAATTTATAAAACAACAAGCACAACATTTATAGTAGTCCCAGATGTGATGCGATTTTTAGTTACACACGAATACTTTCATTTAACTAAAAACAAAATAGAGTTTGCTATAACTTTAAGATTACAAACCTAAGTGCAGGTTGTGTTAAATAACAAATTTCTTGGGAGTCTGAGGTCGATCCACAAGCAAGTTGTTTGAAATTTTCATGATTATATTTCTTAAAATATGGGCTTTATGTACTTTAGAATATAAAGAAAAGTTTATACTATTACTGAGAAATCATAGTAATAAAAGCATTGAAGATTAGGGATTCGCTTTTGAGTTTTGGATAGAGGAATAATTATTTAATTTTTTTACTTTTTTTAAATACAAGGACTTTCAAGTGAGGAAAGCGTATAGAGAAAGAGTACCATCTGATCATAGAGATAGTACACTGAGGCAATGTGATGATAATAAAGATAGCATCCAAAAACAACCTCACTGACCCACTCACCAAGATATTACCTGCAAAGACATTTGAGAGTCATAAAATAGAATTAGGATTGAGAGACATATTTTAATTGCTTTAGGACAAATGGGAGAATTTTAGGAATAGTGCCCTAAAAATACGTATTTGTACATTATTTGCTGAGTTAATAAAATATTTCATACTTGATTTTATGCATAATGGTATGCTTATGAATATTAGAAAATTCATGTTTATTAATATGACCACAATTTGAGTATATAAGTGTTATATATGAGAGGTTTTAGATTATGGATAACAAACTAAATTAGTCCATTATGAAATTAAAGTTGGAATCTTTAACAATGTGAAAGTTTTATTCAGACTATTGATGTTGTGACGTTATAATACAATTATATAGGATTGAATCAGATGTAATTTGAAGTTCAACCTAAATGTTGTTATTTTTTGAAAATTCAAATAACATCAATAGATGATCATCTTAATCCTCAGTAGTTATAGACTCGTCTTTATTTCAGTGTGATCTTTGATTTGCACGCTAAAAGTTTGCTAGTTCCTAATACTTGAATTTTGGTATCAAATTAGGATATGTAGGTGGGACTGTAACTTATAGATATGGAATCCATATATTCCTATAATAAATAAAAAGACGGTTCCCTTGTTAGTTAATCTTAGAACTTAATAATTTTAGCACTCAATCTTTTTCTTGATTATGAACTGACTGTTCACTAGTGAATTAATGGTATACAAGAAAGAAGAGATAATTTGAGAGGTTACCAAAAAATATAGCTCTAATTATGAATTGTCCATAGAGGGTCAAACTATATCTATCAATTATATTGATGGACTACTTATAATTTATTGGAGTAAAAAAGTTCTATAATTATGAGGGTGCAATTCTAGATTTTTAGTGGAGTAAACCTCGAATTAGTGAGTTAGAAAAATTAATTAAAGAGTTTAATAACAATCTAAATTTATTGGAGCTTGTAATTATAGGTCTATAGATCCCTAATCCATCTAAATAGAAACTATAATAGATTATACATGAATTAATTTACATTTGATATTTATTGAATATGCTTCCTAGATTGGGTTTTAATTGTAAATATCGATTAATAAAGGAAATATACGATATTAATAAGAATTATTTGTCCCATTTTCAAATAAATATAATTATATATATTTTGATATTTATCATTGTGATATTATCTATAATTATGGATCCTAGATAAATATAAAATGAAGATAAAGATAACCTTCTAAGGAGTTATGGTTATTTTCCAATTAATATTAGAAGAGAAAAAGGAAACTAGATATTTCAGAAATATAAAAAGAGACATGTCGCTTGGTCTTCAATCTCTCAAGTTTATGCTTAAATTTTTTCTCCCTCTCTCTAAGCCCGGTCTTATGATTTATGTATTAAAAATCTCACAAGATAAGTAAATAGTGATAATTTAGTTTGGTGCTACATATGCCCACTCATTCCCAATGGCATGGAGGCTTGGATTGGAAGCTCTATGGTGTCTAAAAATGTTAGAACAAAGCATCACAAGAAAAAGAATTATCTTTTTCTGTCATGTAATATTTTATGAGTACCCTTTTATTTGATAATGTATTTGGGATGATCTATTTATTCATACAACAACATTAATTTTGAGAAATTTTTTATTGTACTTGGTCCCATGCATTTTTGTTGTGTCTGATATGACCTAAAAGGAAAAACCAACAACTAGTATTAGAGCCCATGTTGTTTAAGTATGAAGGTTTTAATATAAGTAGGCATGAGTTGGTGTTTGCATTGTTGAATGTGTTTTGATGAATGACTATGCATATAGTGATATTTTCTAATTGTTATTATTGATCTCTAGTATTGCATAATTATTGTAATTTATTTAAGATTAAATCAAAAATTATAGATCATAAAATTATGGATATAGAGCATCGATAATTTTTGCCCAATCTGTACACCCTAAATGATAGAGATCATATGAATATCATGGAGAAGAAGATACATAGATGATAGAATCAAAATTAGAATAATTTCTAGTGCACAACACATAGGCGTTGCGGCACCTAAAAGTCGGTCCACAACACATATCGTAAATTATGCCTAACAACATGTTTGGTGCTGTTGATAAGTTAGTTTTATACCAATAATTCATATGCCTTTTGATTAACATTTGGTTTGTTTTCAAATGTTTATATTACTTTCTATGCATTTACTTTGAAATCTTGTAGGTAGTGGCAAAATGAGAAGAAAAAGGAAAGAAACAAAAACTTGGTTGAAATTTTGAAGAATCCACATTGTGGTGCTATTGATGGCAGTTTTCGCATTTTAATCATAACTATTTACCTTAATATCATATTAACTTGATTCTTGATCCATTCGAAAGCCAAGAGATAGATCTATAACTTTTATGTTACTACAGAATCCAGTTCTTCCAATTTTAATGAGAAACACCAAGAGTTAGCACCGGACTGAAACTCTCTCTCCATAGATGTCATATTAAGTTGATTCAAGCATCTATGGAAAGACAAGACACATAGCTACAATTTAATAAAAGAAACAAAAAGCTAATTCTGACTAGAAAAAGGTCCGAACTAGCTTGTAAAAAGAATGATTAGATCTGCTACGCCAAGAGGACAGATTGTTTAGCACCACGGCACCTGAATTCAAAGCTGCAACGCTAGTTCAATCTGTGCTCAGATAGATAGTTTGGGGCCACGACCCCCTGAATTTAGAGCCATGGCCCCAATTTGTGAAAAAATTGAAAACATAATTTTTAATTCTAATTTTAGGACTTTTATTTGGAGGACTTTAAAGGGAATCTTCCAAGATAAATTTGGGGAATTTTTTTGGCCAAAAAATATGGAGGAAAAAAGAGGAAAGCCAAGAAAATGGGAAGGATTTTAGGTTTTTTTGGGAAGATTCTTGAGGGGGAAAAAGCCAAGAAAAAAGGAAGAATTTCAACGGTTTTTGGAAGACTCTTGGGGAGGAATCATTTTGAGAAGTTAAAAAGAGAAAATTGGCATCAACTAAAGAAGCCATTTTTTTTTTATTTTATATTTTTTTTTTTTGGGGGGGGGCATTCTTGGAGATGATCCTATGTTTTGAGTTGCAATCAATATTAGTTCAGGTTATTCATCTTGTTTGTGTTATCTTGTTTAGTATTGCATCTTGATTATTTAGCCACTAATTGAGATTGTTTGATGTATGAGATTCAATGCTCGAGAGAGGAAAGATAATATATGATCATAAGGATAACATAACTTACGAATCTTAGAGTTGATAAGCTTATAAAAGTTTTGAAGTTTTGAAGAAGAATTTATTAAACTTTTGTAGAGTTTTATTCTTGAATTTTTTATAGAGATATGAAAATTCATATTAGAACTCATACTCAATTTGGCACTCGAGAGAAGGAATTGATGAGCTTAGGAGTTCTTAACTTACATGTATTGTTGACTTGCATTGATATATTTTGGAAGGAAGAACATTGGTGATAATTAGGTAAATCATTCGTCTAGAATTTCTTGCTCATAAGGAATTTTTGTATTGTTTCTAAGAACTCCACTCTTGCCTTTACATTTTTTGTCTTACGCTACTTTATTTACTAATCATCATTCAATTTTCTAAATAAAATTGGGACTATTTGAACTACAGTACTTGATGCAATTTTTTATTACAATCCTTGTGGATACGATACTCAACTCACAATTGTATTAAAACTTGACACCGTGCATTTGTGGTTTGTAAAATATTTTTTGAACAGCTATGGCTCCTTTAATTCTACATGATAGAGCATTTGGCATAATGGCACAAAATGTATGCTGGCAGATACAATATGCGGGCTACATTGCCCTGGCACCAGTCCAAACTTTATTCTTTTTCTTTTTTTTTGTAATTTTTTGGGTTATAATTTGATTATCTTAGGGAACACGACCAAAATAAAATTTATTTATTTATTTGATGTTTGTATGAGATACGAATTATCATGCATAATAATATGTTATTCATATTACCAACTAAGAGTTATTATAGAATGTCATGCTTTCATATCATCATATAAAATATGTTAATACTTGATTAACTATAGGATAGGAGTAGAATTATTTAGAATAATTGATTAAATTATATGACCTACGTTTAATAGTAAAATACAGTAAAATCACAATTTTAATTTGAGCTTTCATTATTAAAGTTAATAATTTATAGCTTACTTTATTCTAAATATTAAACTTAGATTTTCAGAAAATCTAATAAGATAGGTCTAATAGGATTTGGACTTACATAGATGAAATTAACGTATAGAGATATACAAATTAGAAGCATAAAGTGTTTGTAGAACACTTATTATAAAGTAATGAGTGGGAGACGAGTGTTGGACAATATATTCCATAGTCTTTACTATGAACACAACACTGTGAAATTAAAATGGCATCTTGTGATGCTATGATTTGGTCCTCCCTTTAGAGGGTGTCCATTTAAGTCAATATCAAGGAGGGTTCGTTTGAGATATGATTCTGTAATGTATGTCATGATTGACCTACCCTATGACGGTAATTTTGAGTTAAGTTGGTGAAATCCGAAATAGTGGTTTAAACTAGTAAAGATGTAATTAGAATCAGTTTAATTGCATCTTGACCAATTTGAATAGTAATTAGTTAATAAATGAAAATATGAGATATTTTGATAATTCCTTATTAATTGGGTGGTATCGCTTCAATTATCTTTAATATGACCTTCCTTAAAGTGGCATACTAATTGTGAGGTTGAATTACTATGGAATTAGTAAAATAGTTATCTCATTTATCATGCATCACATTTACTATTCCAAAATATTTTGATTTGATATTCATTCATGTATTCAATGTTTTTTATTTATTAATTTCGGCAATCATGTTTGGTTAAATCCCATTCTTACATTACTTGCTAATGAAAAATTGACCGAAGAAAATTTCAAAAACATCCTATTGTTGGGTATGCAAAATTGTAGGACTAAGCGTAGTGGAATTTTAAAATTTTAAACATGCATAAGCAATTTTCAATATGTTGTCCCGGACTAGATGCGATTAATTGGTTCACAATTGGATACTTCATTTAGTTAAAAATAATGGTTTTCGCGATTATACATGAATTGAGCTCTCCAATTGATGAAGCTAATATCATGGCTAAATTAGAAACAAGGTTCGCCGTAGGAATCCAAGTGTTTTCCCTCCGATGATATCCACACAATAAGTAAGACCACAATTCAAGATCTCTACTAGAAGATAATAAATATTTGTTTATAATCTAGAATTTTGAGAGAATAGATTAATTCTAATATCAGTTAGATAATAAGAGAATTAATTAAATATCAAAAGATTTGGAACCAAGTGATAGAACAAAAACTTTAGATAAAAATAAATAAAGGGGCATGTATTTTCTTGCACAAGGGGGTTGAATTTTGTTGCTTCACCAATCCTTATTTTTGGCCTCTTTAGAGGTGTTTTTATACACCTTTAAGTCATGAGCTAATCCTATTAGGAATTCCCTTTATTTATCTCAATCTTGTTTTCATGCAAGACTTATTTTTGATTACTTTCAGACTTAAAATCTTAATTAATTTCCATCTAAGACATGGAGTCCTTAATTCATAATTAAAGACTACCTATGGACCTCTCTTACGAGCCTACTAACTTTGGGCTTTCAAATTAATTAATCTCTATTAATTAACCAAATCCAATTAACTTGGTTCTATTATACCACCTATTAAATAGGCCCAATATAGATAATCTCATTGTTTATATTAGTAAAATTAATTAGCCTTTTAAATTAATTCAAGATCTATTAAATAATTAATGCAATCAATGAACTAATTACTCCCAAAGAGCCCATAATCTTCATTAGATTCAGTTAAATAATCTCATTATTTAATTGAATTAATTAATTTAACTCTTTAAATTAATCCTAGCTCCAAGTTAATTAATCCCCATTATTTAACTTGAACCAACTCTTTTGATAATATTCTAGATAGAAGTGATCCATCTCATTTTATGTGTGATCTATTAAGTTCACAACCAAACTAGTAGTGGGCTTACAACTCTTGCAACTTAGTCAATATATAAAATTATATCCGAATTAAATAATCCAATTAATCACTCCATCTTGAAATTTACTCTTTATTCCAAGAACTTGACAAGTCAAGAAAAGCACCTAGCAGTGCATCTTGACTACCTAGTCTTAGGTGAATTAGCAAGCGAACCAATTTCTGTTATGAGTACTATGCAAGTCCACTCACTCCATCAACTAATCTCCCAATTAAGTTTAGAAAATAGATTATTAGTCAAAATCCTAATTGA
Source organism: Paulownia fortunei (assembly GCA_019321725.1). NCBI lineage: Eukaryota > Viridiplantae > Streptophyta > Magnoliopsida > Lamiales > Paulowniaceae > Paulownia > Paulownia fortunei. The sequence continues at coordinate 18,605,574 of CM033106.1, forward strand.
CTTAATAACTATGATTTCACTCCTAGTCACAATGACTAACGAGTTGATAGAAGAACCTTACATGCATGGTATTCGTAATTATAATAAGATCACTTGCTATTTTACCTAAGACTAGTTTGCCATAATTACTTGCTAGATATTTTTATGGATACTAAGATTCTTGGTTTTAAAGAGTTAATTCCAAGCGAATTAATTAATTGAATTAATTAATTAGAATAATTATTATTCATAAATTATAAATGTTGCAAGTCTACTACTAGATTTATAGTGAACCTAAAGGGTCACACACAATTTGGAATGAATAATCTCTAGACTAAAATTTATCCAAAGAGTTGGATATAATTAATTAATTAATTAGATTAATTAATTAAAAATGAAATTAATTCAAATTAGTTGAGTTATTATCCAATTAAATAATAGAATTTGAGTGAATTAATTAATTAATTGGACCCAATAAGATTGAAAATCCAATTTGAGTGAATTAATTAATTGATTGGATCAATTAAATAAATTTGAACTAATTAATTAATTAGATTAATTAATATACTTGTTGAAGTCCAAACTCAACTTAAAAATGGCTCATTAATATAAGCCCAATTAGAACATTAGAATAACTAAATTAAATAGAAAAAAATAGTTTTTCTTATTTAAATTGATATAAGATATCAACATGGATAGGTTCAATGTATCTAGATATCAAGATTGAATTTATGGAATATGTTCAATGTATCTGGAAGAGAGGGGTCGAAAATTGATGGCCAATTAGAGGCCATATTTTCAACTATTAAAGATAGAAGGAAGAGGGAATTTTGGTATAACGTGGACTTGGTTTGTTAGAAAAGTTAGACTTTACAAACAACCAAATTAACATGTGGAGCTAATATTAGGTTTGACCTCATTTTTGTAGCCAGCATATAAAATTAAATTGAAGACAAAAATCCTATTCTTCTACTATTCCTAAAATTGGCCACAAGCAAAAAAGAAAGAAAAATATTTTCTTTTTCACTCTTCTCAATCTTTTTATTTTTCAAAATATCCTAGTGTATTGTTGTTGATCCACTACTTGGATTAAGAACAATTAACTAAAATATTTAATCTTAGATTCCATTAGTTGGATTAAAGATTAGTGTTCACTTTTCTTTTAGGCTTGAAAAAGAAAACAAAGAACACTAGCAAGTTCTTTACTTTTGGTTATTCTAGTCCAATGTGTGGACTTGTTTAGAGGGAGGATGCGTGGACTCGTTGGTAAGAGATTTGCTACAATTCGACAATTGATTGCTTCAAGCCTTGCACTGAATAGGAGAATCAGAAAAGAGTAATGAATTACATAGTTATTAAATTTATATTTTATTTATTGAACTGTTGATAACTCCAATCATTAGAATCGCTACGAAACTGGGGTAATTCAATAAACATTATTACTTCTTTTATGTTAGAACTTTTAATTTCTGTTGTGTTTATTCCCTAGGTTATAGCAAACCCAATAGTGGTATCAGAGCCACGATTCGCATTATTAACAGTTGATGTAATTCATTTTGAATGTTTATTTAATAAAAATGGCTTTGTTGTTTTTGAATTTTTAGTAGTTGGACATAATTAATTTTATTAATTACATGTAAAATGTTTTAAATTTGTTAACATATTAAACCAAAGCGTACGATGCATTTGGACTTGGAACCCTCAGCTACGCTGCGCGATGCGAGGCGACAGCAACATGGGTGACTGTTGGCCGTGTGTGCTGCTATGCACAGTGAGTAGGCACTATGCGCGCACGCTGCTGTACGTAGTGGGGCCCAAGAAACAACTGCCTACGCACCAGCCTGCTATGCAAGTGGCTGGTTCTGCCCAGCTATGCGTGTGCGACAATATTCTATTTTATTATTTTTAAATTAATTATTAATTTTAAAATGCTGAATTTTTTTTCATAAAACAAAAGATTGCGTACAAGTTTTGAAAATGTATTGTTTAACAACTTAGTAAATTTACTTGTTTTAAAATTCATGGGATGAATATTAATTGCATATTTTATTTAGGGATGATCATGGGCCTATGACGAATGTGATTGGATGTTTTAATTATCTTTGGGTATTTGGGGCCTACAAGACTCTTATTCTATTTTTTGTATTGCATTTAATTTTTGCAAAGAGAGTAGAATAGAAAGTGAGTTTCTATTTCAAATTTTATAAATGGAGGATGTTTGAAGACAAAAGACCCGTGCTTGTATAGGTTACTAAATGCAAATGTAATAGAATAGGAGATTCAAGGCCCATGAATGTATGAGTACAAAATGAAATATAATAGAATATTTCTTTATATTTCTACCCTTAGATTAACTTTGACTTGTTTTTTATTCAAACGGGTCGTATAGATTGTCCATGATCATTTTATCCCTTTTTGCATAGGATGCATGTTAGAAAGTATTTAATGTTCTTATTTGCGCACATATGATGATGAGCATTAAATATCCCACCTAGTAATTTAACTGATGATGTCTTGGATAAAAAAACAAACCCCACTTAATTTACGAAATTAAGTAAAGAATTTTCTATAATTCAATTTCAAACAAAAATGAATAAATTAGGTAGGACCTACTGTTCTATGCCTACCATCGAAGGTAGAGATATAATGATGCTACCGAACTTGATCACTGGCCATTAGTCGTGGGGTGGTCTTCTATTGGAAAGCTGTGATCTCTACCAACAATGAGACGCTCGTGGGATGGAATCATCATTATGATGGCCATGAGTTGTGGAACATCTTGATTCTCCATTTACACAAATACTTGATGGGTGTTGTTTGACACTTAGTACTATATAGGCTCATAAAATTGGGGTATATGGGAAGAGGTGAGGCAAAACAAACTTAAAGGTTGTATGGTGATATAATCATCAAAGAGTTGACCACTAATAGAAATATTTAATTAGCTCATAAAATTGGGGTGTGAAAATATTTCCATTGGACCTCAAGCCCACTAGGAAATTTGATTTTCAAAACTTCCATTCGGGGTACGAATAAAATACTGGGAGACATTTAATATTAAAGATCTTATATTAAATAAATATGTTTTTAGCATAGTTTACTCATTTTCTGCTTCGTGTATATTTTTGTAGATCATTCTACTAAAAGTGGCAAAGAATCCACTAGCAATAATTCTTGAGCAAAACAAATTTATTGGACCAAACTTTGTCGATTGGCTAAGAAACCTTAGGATAATCCTTCAATCTTTGGGCATACATCATCGACACTGGCTTATGCAGATTACCTACGTCATGTTGATGAAAATTTGTAGGCTTGATGCTACATGTTAGCATCAATGTCAAATGAACTGCAGAAGCAAAATGAAGACCAAGATACTGCTTATAGAATCCTACTTCACTTGCAAGAGTTGTATGGTGAACATACTAGGCAGATGAGATACTAGATCTAAAAGGAGCTTTCTAGATGTAGTATGACTGAGGGCTTTTCAGTCCATGCCCATGAATTGAAGATGATAGCCCTCATTGAAAGACTGGCATCCCTCGGAGCCATTATGGAGAATGAAATATATATGGACCTTCTGCTGCAATCTCTACTTCCCTCATTTGACACCTTTGTTGTTAAATTTACATGCACAACATGGACACTAGTCTCCCTAAGATTGTAAACATGTTGAAGATGGTTGAGTCCACTATGAAAAAGTACAAGCCAGTTATGCTTGTTGGATCCTCTTCTGGATCAAAGGCTGCAAAGCCCAAGAGAGGAAAGAGAAAAGGAAAGGGTTTCTCCAAGCCCAACAAGCTGAAGGTGAAGGGCGGTGTTAAGAAGGTTTCTTCTCGAGCTAAGGACAAGTACCATTACTGCGGCAAACCAGGGCACTAGAAAAGAAACTACAAGGAGTTTCTTGCAAGCCTAAATAGTTCAGGTATATATTTTATTAAAGTTCACTTATCTGTTAACGATGCTTATTGGGTATTGGATATCTATTGTCGCTCACATATTTGCAATGATTTGTAGATAATAACAAGAAGCAGAAAGCTAGATGGACGAGAAACGGTCCTAAGGATAGGGAATGGAGCAAGAGTTGCTGCATTAGCTATAGACACTGTTATTCTAGCTTTTTAGAATAGCTCTATAATAGTTTTAAACAATTACCTTTTTGTTCAAGATATTATTAAGAACATTATCTCTAATTTGATTTTGGATAGAGAATATTTTATATTTACTATTGAGAATGGAGATTGTTCCATTTTCAAATGTTCTGATTTTATCTATTTGGGTTCTTTAACGAATTGTTTATATAATGTTACTCCCCATAACCCCATTCTCACAATTCAATAAAATAAAGAAAAATTAGATAATCATAGTTCCATGAGCCTATGACACACAAGATTAGGGTATCTTTTTGAGAAAAGGATTAATAAGTTGACATAATTTCTTGACCTAAAGGACGAGCAAGAACTGCCAACATGTGAGTCCTGTCTCAAAGGAAAGATGACCAATTCTCCATTTGTTGGACAAGCGGAGTGAGCCAAATATATATTGGATTTGATCCATACAGATGTATGTGGGCCACTAAGTGTTGGTGCCCAAGGGAACTATAACTACTTCTAAACTTTTACTGATGACTTCTCTAGGTATGATTATGTGTACCTTTTAAGGTACAAGTCTGAAGTCTTTGAAAAGTTCAAAGAATTCAGAAGTGAAGTAGAAAAATAAACTATCTTAAGTATAAAGAGTTTTCAATCTGATCGAGGAGGTGAATACTTAAGCACAAATTTTTTAGATTATCTAAAAGAGAATGGGGTTCTCTCACAGTGGACCCCTCCTAGTACTCCACAACTTAATGAAGTTATGGTGCTTAGAAATCGAACTTTGTTAGACATAGTTCGATCCATAATGAGTTTCACTACATTGTCTCTTTCATTCTAGGGCTATGCCTTGGAAACAGCAGCATACCTTTTAAATAGGGTGTCATCTAAATCCATGCCTAAAAACACTATATAAAATGTAGTGTGGTAAGACACCTTTCTATAAATACGTTAGGGTATGGGGGTGTGATGCTTATGTGATGCAGCAAGTGGGATATAAGTTTAATATGAGATTTATCTTATGCAAGTTTGTGGAGAATCCAAATGAGTCTATTGGATACCATTTTTACGACACCTTGGAACAAAAGGTGTTTATTTCATGGAATGCCACCTTTCTTGAAAAAGAACTTCTATTAGATAGAAGTGGAAAAGTCGTGAAACTTAAAAAAGTTCAACAACCACAAAACATTCCAAATGTTACAGTAGATAACACGCAAACTAATGTTGGGCCCTCTAAGCACAACCTCTTCGAAGATCCGAAAGGGTCTCAAGGGTACCTAAAAGGTACAACCTTTTATTAGAGAACAAAGAAGAGGGATTTTCCTTAGATAATGATCCAATAAGCTATGGAGAGGCAATGTCTAACATCAACTCGAAGAAGTGACAATAAGCCATGTGATCCGAAGTGGACTCCATGTACTCCAACCAGGTATGGACCTTGGTGGACCCACCAAAGGGAACTATTCCCATTAGCTACAAATGGATCTACAAGCAAAAACTTGGAGTAGATAGAGATGTAGCGACCTATAAAGCATGTCTGGTTGTAAAATGTTATACTCAGAAGCAAGAAATTGATTCTAAGGAAACCTTTTCACCAGTGGCGATGCTTAAATCTATCCAGATTCTACGGGCCATAATTGCATATTATGACTACGAGATATAAAAATTGGATATGAAGACTACGTTTCTTAATGGAAATAATAAGGAAGAGATCACTATGAAGTAGCTAGAAGGCTTCATGTCCATCAAAAGCAAGCAAAAGGTTTACAAGCTTCAAAGATCAATTTATGGACTTAAACAAGCTTCAAATAGTTGGAACATCCAGTTTAATGAAACAATCAAAACATTTGGTTTTCATAAGAACCAAATGGACTATGTTTCTACAAGAAGGTTTATAGGAGTGCAGTTATATTTGTTGTGCTCTACGTTAATGATATCCTACTCATTAGGAATGATGTTGGGATGTTGCAGTCAACGAGGACTTGATTGTCTAAATAATTTTCCATGAAAGACTTAGAAGATGCATCTTTTATTCTAAGAATAAAGATCTATGGAAATAGATCTAAAAGGATGATCGGACTATCCCAATCCATTTATGTAGACAAAGCGCTAAAAGGTTTAACCTTGAGAAATCCAAACGAGGATTTCTGCCTATAAGTCATGGGGTTTCACTCTCTAAGTCTATGTCTCCCAAGATACCTGAACAGAGAGAAAGGATGACTCACATAACTTACGCATTCGCAACAGGGAGCATAATGTATGCAATGTTGTGTACAAGGCCTGATATTGCGCATGCTCTGAGTGTCACAAGCAAATATCAGTCCAATCTAGAGAAAGAACACTAGAAAGCCATTAAGATGATCCTTAAATACTTGAGAATGATAAATGATATCTTTTTGATATACGACAATAGAGAACTACAATTGGAGGGATATACAGACTCTAGTTTTCAATCCGATATAGATAATTTGAAGTACATGTCTGGATATATATTCACCCTGAATGGTGGTGCGGTTAGTTGGACATTCCAAGCAAGAAACGACTTTAGCCTCTACCAGGGAAGCTGAATATATTATTATATTAGATATAACAAAAGAAGCTATTTGGATAAGATATTTCATTCAACGATTTGGTGTAGTTCCATCCATTATTGATCTAGTGAAGATTTAATGTAATAACAATTGGGCTATTGCACAAGCAAAAGAGCTAAGATCTCATCAAAGATCCAAGCACATAATGAGACGATATCACTTGATCAGAGAGATCATTGGTAGAGGTGATGTCATTGTGGATCGAGTTGCTTCAATAGAAAATGTACCAAACCCACTAACTAAGCCCATAGCATAGAAGGTATTCGATGGAAACCTTGAGAAAATGAGCCTTAGATACATTGGCAATTGGAGTTAGGGTAAGTGGGAGATTGTTAGAATAGGATGCCCAGTACCCCAATTAGATTGGGTATATCGTACTCCTTTTTTTATAAAATGATCTTATTGAAAATCATATTAATATAAAAGGAACTTCATTTATCTTATGTCTTGCATTTTTTTTAGCAAATTAGATAAAATCCTCAAACCAAATATAGCTACGGGGCATGGTTGTGCATATGATTGTAATCATGGAATATGCCTTTAAAGCATTGCTCTTAAATAAATTCCAAGTCAAAGGCTTTTTGAGATGGGACATCAAATGAAAGTAAGAATCTCTATGTTACGATAGTGCACGACTAGTCCTTTGACTTGAGGCACCATAGTAATCTTCTACATGTAATGTCTTACTTTGATGTATTCTTTGATTGCATAACAATCACAAAGAGATTATGTTGGGTATTACATCTATACGTATGGAGATTAATGAGTAACTAACAAAGAATCAGTCACTTGTTTAGTAAAACAAGTGAATCTCGTATGTTTTCATAGTTTATAACTCCAAAATCCTTGGCCAAGTATGATAAATGTCTGAAAAGGATTTCTAACGATTCGTCTAGAGTCACTGGAACTTGAATACAATTATTTAGTCAATTAGGGTATCGACTTTTATCCATACCCTAGATTTAATTGAGAGATTAGTTGACAGAAGGACCTTACGTGCATGGTATTCGTAATTGAAATATGATCACTTATTATTTCACCTATGACTAGTTTGCCATGATTACTTGGTAGGTGTTTTCATGGATAGTAAGGTTCTTGTTTTTAAAGAGTTAATTCCAAGCGGATTGAATAATTGAAATAATTATTATTCATAAGTTGTAAATATTGCAAGCCTACTACTAGTTTAATAGTGAACTTGAAGGGTCACACACAAATTGGAATAAATAATCTCTAGTCTAAAATTGATCTAAAGAGTTGGATATAATTAATTAATTATATTAATTAATTTAAAATTAAATTAATTCAAATTAGTTGAGTTAATTATCCAATTAAATAATAGGATTATTTAATTAGACCCAATAAGATTGGAAATCCAATTTGAGTGAATTAACTAAATGATTGGATTAATTAAATGAACTTGGGCTAATTAATTAATTGGATTAATTAATATACTAGTTAAAGTCCAAGCCCAACTTAAAAATGGCTCAATAGTAGAAGCCCACTTGGAATATTAAAAGATTTAAATTAAAAATAAAAAATAGTTTTTTCTTGTTTAAATTGATATAATACTGAATTTATGGGACAGGTTTAATGTATCTAGATATTAAGATTGAATTTATAGGATATGTTCAATATATCTGGAAGAGAGAGGGGCCAAAAATTGATGGTCAAATTAGAAGCCATATTTTTTGCCATTAAAGATATAAGGAAGAGGGGATTTTGGTATGATGTGGATTTGGTTTATTAGGAAATTTAGACTTTCCAAACAACAAATTAACATGTGGAGCTAATATTATGTTTGACCTAATTTTGTAGATGATTCTATTCTTCTACTACTCCTTCAAGGAGTTGGAACATCCAGTTTAATGAAACAATCAAAACACTTGATTTTCATTAGAACCCGGATGGACCATGTTTCTACAAGAAGGTTTGTAGGAGAGCAGTTGTATTTGTTGTGGTCTGCATTGATGACATCCTACTCATTAGGAATGATGTTGGGATGTTGTAGTCAATGAGAACTTGGTTGTTTAAATAATTATCCATGAAAGACTTGAAAGATGCATCTTTTATTCTAGGAATAAAGATATATAGAGATAGATCTAAAAGGATGATCGGATTATCCCAATCCATGTATGTAGACAAAGCGCTAAAAAGGTTTTAGCATGGAAAAATCCAAATGAGGATTTCTACCTATGAGTCATGGGGTTTCACTCTCTAAGGTTATGTCTTCCAAGATACCTGAAGAGATAGAAAGAATGACTCGCATACCTTATGCATCCGCAATAGGGAGCATAATGTATGTAATGTTATGTACAAGGCCTGATATTGCACATGCTCTGAGTATCATGAGCAAATATCAGTCCAATCTAGAGAAAGAACACTAGAAAGCCATTAAGATGATCCTTAAATACTTGAGAATGACAAATGATATCTTTTTTATATACGACAATAGAGAACTACAACTGGAGGAATATACAGACTCTAGTTTTCAATCTGATATAAATAATTTGAAGTACATGTCTGGATATATATTCACCTTAAATAGTGGTGCAGTCAGTTGGAAAAATTCCAAGCAAGAAACGACTTTAGACTCTACCAGGGAAGATGAATATATTATTGCATCAAATACAACAAAAGAAGCTATTTGGATAAGATATTTCATTCAAGGATTTGGTGTAGTTCCATCCATCGTTAATGCAGTGAAGATTTGATGTGATACCAATAGGGCTACTGCACAAGCAAAGGAGCTAAGATCTCATCAAAGATCCAAGCACATAATAAGATGATATCACTTTATTAGAGAGATCATTGGTAGAGGCGATGTCATTGTGGATTGAGTTGCTTTAATAGAAAATAAACCAGACCCACTAACTAAGCCCTTAGCATAGAAACCTTGAGAAAATGAGCCTTAGCTACATTGGCAATTGGATTTAGGGCAAGTGGGAGATTGTTAGAACAGGATACCCGGCACCCCAATTAGATTAGGTATATCGTGCTCCTTTTTTTATAAAACGATCTTATTAGGAATCATATTAATATAAAAAGAACTTCATTTATCTTATGTCTTGCATTTTCTTTCAGCATATTAGATAAAATCCTAAGACCAAATATAACTATGGGGCATGGTTGTGCATAAGATGGTGATCATGGAACATGCCTATAAAGCTTTGCTCTTAAATAAGTTCTGAGTCAAGAGCTTTTTGAGATGGAACATCAAATGAAATTAAGAATCTCTATGTTACGATCGTGCACGACTAGTCCTTTGACTTGAGGCACCATAGTAATCTTCTACATGTAATGTCTTACTTTGATGTATTCTTTGATTGCATAATAATCACAAAGGGATTACGTTGGGGTATTACATCTATACGTATGGAGATTAATGAGTGACTAACAAAGGATCAGTCACTTGTTTAGTAGAACAAGTGAATCTCCTATGTTTTCATAATTTGTAACTCCAAAATCCTTGGCCAAGTATGATTAATGTCTGAAAAGGGTTTTTGACGATTCGTCTAGAGTTACTGGAACTTGAATATAGTTATTTAGTCAATTAAGGTATCGACTTTTATCTATACCCTAGATTCAATTGAGAGATTAGTTGACGGAAGGACCTTACGTGCATGGTATTCGTAATTAAAATAGGATCACTTGTTATTTCACCTATGACTAGTTTGTCATGATTAGTTGGTAGGTGTTTTCATGGATAGTAAGGTTCTTGGTTTTAAAGATTTAATTCCAAGCGGATTGATTAATTGGAATAATTATTATTCATAAGTTATAAATATTGCAAGTCTACTACTAGTTTAATAGTGAACTTAAAGGATCACACATAAATTGGAATGAATAACCTCTAATCTAAAATTAAGTTGGATATAATTAATTAATTAGATTAATTAATTAAAAATTAAATTTATTCAAATTAGTTGAGTTAATTATCCAATTAAATAACAGGATTGTTTAATTAGACCCAATAAGATTTGGAATCCAATTTGAGTGAATTAACTAAATGATTGGATTAATTAAATAAACTTGGGCTAATTAATTAATTAGATTAATTAATGTGCTAGTTGAAGTCCAAGTTGAACTTAAAAATGGCTCATTAGTAGAAGCCCACTTGGAATATTAGAAGATTTAAATTAAATAGGAAAAATACTTTGTCTTATTTAAATTGATATAATATTGAATTTATGGGATAGGTTCAATGTATCTGGATATTAAGATTGAATTTATTGGATAGGTTTAATGTATTTGGAAGTGAGAGGGGCCGAAAATTGATGGCCAATTAAAGGCCACATTTTCGGCCATTAAAGATATGAGAAAGAGAGGATTTAGTATTATGTGGATTTGGTTTATTAGGAAAGCTAGACTTTCCAAACAACCAAATTAACATGTGGTGCTAATATTAGGTTTGACCTAATTTTTATAGTCGATTCTATTCTTCTACTGCTCCTAAAATCGACACAAGCAAGAAAGAAAGAAAAACATTTTCTTCTTTACTCTTCTCCATCTCCTTATTCTTCAAAATATTCTGGTGTATTGTTGTTGTTCCACTAGTTGGATTAAGAACAATTAACAAAAATATTTAATCTGTGATTCCACCGGTTGAATTAAAGATTTTTGTTCACTTTATTTTTAGGCTTGAAAAAGAAAACAAGCAACACTGGTAAGTTCTTTGCTTTTGGTTATTTTAGTCCAAGGTGTGGACTTCTTTTGAGGTAGAATGCATCAACTCCTTGGTGAGATTTGCTACAATCTAGAAATTGATTGATCAACCCTTACACTGAATAGGAGAATTAGAAAAAGGTAATGAATTACATCATCATTATATTATATTTTATTTATTGAACTGTTCATAACACCAATCATTAGAATTCCTGCAAAACTGGGGGTAATTCAGTAAACGTTACTGCATATTTTATTTTAAAAAATTTAATTTCTACTGCATTTATACCTTAGGTTACAACGAACCCAACAGTAGTATCAAAACTATGGTTCACATTATTAATAGTTGATGTGATTCATTTTGAATGTTTATTTGATAAAAATGGCTTTGTTGTTTTTGTATTTTTACTAGTTGGACACAATTAATTTTATTAATTGCATTTAAAATATTTTAAATTTGTTAAAATATTAAAGCCAAAAATATGATGCGTTTAGACCTGGGACCCATAGGTGTCCTACGTGGTGCGAGGCGACAGAACGAGCGACTGTCGCCCATGCATGCTGCAGAGAGTAGGCAGTGTGCATGTACACTACTGCACGTAGTGTTTGTATAAAGGGCGCATGGTGGGGTGTGGGCAAGGGCTGCTCGTGCACCAACCTACTGCATGTAGGGGCTGGTTCTACCCAACAGTGCATAGCGACTTGGTGACAGTTTGTTGTTTGGTTACCCGATGTGCTGTCCAACGATCCGTTTACATGCAATTTTGATAAATATTCTATTGTATTAATTTTAATTTAATTATTAATTTTAAAATGTTGAAAGATTATTTTTCATAAAATAGAAGATTGTGTCCAAGTCTTGAAAATGCACTGTTTAACAACTTGGTAAATTTACTTTCTTTAAAGTTCATGTGATGAATGTTTATTGCATGTTTTACTTAGGGATAATCATGGGCCTATGACCAACGTGATTGGATTTTTTAATTATCTTTGGTTATTTGGGGCTTGCAAGCCTTTTATTCTATTTTTTGTATTGCATTTAATTTTAGCAAAGAGAGTTGAATAGAAAGTGACTTTCTATTTTAAATTTTGTAAAAGAAGGATGTTTGAAGACTAAAGACCCATGCTTGCATAGGTTATCAAAATGCAAATATGATAGAATAGGAGATTAAAGGCCCATGAATGTATGGGTACAAAATAAAATATAATAGAATAATTCTTTATATTTCTACCCTTAGATTAATCTTGACCCGTTTTTAGCTCAAATGGGTCGCATAGATTGGCCATGATCATCCCATCCCTTTTTGCATAGGATGCATGTTAAATATTATTTAATGTTTTTATTTGCGCATATAGGATGATGAGCATTAAATAAACCGCCTAATAATTTAATTGATGAGGTCTTAGATAAAAACAAACAAACCCCACTTAATTTATGAAATTAAGTAAATAATTTTCTATAATTCAATTTCAAACAAAAATGGACAAGTTAAGTACCATGAAAGTTAGATACATGACGATGCTACCATATTTGATCACTAGCTATGAGTGGTAGGATGGTCTTGTGTTTGAAAGTTGTGATCTCTACCAAGCATAGAGATGCTAGTGGGATAGAATCATCATTATGTTGGCAATCAGTAATTGGACATCTTGATGCTCCATCTACACAAACAATTTATGGGAGTTGTTTGATACTTAATATCATATGGGCTCACAAAATTAGGGTATATGAGAAGAGGTTAGGCAAAATAAACTTGAGGGTTGTATGGTGATATAATCATCAAAGAGTTGACCACCAATAAAAATATTTCATGGGCTCATAAATTTGGGGTGTAAAATATTTTCATTGGACCTCAAGCCCACTAGAAAATTTGATTTTCCAAAACTTCCATTAGGGGTGATGGAGTTCGAACAAAATAATGGCAAACATTTAGAAATGAATATATTTTTCCCATAATTTACTCATTTTTTGCTTCATGTATATTTTTTGTAGATCTTTCTACTAAAAATAGCAAAGAATCCACTAGCAATAATTCTTGAGCAAAACAAATTAATTAGACCAACTTTGGTCGATTGGCTAAGAAACTTTAGGATAATTCTTCAATCTGAGAAATGGGCATATGTTCTCGACACAGTGCCGCCTTCGGTTCCACCAGAGGATATTACTTTAGAGGCTTATGCAGATTACCTACGTCTTATTGATGATAATCTTCAAGAACAATGCTACATGTTGGCATCGATGTCAAATGAGCTGCAAAGATAGAATGAGAATCAAGATACTGCTTATGGAATCCTCCTTCAACTGCAAGTGTTGTATGGTGAACGCACTAGTCAAACGAGATATCAGATCTCAATGGAGCTTTTCAAATGTCATATGACTGAGGCTCTTTAGTCCATGAACATAGATTGAAGATGACAATCCTCATTGAAAGGTTGTCATCCCTTGGAGTCGTTATAGAGAACGAACTCTATATGGACCTTCTACTATAATCTGTACCTCTCTCATTTGACACCTTTGTTATCAACTTTAACATGCATAATATGGAGACTAGTCTCCCTGAGCTTGTAAACATGTTGAAGACGGCTGAGTCCACTATGAAAAAGGACAAGCCAGTTATGCTTATTAGATCCTCTTTCGAATTAAAGGCTGCAAACCCCAAGTGAGAAAAGAGAAAAAGAAAGGATTCCTCCAAGCCCAACAAGCTAAAGGTGAAGGGCTGTGTTAAGAAGGTTTCTTCTCAACCCAATAACAAGTGCCATTACTGTGACAAACCAGGGCATTGGAAGAGGAACTACAAGGAGTATCTTGCAACCTTAAAGAGATCTGGTGTATATTTTTTTGAAATTAACTTGTCTCTTAACATTGCATCTTGGGTATTGGATATCCATTGTGGCTCATATATTTGCAATAATTTGTAGATAATGATAAGAATAGAAAGTTGGATGGAGGAGAAACGGTCCTAAGGATGGAGAATGGACTAAGAGTTGCTGCATTGGCTATAGGTACCGTTAATGAACAATTGTCTCTATGTGAGAATAGCACTATAATAGTTTTGAACAGTTATCTTTTCATTCTAGATATTATTAAGAACATTGTCTCTATTTCAATTTTAGGTAGAGAAGATTTAGATTTACCATTGAGAATGAAAATTAATCTATTTTCAAACGTTCTTATTTTATCTATTCAGATTTTTTGATGAATTGTTTATATATTGTTACTTCCCATAACCCCATTCTCACAATTCAACAAAACAAAAAAAATTAGATAATCATAGTTCCATAAGCCTATGGTACGCAGGATTTGGGCATAGCACAAAATATATTAATATCAAAATGTTTAGAAGATACGTGCCTTGAATTTATGGCAATATTGATAATTCATAATTTATTCACTCCTTTATTTTTTTTTGATAATGCACGTAGACAATCCATGAACATTAGGCATTATTGGGGGCTAATTTCAGGTGCACCTAATTAGCACGAGACCATATTTACTCTCAAGAATGCTAAATAAGTTGAATGCGGTATGGTTTATGATAAGATATTAGTAACAACACATTCAACAATTGAATTATTACAAAATGTAGCTTCCTTATGGGCTTGTACATATTTGAGAAGAAGTTGATTCTTTGAAAAGAAAGAGATGGGATCAATATTCTCATTCTATTATGGGAAGTTTTGTGGTTTGGCAAAATATTTAAATGATCAGAATGTTGAGAGGTAAAGTAAGACATGTGTATACGGAAATTAGAAATTATTAAATACATGTAAGTCTATTTAATTATTATCGTAGATCCTACCACACTATATTATTATATAAATTAATGATAGACATGTGTCTCCCTAATTAAAGTAACAGGGAACTTAGTTAAATGTAGGATTATACATTATTAAAAAGGAAAAAAAGTAGTGCCCCATAAACAAGTGTTGTTTTTTTGGCATAAAACTACAACTTAAATGCTTAACACTATGTAACACGCCTTCAGGGTGTGGGTTTTTTTCTTAATTGTTTTTCTTTGCAAATGTTTTTATATGATATCTTCATTATCATGACTAATTTATTACATTATACAACAAATTATTTTTCATATTACTCATTGTGATATTCAATCAAATTTAGCACAATATATTATAACCAATTTATTGAAATAACATAAAAAAATATTTTGCCTTAACCATCAATCATAAAATTTTAGCACCAAAATAAAGTTGATTTGTGGTTAAAAAATTCTATTGTTCTTGTAAAACTATTTATCTACAATGTTAAATATGAAAATAGTAATAAAAATTTGAAATAATAATTAAATTTAAATAATAGGACTTAATCAACTTCGTGCGGCATATAGTATTCGAAATTATAGAAAAAATAATTCAAAACTTTGTCAATTTTATGACGTGTGATGCAATCCTTTATTGTTGTACATTTTAAATCTATTAAAATTTCCAAACTA
This sequence comes from Paulownia fortunei, assembly GCA_019321725.1. Lineage (NCBI taxonomy): Eukaryota > Viridiplantae > Streptophyta > Magnoliopsida > Lamiales > Paulowniaceae > Paulownia > Paulownia fortunei. The sequence goes on from CM033106.1 coordinate 18,621,345, forward strand.
GGGTTGATGGTTTATAAAAATATTTATATAAATTATTGCACTAAATTATTTAAGGTTTATTGCACTTAATCTACTAAAATATCAAAAAGAGTATGTCATATACAAAAAATTTTATTGCACAAAGTAACAAATTAATCTTTAAAATGAAGATAACATAAGCAAATATTTGATATATAATAAAGTAAATTAAAAGAAACAACAAACACCTCGAAAGCGTTATGTGGTGTAACGCCATTAATGAAATTTTAATAAAATAAAAATAAAAATAAACTGAAGGTGTTATCCCAAATAAAATCTCTATAAAAAAATAAAAAATTAAAGGCTCTATTAGACATAAAAAATTACTATACTTATAAAAAACATTTATAGTATTTCAAAGATTTATATCGAAATGTTAAACTATACGTGTCCTGAATTTTTAGCTATATTGATCATTCATAATTCGTTCACTCCTTTATTTTTTTCTGATAATGCATGTGGACGATCAACTAAAATTAGGCATTATTAGAGGCTATTTTGATGTGCATCTAATTTGCACGGCGGCATATTTACTATCAAGAATGCTTAATAAGTTGAATGTGGTATGCTTAATAAGATATTAGTAACAACACATTTCGCAATCAGTTGAATTATTGGAAAAATGTAGCTTCCTTATGGACATATTTGAAAAGAAGGAGATTCTATGAAACGAAAGAGATCAATACTCTCATTCTATTATGAAAATTTTATGGTTTAGCGGAATATCTTAAATAGTGAGAATGTTGAGGGTAAAGCAAGACATGTGTATATGGGATTAAATACTTGTAAGTCTATTCAATTATTGTCATAGATCCAACCATACATTATTATTATATAAATTAATGATAGACATGTCTTCCTAATTAAAGTAACAGGGAACTTAGTACAATGTAGGAATTATAAATTATCAAAAGGAAAAAGTGTAGTGCCCCAATAAACCCGTGTTGTTTTTTTTACATAAAACTATAATTTAAATGTTTTACACTACATAACACGCCTTCAGGGTGTGGGCTTCTTTTATTTTTCTTTTCTTTACAAATATTTTTTGTATGATATCTTCATTACCATGACTAATTTGTTACTCTGTGCAACAAATTATTTTGCATATTAGTCATTGTGATATTTAGTCAAACTTAGTGCAATATATTACAAATAATTTAGTGCAATAATATATAAAAATAGTTTGCCTAAACCATCAATCATAAAATTTAAACAGCAAAATAAATCTATTTTGTGGTTAAAAAATTCTACTTCTCATGTAAAATTATTTATCTACAATATTAAATAATAACTAAAATATTTAACAATAGTAATACAAAGTTGAAATAATATTAAATTTAAAATAATAGAACTTAATCAACTTTGTGCGGCATGTTGTATTCGAAATTATAGAAAACATGATTCAAAACATTGTGAATTTCACGATGTGTGATGCAATCCTTTATTGTTGTATATTTTAAATCTATTAAAATTTCTAAACTAGGGTTGATGATTTATAGAAATATTTATATAAATTTTTGCACTAAATTATTTAAGGTTGCACTTAATCTAACAATTATCAAAACGAGTATGTCATATACAAAATTGTTTATCGCACAAAGTAACAAATTAATCTTCAAAATGAAGATATCATATGCAAATATTTGATATATAATAAAGAAAATTAAACGAAACAACTAACACCTCGAAGGCATTAAGTGGTGTAATGCCTTTAATGGAATATTAATAAAATAAAAATAAAAATAAAAATAAAATAAAGGTGTTATCCCAGTTAAAATCTTCTATAAAAAAAATAAAAAATTAAAGGTTCTATTAGACACAACATTTTACCATACTTAGGAAAAAAAGTTATAGTATTTAATTTTTTTACATTGTATTTAAAAAAAAGTCAAAAACCTATTAGTATCGAAATGTTTAGAAGGTACGTGCCTTGAATTTATGGCAATATTGATGATTCACAATCCATTCACTCCTTTAATTTTTTTTGATAATGTACGTAGACAATCTATGAACATTAGGCAATATTGGGGGTTATTTTCTGGTGTGCCTAATTAGCACGAGAGTATGTTTACTCTCAAGAATGCTTAATAAGTTGAATGTGGTATGTTTATGATAAGATATTAGTAACACTACATTCAACAATTGAATTATTGCAAAATGTAGCTTCCTTATGGGCTTGTACATATTGAGAAGAAGTCGATTCTTTGAAATGAAAGAGATGGGATCAATACTCTCATTCTATTATGGGGAGTTTTGTTGTTTGATAGAATATCTTAAATGGTCAAAATGCTGGAGGTAAAGTAAGACGTGTATATGGAAATTAGGAATTATTAAATACGGTAAGTCTATTTAATTATTGTTGAAGATCCTAGCACACTATATTATTATATAAATTAATGATAGGCATGTGTCTCCTTGTTTAAAGTAACAGGGAACTTAGTTAAATGTAGGAATTATACATTATTAAAAAGGAAAAAAAAGTATTGTCCCATAAACAAGTGTTGTTGTTTTTTCCCTAAAACTACAACTTAAATGCTTTACACTATGTCACACGCCTTCAGGTTGTGGTTTTTTTTTCTTTGCAACTGTTTTTATATGATATCTTTATTATCATTACTAATTTATTACTTTATACAACAAATTATTTTGCATATTACTCATTGTGATATTCAATCAAATTTAGCGCAATATATTATAAACAATTTAGTGCAATAATATAAAAAATTATTTTGCCTAAACCATCAATCGTAAAATTTAAACACCAAAATAAAGCTAATTTATGGTTAAGAAATTATATTGTTCTTGTAAAACTATTTATCTACATTATTAAATATGACAATAGTAATAAAAAGTTGAAATAATAATTAAATTTAAAATAATAGGACTTAATCAACTTCATGCGACCTGTAGTATTTGAAATTATAGAAAAAATGATTCAAAACATTGTGAATTTCATGACGTGTGATGCAATCTTTTATTGTTGAATATTTTAAATCTATTAGCATTTTCAAACTAGGGTTGATGGTTTATAGAAATAATTATATAAATTGTTGTACTGAGTTATTTGGGGTTTATTGCGCTTAATCTAACAAATATCAAAATGAGTATGTCATATACAAAATTCTTTATCGCACAATGTAACAAATTAATCTTCAAAATGAAGAAATCATATGCAAATATTTGAAACAACTAACACCTCGAAGGCGTTATGTGGTGTAACGCCTTTAATGTAATTTTAATAAATAAAAAAAATAAACTGAAGGTGTTACCCAGATAAAACCTTCTATCATATCAGACAAAACATTTTACTATACTTAGAAAAAAGAATTTATAGTATTTTTATTTTTTTAATTTTTTATAACTTTGGGTTTAAAGCACCCACTCAAAACATATTTATATCAAAATGTTAAAATATACATATCCTGAATTTATGGCTATATTCATATTTCATAATACATTTACTCTTTTTTCCAAATAATGCACATAGAGGATCCATTAAAAGTAGGAATTATTGCAGGCTATTTTAGGTGCACTTAATTAGAACGAGGGCATATTTACTCTCAGGAATGCTTAATAAGTTGAATGTGGCAGATAAGATAGTAGTAACAACACATTGAGCAATCACATGAATTATTGGGAAATGTAGCTTCCTTATGGGCTAGGACATATTTGAGAAGAAGACGATTCTTTGAAATAAAATAGATGGGATCAATACTCTCATTCTATTATGGGAATTTTATAGCTTGGTAGAATATCTTAAATGGTCAGAATGCTGAGAGGTAAAGCAAGACATGTATATATGGGAATTAGAAATTATTAAATACGTGTAAGTCTCCTTAATTATTATCGTAGATCTTACCATATATTAGTGTAATATATATTAATGATAGACATGTGTCTCCCGAATTAAAGTAACAAGAAACTTAGTTAAATGTAGGAATTATACATTATTAAAAAGGAAAAAAGTAGTGCCCCAACAAACACGTGTTGTTTTTTCTTTTTTACGTAAAACTACAATTTAAATGCTTTACACACTGTAACACGCCTTCAAGGTGTGGGTTTTTTTATTTTTATTTTTATTTTTTTCCTTGCAAATGTTTTTTATATGATATCTTCATTATCTTGACTAATTTGTTACTTTGTACAACAAATTATTTTGCATAATAGTAGTTGTGATATTCAATCAAATTTAGCGCAATATATTATAAATATTTGTGCAATAATATATAAAAATATTTTCCAAACCATCAATCATAAAATTTAAACACCAAAATAAATCTAATTTGTGCTTAAAAAATTATACTATTGATGTAAAGTTATTTATCTACAATAATAAATAATAATTGAAATATTTAACAATAGTAATATAAAGTTGAAATAATAATTAAATTTATAATAATAGGAATTAATCAACTTCGTGCGGCATGTAGTTTTTGAAATTATAGAAAGTTTGATTTAGAACATTGTGAATTGCGCAATGTGTGATGCAATCCTTTATAGAATTTCCAATCTAGAGTTGATGGTTTATAGAAATATTTATATAAATTTTTGCACTGAATTATTTAGGGTTTATTGAACTTAATCTAACAAAATATCAAAGCAATTATGTCATATACAAAATTCTTAATTGCACAATGTAACAAATTAATTTTAAAAATGAAGATATCATATGCAAATGTTTGATATATAATAAAGGACATGAAAAGAAACAACTAACACCTCAAAGGCATTATGAGGTGTAACGCCTTTAATGAAATTTTAATAAAATAAAAATAAAAATGAATAGAAAGTGTTATCCTAGTAAAATCTTCTATAAAAAAATAAAAACTAAAGATTCTATCATACATAACATTTTACTATACTTAGAAAAAAAAATTACAGTATTTCGAATTTTTTAATTTTTATAACATTGTGTTTAAAAAACCCACTTAAAACATATTAATATCAAAATGTTTAGAATATACGTGTCCTGAATTTATGGCTATATTCATAATTCATAATTTATTCGCTCCTTAATTTGTTTCTGATAATGCACGTAGACGATCAATGAAAATTAGGCATTAGTGGAGGCTAATTTGAGATGCACTTAATTAGTACGGGGCATAATAAGTTGAATGTGGTAGGATTTGTGATAAGATATTTGTAACAACACATTCAGCAATCAGTTGAATTATTAGAAAATGTAACTTCCTTATGGGCTTGTGCATATTTGAGAAGAAGAAAATTCTTTGAAACGAAAGAGATGGGATCATATTCTCATTCTAGTATGGGAATTTTATAGTTTGGCATAATATCGTAAATGGTGATAATGCTGAGAGGTAAAGCAAGACGTGTATATATGGGAATTAGGAATTATTAAATACGTATAAGTCTATTAAATTATTGTTGTAGTCCTACCACTGTAACACCCTCATTACTACACAACTAGATATATATTATATAATTTGACATGATAGAACCTGTGTGCATGCATGGAATATATATTTTTTTTTTTAACATTTTAAGAAAAGCTAAATCACTTCTTACATACACAACCCTGTTTAAAATAGAAGGATCAGTATTTATATAAAAACACAACACCTACAACGACCACAATATTTACATACTTAACTACAGTAAAGTTTTAAAAGAGAAATATAGTACCAATCTAAAAACATAATACACCAGACTCAAAATATAACAAGCCAACAAAATAGCCCAACAGGTCGTCATCCATGTACACACTCCCTCAAACACCTGCAGGAGCTCCAACAGCCGACCAGCCAGCCAAAGATGCTTCAAGTATCATCGTTCTCACCTACAATGCATAAATTATATGAGCTAACGCTCAGCAAGTAAAGATTATGCATGCAAAGAATAATCCACAATATCAAGTCATGCAACTCAAAATGCTATGCTCACAATGCAATTTTATGCATCAAAATATTTCTCTCAAAATCATTTCTTTCTTGGGCCCCTGACCAACGCTACTATCTCATGCACCGGAAAAGAGCTCTGTATACCGCCATAATCCAATGGCCAATAATCATATAAGCATGCAAATCCATGCATACTCATACGCATGCAAATCCATGCACGCGAACCTGCAAATCCATGCATAACACCATGCAAATCCATGCATGCTTCGGTACACTAGTAGTGGTCAACAAAACATTTTTCTTTCTCTGAATCATGCCGTGCAATGCAAGATTTATCACAATGCTAGTATATGATGCATGCACGTGCTAATGACAATGCCCATGTATGTATGCTCAATGGAGAGCCCTCTACTATGCACATATGATTTATGATATTATATATAATTCACACATCTACTATATCTATGCATTGTAGTTGCAAATGAATCTTTACTTACCTTTCACTTGGTTGGTGGCTTAGTCTAAATTTGTTTAGTATTCCTCTCCAACCTTAGATATAAAATAGCCTGTAATATTACCCAACATCAAGCACCATTCCCAATTTGGCAAGTTGAAAGCACAAAATCTCATACTAGACCTTAAACACCAAGCTATAAGCTAACAATCAAGCTTTCACAAACTAGAACCCAATATAGCCCCTCAAATACCTCAATTTCTCATCTTAAATACATGAAAACATCATGTAATTGAAGTATTATAACTCTAATAGCATGTACCTAATTGTTAACACTCAATAGCAACATGTCTAGGTTGAAACATGCTAAGTGATCAAATGTGGCAGATTCACATTTTCATATTTTCTTGCTGTCAAGTTTAGTTGCATGATAATTTTAACATCCCTAAACATATCCAATCACTCCAAAATTTTTACCACACTTATATAACATGTATATAAATGTAACCATATCATATAATTGCTAAAAATCACGGATATATCTTCCCAAGTTGAGCTCTCTTCACGATATACTGAAACAGATTATTTCCTACTGTGACAGTTTTGCACACTTCATGACATTAATGGTTTTGGCACCCTTAAGTATATTCAATCACTCCAAAATTTTCACCATACTTATATAACATATATAATGAGACAACCAGGTCATATTATTACCAAAAATAATCGATTTAGCTCCCTTAATTCAGTTTCCTTCACAGCACACCAAAACAGATTTTGCTATTTTGGCAGTTTGAGTGTTTCTCCAATATCATTCTCTATTTCAATTTCCAACTGATAAAAATTCATTCCAATACTATTAACTCATATATGGTCATGTAAATGGTAATAATTATAGGTTTTATTCATATACCATACACTTTTGAAGTCTAAAACACAAGAAAACAGTAAGATGACAGTTTCTGCCACAAGTATTTCCTATTAAGTGTTTGTGATCAAAAACCCTTTCTTTGTGCACCAAAGTCTAACTAAAAACTTCCTAACACTTTTATAAGAGATATTTAAAGCTTAATAAGCCATAAAACCATTTATAATAATCTGAAAACCAAAGGCAAAACCGTAGATAAGTGTTACCTATGCAGATTTTGAGGCTAACTTGATGGTAATCACTTCTTCTTTGCTTTTTTTGCTTTTATTTCAACTTGGAATCAATTTGGATCACATGGAGACCTTAAGGTGTGTGTTGGAAGATGAAAATGGCTGAAATGAGGGTCTGGTCGTTGCTTAAGGGTGAAGGGTTTGAGGTGTTAGCTTGAGATGTTAGCTTAAGTTTAATAAGAAAGCACGAGGTGGCAAGTAAATGGCAAATCTGATTTTCTCCCTTATCTTTCAGCCCTAATCTTGTGTGTCTCATCTATTTTTATTTGGTTCCAACCTATCTTAATCACCATTCATTCCCATAGGTAATTCCTATGTCCGTTCATTCGATCTCCAAATCGATTCGCATCCGATTCTTAAAGAATTATCTAGTTTGTATTTCTAAAATCATATGCACATAAGAGCCTTGTAATATGATACTTAATTCATATTATATCATGTCCAATATCCCAAGTATGCTAATTTACAAATATATACTTTTGAAATAACTTGATCAAATCAAATTAAACCGTATAAGGTTACTAGTAACACTTTTAGCACTTCCAAAATTATAACCTATATATCCCATCTATATCTAATATTGATCCACCTCATTTTCTTCTTATTTCAATATAAAATCAACTACTTAGATTAAGAAATTCAATAACTAATATCGTGCAAGAGCTTCAGAATTAAGTTTAATATTCAAGAATGTCGTATAAAATGAAATAAATTACGCAATGTCAATAGAAATGCAAATAGCATATAAAATTAACATGTAATGCATGAATCATATTTAGCCATGTGAGTAGTAAGAGGCTCGGGTATCACAACCACACATTATTATTATAACTATTGATGATAGACATGAGCCTCCCTAATTAAAGTAATATGGAACTTAGTTAAATGTAGGAATTATACATTATTAAAAAAGAAAAAGTGTACTGCCCTAATAAACACGCGTTGTTCTTTTTTTACATAAAACTACAATTTAAATGCTTTAAACTATGTAACACGCCATCAGGGTGTGGATTTTTTATTTAATTTTTGTTTTCTTTACAAAAGTTTTTATATGATATCTTTATTATCATGAAAAAATTGTTACTTTGTACAAGAAATTATTTTGCATATTATTCATTGTGATATTTAGTCAAATTTAGAGCAATATAATATAAATTTGGCGCAATATTCTCATTCTATTAGCGAAATTTTATTAGTTTAGCATAATATCTTAAATAATTAGTGATAAGTGAATATTTTGACATATTTTTGTATCAAATCCTTTATACTTTTCTTGCTTTATTCTTGTTAATATTATTGTTTTATTAATGTTTTGTGTTAGGGAATAAATGGAAGCATGTTTCCAAACTTGTGCAGTTTTTGTAATTTGAGCATAACTTCATGATCAAAAGCTCTATGGACCTGAAGCTTATTTCATTTGAAAGACAAGAGATAGAGGTACAACTTTTATGTTGGAGGCTCAGCCCAATTCAGTCTTGATGATAGCAGAAAATTCATTCAAGTAGTTGCACAAAATGGATCACCAAAATTCGGATCAGAGTTCAGCCCAGTATTGACTTATTTTACCAATTCGGTTATATATCTTGAGCTCAAATTTATTTTGGTCTGAAATTAGGATATGTTATACCCAAGAGGATAAATAAACAAGTTTGATAAAGATAAGATGGTGTGAAAATATGTCAAAATGGTAAAACCATAGGCTGCAAGTTGCTGCTGAAGTTATAGGGCGGCTCTTGGATATGACTCGGTAATTTGACCATATCTCCTTCATCCGATCACCAAATTTGACAAAAGATATATGAAAATATATCAGCGTTGAAAGATCTACAATTTTGATTCTTCACATATCTTCAAAATCTAGCTGTATCTGATCAAAAAATGTAATTCAATTCAGTGGATGAGAAATTTGTGTAACAACTTACCAACTCTTGGCAACTAGCATACCACTTGATTAACCCCTCCATTATTTGTTTGGCCTCTAGCTTACTTCAAGTACTATAAATAGACCATGTATTAAGCTTGTAAGAGGAGGGGGGGTAGAGGGTTTCTTTAGGCTAAGTTATCTAGTTTGTATGTTTTCTAGTATTGTAAGTTTTCTAGTAGTAATAGAAATGCATTCTCTAGTTTCTCTTATATTTTTAGTCTTTGTTACTTTTATTATGTCTTTCTAAATTTCATTTTGCTGAGGAAAAAGGGTGAATCTCTTGATGTAGGAAGAGAAATGATTATAAGGGTAGAAATTGTTTAAGTATGTTGTATTATTATTTTTATTTTTGATCTAAACCCTACTTGTTTTGTGGTGATTCTTGATTTATGTATCTCCAATGTCACAATAAATACTTGAGTTCATTTAGCTTATTGTACGGTTTTACCCCACCAACTGCTAATGTGAAACATTGATTTGTTGTTGACGAAGGTGTACATAAATGCCTGATCCCATAAATAAGTGTTGGCGTTAAAAGATAATTTGCAATAGTAAGACAATATCATGATTACCTTATTGCATGAGTTACTTGATAATATCTTCCCATTGGAACCTTCATTATGTATGGATTTCAATTGTGGCAATTAATCGAGGTAAAAAGAATAAATAACCATTTTTTTATCCAAAACTCAAGAGTGGATCCCTAATTCTCAGTACTTTTATTACTTCGATTTTTCTTTAGTTACATCATACATTAATTGTTCATATATTTTGATTCACATTAACTCCATCTTTTTAGAAATATAAACTTGAATTCTTTAAACAACTTCCCTGTGGATCGACCTCGAACTCACGAGAAATTTATTACTTACTACAACCTGCACTTGGGTTTGCAACCTTAAAGTTGTAGCAATTAGAATGTTGTGAGGCAAAGCAAGACATGTGTAGATGGGAATTAGGAATTGTTAAATACATTATTGTCGTAGATCCTACCACACATTATTATTATATAAATTAATGATAGACATGTGTCTCCCTAATTAAAGTAACAGGGAACTTAGTAAAATGTAGGAATTATACATTATTAAAAATTAAAAAAAAAAACTACATTTTAAATGCTTTACACTGTGTAACATGCCTTTAGGGTGTGGGTTTTTATTAATTTTTTTTATTCACATATATTTTTTATATAATATCTTCATTATCATGACTAATTACTTTGTACAACAAATTATTTTTGCAAAAGTAGTCGTTGAGATATTCAAGCAAATTTAGAGCAATACATTATAAATAATTTAGTGCACAATATATAAAATAATTTGCCTAAACCATCAATCAAAAAATTTAATTATCAAAATAAATCTTATTTGTGGTTAAGGAATTCTATTATTCTTGTAAAATTATTTATCTACAATATGAAATAATAATTGAAACATTTAACAATAGTAATATAAAATTAAAATAATAATTAAATTTAAAATACTAAGACTTAATCAACTTCGTGCAACATGTAGTATTCAAAATTGTAGAAAAAATGATTCAGAATATTGTGAATTTCATGACGTGTGATATAATCCTGGATTGTTGTATATTTTAAATCTATTAGAATTCCAAACTAGTGTTGATGGTTTATAGAAATATTTATATAAATTATTGCAGTAAATTAATCTAATAAAATATCAAAAAGAGTATGTCATATAAAAAATTCTTTATCGCAAAAAGTAACAAATTAATCTTCAAGATAAAGATATTATACACAATATAATAAAGAAAATTAAAAGAAACAACTAACACCTCGATGGCGTTATGTGGTGTAACGCCTTTAATAAAATTTTATAAAAAATAAAATTAAAAACTGAAGGTGTTATCCCAGATAAAATCTTCTAAAAAAATTAAAAAATAATTGTTCTACCACACATAACATTTTACTATACTTAGAAAAAAAATTATAGGATTTTAAATTTTTGAATTTTTTATAACATTGTGTTTTAAAAACCCACTCAAAATATAATAATATCCAAATATTTAGAATATAAGCGTCCTAAAGTTTTTTGGCTATATTGATAATTCATAATTCATTCACTCATTTATTTTTTATTTCTAATATTGCACGTAGACGATCCATGAAAATTAGGCATTACGGGATGCTATTTTGAGGTGCACCTAATTAGCACAAGGGCATATTTACTCTGAAAACTTCTTAATAAGTAGAATGTGTATGGTTTATGATATGATAATTTTCACAACACATTCAACAATAAGTTGAATAATTAGAAAATGTAGCTTCCTTATAGACTTGTACTTATTTGAGAAGAAGGTGATTCTTTGAAATGAAAGAGATGGGATCAATACTCTCATTCTACTAGGGGAATTTTATGGTTTAGCAGAATATCTTAAATAATCAGAATGTTGTGAGGTAAAGCAAGACATGTGTATATGGTAATGAGGAATTATTAAATATGTGTATGTCTATTTAGTTATTGTCGTAGATCCTACCACACATTATTATTATATAAATTAATGATAGACATGTGTCTCCCTAATTAAAGTAAAAGGGAACTTAATAAAATGTAGACATTATACATTATTAGAAAGGAAAAAAAGTACTGCCCAATAAACACGTGTTGTTTTTCTTTTATATAAACTACAATTTAAATGCTTTACACTGAGTAACACGCCTTCAGGGTGTGGGGTTTTTTAATTTTTTTTCACATATGATTTTTATATAATATCTTTATTATCATGACTAATTACTTTGTACAACAAATTATTTTGCATATTAGTCGTTGAGATATTCAATCAAATTTAGCGCAATAGATTATAAATAATTTAGTGCAGTAATATATAAAAGTATTTTGCCTAAACCATCAATCAAAAAATTAAATATCAAAATAAATCTAATTTTGTGTTAAAAAATTCTATTATACTTGTAAAATTATTTATCTACAATATTAAATAATAATTGAAACATTTAACAATAGTAATATAAAGTTGAAATAATATTTAAATTTAAAATAATAAGACTTAATCAACTTGGTGCAGCATGTGATATTCGAAATTATAGAAAAGATGATTTAGAATATTGTGACTTTCACGACGTGTGATACAATCCTGTATTGTTTTATATTTTAAATCTATTAGAATTTCCAAACTAGGTTTGATGGTTTAAAGAAATATTTATATAAATTGTTGTAGTAAATTAATCTAATAAAATATCAAAATGAGTATGTAATACAGAAAATTCATTATCGCACAAAGTAACAAATTAATCTTCAAAATGAAGATATTATATGCAGTATAAAAAAGAAAATTACAAGAAACAAGTAACACCTCTAAGGTGTTATGTGGTGTAACGCCATTAATGAAATTTAATAAAAAATAAAATAACAAAAGGTGTTATCCCAGATAAATCTTCTATAAAAAAATAAAAAATTAAAGGTTCTACCACACATAACATTTTACTATACTTAGAAAAAAAATATATACAGGATTTTGAATTTTCAAATATTTTATAACATTGTGTTTTAAAAAACCCACTCATAATATATTAATATCCAAATATTTAGAATATAAGTGTCCTAAACTTTTTGGCTATATTGATAATTCATGATTCATTCACTCTAACTTTTTTTCTAATATTGCACGTAGACGATCCATAAAAATTAGGCATTATTGGATGTTATTTTGAAGTGCACCTAATTAGCACGAGGGCATATTTACTCTGAAAAATTCTAAATAAGTTGAATGTGTATGGTTTATGATATGATATTTTTAACAACACATTCAACAATCAGTTGAATTATTAGAAACTGTAGCTTCCTTATGGACTTGTACTTATTTGAGAAGAAGGTGATTCTTTGAACTAAAAGAGATAGAATCAATACTCTCATTCTATTAGGTGAATTTTATGGTTTAGCAGAATGTCTTAAATAAACAAAATGATGTGAGGCACAGCAAGACATGTGTATATGGGAATTAGGAATTATAAAATACGTGTAAGTCTATTTAATTATTATCGTTGATCCTACCACATTATTATTATATAAATTAATGATAGACATGTGTTTTCCTAATTAAAGTAACAGGGAACTTAGTAAAATGTAGGAATTATATATTATTAAAAAGAAAAAAAAAATAGTGCCCCCAAAAACACGTGTTTTTTTTATATATATAAAACTACAATTTAAATGTTTTACACTGTGTAACACGCCTTAAGGGTGTGGGTTTTTTTTAAAAAACAATTATTCACATTTGTTTTTTATATAATATCTTCATTATCATGACTAATTACTTTGTACAACAAATTATTTTGCATATTAGTCACTAAGATATTCAATCAAATTTAGTGCAATATATTTTAAATAATTTAGTGCAATAATATATAAAAATATTTTTGCCTAAACCATCAATCAAAAAATTTAAAAATCAAAATAAATCAAATTTGTGGTTAAAAAATTCTATTATTCTTGTAAAATTGTTTATTTACAATATTAAATAATAATTGAAACATTTAACAGTAGTAATATAAAGTTGAAATAATAATTAAATTTAATATAATAAGACTTAATCAACTTCGTGCGGCATGTAATATTTGGAATTATAGAAAAGATGATTTAGAATATTGTGACTTCCACGACATATGAAACAATCCTGTATTGTTGTATATTTTAAATCTATTAGAATTTCCAAACTTAGGTTGATGGTTTATATAAATATTTATATAAATTATTGCAGTAAATTAATCTAATAAAATATCAAAAAGAGTATGTAATATAGAAACTCATTATCGCACAAAGTAACAAATTAATCTTCAAAATGAAGATATTATATGCAATATAATAAAGGAACTTATAAGAAACAACTAACACCTCGAAGGTGTTATGTGGTGTAACACTATTAATGAAATTTTTAAAAAAGTAAAATAATGGAAGGTGTTATCCTAGAGAAAATCTTCTATAAGGTTCTACCACACATAACATTTTACCATACTTAGAAAAAAAAATATACAGGATTTTGAATTTTCAAATGTTTTATAACATTGTGTTTTAAAAACCCACTCATAATATATTAATATCCAAATATTTAGAATATAAGTGTCCTAAATTTTTTAGCTATATTTATAATTCATAATTCATTCACTCCTTTATTTATTCTTTCTTATATTGCACGTATACGATCTATAAAAATTAGGCATTATTGGATGCTATTTTGAAGTTCACCTAATTAGCAGAGGGCATATTTATTCTGAAAAATTCTTAATAAGTTGAATGCGTAAGGTATATGATATGATATTTTTAACAACACATTCAACAATTAGTTGAATTATTAGAAAATGTAGCTTCTTTGTAGACTTATACTTATTTGAGAAGAAGGTGATTTTTTGAAATGAAAGAGATGGGATCAATACTCTCATTCTATTAGGTGAATTTTATGGTTTAGCAGAATATCTTAAATAATCAAAATGTTGTGAGGCAATGCAAGACGTGTATATGGGAATTAGGAATTATTAAATACGTGTAAGTCTATTTAATTGTTGTCGTAGATCCTACCACACATTATTATTATATAAATTAATGATAGATATGTGTCTCCCTAATTAAAGTAATAGGGAACTTAGTAAAATGTAGGAATTATATATTATTAAAAAGGGAAAAAAGTAGTTCCCCAATAAACACGTGTTGTTTTTTTTATATAAAACTACAATTTAAATGCTTTATACTGTGTAACACGCCTTCAGGGTATGTTTTTTTTTTAATTTTTTTTATTCACACTTGTTTTTTATTTACTATCTTCATTATCATGACTAATTACTTTGTACAACAAATTATTTTGCATAGTAGTCATTGAGATGTTCAATCAAATTTAGTGCAATATATTTTAAATAATTTAGTGCAATAATATATAAAAATACTTTGCCTAAACCATCAATCAAAAAAATTAAATATCAAAATAAATCTAATTTGTGGTTAAAAAATTCTATTATTCTTGTAAAACTATTTATCTACAATATTAAATAATAATTGAAACATTTAACAATAGTATATAAAGTTGAAATAATAATTAAATTTAAAATAATAAGACTTAATCAACTTCGTGCGACATGTTCTATTCGGAGTTATAGAAAAGATGATTTAGAATATTGTGACTTTCACGACGTGTGATACAATCCTGTATTGTTGTATATTTTAAATGTATTAGAATTTCCAAGCTAGGTTGATGGTTTATAGAAATATTTATATAAATTGTTGCAGTGAATTAATGTAATAAAATATTAAAAAGAGTATGTCATATAGAAAATTCATTATCTCACAAAGTAACAAAATAATCTTCAAAATGAACATATTATATGCAATATAATAAAGGAAATTAAAAGAAACAAGTAACACCTCGAAGGCGTTATGTGGTTTAATGCCATTAATTAAATTTTAAAAAAAATAAAATAACGGAAGGTGTTATCCCAGATAAATCTTCTATAAAAAAATAAAAAATTAAAGGTTCTACCACACATAACATTTTACTATACTTAGAAAAAAATGTTTTACAGGATTTTGAATTTTCAAATATTTTATAACATTGTGTTTTAAAAACCCACTCATAATATATTAATATCCAAATATTTAGAATATAAGTGTCCTAAATTTTGTGGCTATATTGATAATTCATAATTCATTCACTCCTTTATTTATTTTTCTAATATTGCACGTAGATGATCTATAAAAATTAGGCATTATTGGATGCTATTTTGAAGTTCACCTAATTAGCACGAGGGCATATTTATTCTGAAAAATTATTAATAAGTTGAATGTGTAAGGTTTACGATATGATATTTTTAACAACACATTCAACAATTAGTTGAATTATTAGAAGATGTAGCTTCCTTATGGACTTGTACTTATATGAGAAGAAGGTGATTCTTTGAAATGAAAGAGATGGGATCAATACTCTCATTCTATTAAGTGAATTTTATGGTTTAGCAGAATATCTTAAATAATTAAAATGTTGTGAGGCAAAGCAGGACATGTGTATATGGGAATTATGAATTATTAAATACGTGTAAGTCTATTTAATTGCTGTCGTAGATCCTACCACACATTACTATTATATAAATTAATGATAGACATGTGTCTCCCTAATTAAAGTAACGAGGAACTTAGTAAAATGTAGGAATTATATATTATTAAAAAGGAAAAACAATAGTGCCCCAATAAACACGTGTTGTTTTTGTTTTTTATACAAAACCACAATTTAAATGCTTTACATTGTGTAACACGCATTTAGGGTGTTGGTTTTTTTAAATTTTTTTATTCATATTTATTTTTATATAATACTTTCATTATCATTACTAGTTACTTTGTACAACAAATTATTATGTATATTAGTCATTGAGATATTCAATCAAATTCAGTGCAATATATTATAAATAATTTAGTGCAATAATATATAAAAATATTTTGCCTAAACCATTAATCAGAACATTTAAATATCAAAATAAATCTAATTTGTGGTTAAACAATTCTATTATTCTTGTAAAATTATTTATCTACAATATTAAATAATAATTTAAACATTTAATAATAGTAATATAAAGTTGAAATAGTAATTAAATTTAAAATAATAAGACTTAATCAACTTCGTGCGACATGTAGTATTCGGAATTATAGAAAAGATGATTCAGAATATTGAGAATTTCACGACGTGTTATATAATCCTGTATTGTTGTATATTTTAAATCTATTAGAATTTCCAAACTAGGGTTGATGGTTTATAGAAATATTTATATAAATTAATGTAATAAAATATCAAAAGAGTATGTTATACAGAAAATTCTTTATCGCACAAAGTAATAATTTAATCTTCAAAATGAAGATATTATACGCAATATAATAAAGAAAATTAAAAGAAACAACTAACACCTCGAAGCCGTTATGTGGTGTAACGCCTTTAATGAAATTTTAAAGCAAATAAAATAAAAAAACTGAAGGTGTTATCCTAGATAAAATCTTCTATCAAAATATAAAAAACTAAAGGTTCTACCACTCATAACATTTTACTATGCTTAGAGAAAAAAGCTTTTACAGGATTTCAAATTTTAAATTTTGTGTAACATTGTGTTTTAAAAACCCACTCAAAATATATTAATATCCAATTATTTATAATATAAGTGCGCTAATTGTTTTTGGCTATATTGATAATTCATAATTCATTCACTCATTTATTTTTTATTTCTAATATTGCACGTAGACGATCCATGAAAATTAGGCATTATTGGATACTATTTTGAGGTGCACCTAATTAGCACGATGGCATATTTACTCTGAAAATTTCTTAATAAGTTGAATGTGGATGGTTTATGATATGATATTTTTAACAACACATTCAACAATCAATTGAATTATTAGAAAATGTAGCTTCCTTATAGACTTGTACTTATTTGAGAAGAAGGAGATTCTTTGAAATGAAAGAGTTGGAATCAATACTCTCATTCTATAAGGGGAATTTTATGGTTTAGCAGAATATATTAAATAATCTGAATGTTGTGAGGCAAAGCAAGACATGTGTATATGGGAAGTAGAAATTATTAAATATGTGTATGTCTATTTAATTATTATCGTAGATCCTACCACACATTATTATTATATAAATTAATGATAGACATGTGTCTCCCTAATTAAAGTAAAGAGGAACTAATAAATCTAATTTGTGGTTAAAAAATTCTATTATTCTTATAAAATTATTTATCTACAATATTAAATAATAATTGAAACATTTAACAATAGTAATATAAAGTTGAAATAATAATTAAATTTAAAATAACAGGACTTAATCAATTTCGTGTGGCATGTAGTATTCAGAATTATAGAAAAGATGATTCAGAATATTGTGAATTTCACGACGTGTGTTACAATCCTTTATTGCTGTATATTTTAAATCAATTATAATTTCCAAAGTGGGGTTGATAGTTTATAGAAATATTTATGTAAATTGTTGCACTGAATTATTTAGGGTTATTTGCACTTAATCTAATAAAATATCAAAAGAGTATGTCATACAGAAAATTCTTTATCACATAAAGTAACAAATTAATCTTCAAAATGAAGATATTATATGCAATATAAGAAAGAAAATTAAAAGAAACGACTAACACCTTGAAGGCGTTATGTGGTGTAACACCTTTAATAAATAAATAAATAAATAAACTAAAGGTGTTACCCAGATAAAACCTTCTATCAGAAAAAACAAATTAGTGGTTCTATCAAACATAACATTTTACTATACTTAGAAAATGTTTTTTAAGGATTTTGAATTTTAAATTTTTTATAACATTGTTTTTAAAACACCCACACAAAACATATTTATATTGAAATGTTAAAATATATGTATCCTGAATTTAGGCTATATTCATAATTCATAATACATTCACTCCTTTAATTTTTTTCTGATAATGCACATAGAGGATTCATGAAAAGTAGGCATTATTAGAGGCTATTTTGGGTGCACTTAATTAGAATGAGGGCATATTTACTCTCAAGAATGCTGAATAAGTTGAATTTGATATGGTTTATATATTAGTAACTACACATTCAACAATCAGTTGAATTATTGGAAAATGTAGCTTCTTTATGGGCTGGCTAGTACATAGTTGAGAAGAAGAGATTCTTTGAAACAAAAGAGATGGGATCAATACTCTCACTCTATTATGAGAATTTTATGGTTTGGTAGAATATCTTAAATGGTCAGAATGCTCAGAGGTAAAGCAAGACATGTGTATATGGGAACTACAAATTATTAAATACATGTAAGTCTCTTTAATTATTATGGTAGATCCTACCACACATTAGTATAATATATATTAATGATAGACATGTATTAAAGTAACAGGGAACTTAGTTAAATGTAGGAATTGTACATTATTAGAAAAGAAAAAATGTAGTTCCCCAATAAACACGTGTTGTTTATTTACATAAAACTACAGTTTAAATGATTTACACTATGTAACACGCCTTCAGGATGTGCTTTTTTTTTATATATATTTTGTTTTCTTTACAAGTATTTTTTATATGATATCTAAAATTGTAAAATCTAAATACCAAAATAAAGCTAATTTGTGGTTAAAGAAATCTATTATTCTTGTAAAATTATTTATCTACAATATTAAATAATAGTTGAAACATTTAGTGATAGTAATGCAAAGTTGAAATAAGAAAACCTCATCAACTTCATGCGGCATATAGTATTCAAAATTACAAAAAAGATGATTCCAAACATTGTGAATTTCATGATGTGTTATGCAATCCTTGATTGTTGTATATTTTAATTCTATTAGAATTTCCAAACTAGGGTTGATGGTTTATAGAAATATTTATATAAATTGTTATACTGAATTATTTAGGATTTATTGCACTTAACCTAACAAAATATCAAAATGAGTATGTCATATACAAAATTATTTATCATATAAACTATCAAATTAATCTTCAAAATGAACATATCATATGTAAATATTTGATATAAAATAAAGGACATTGAAAGAAACAACTAACACCTCAAAGGCATTATGTGGTGTAATGCCTTTAATGAGATTTTAATAAAATTAAAAAATAAACTGAAGGTGTTATCCCAGATAAAACCTTCTATTAGAAAAAAAAAAATTAAAGATTTTATCAGACATAACATTTTACTATACTTAGAAAAAAATAAGTTAAAGTATTTCGAATTTTTAAATTTTTTATAACATTATGTTTAAAACCCAACTCAAAACACATTTATATTGAAATGTTAAAATATACATGTCCTGAATTTATGGATATATTGATAATTCATAATATATTCACTTATTTATTGTTTTTCTGATAATGCACGTAGGCGATCCATGAACATTAGGCATTATTGGAGGCTATTTTGGGGTGCACCTAATTACCAGGAGGGCATATTTACTCTCAAGAATGCTTAATAAGTTGAATGTGGTATGGTTTATGATAAAATGTTAGTAACAACACATTCAACAATTAGTTGAATTATTGAAGAATGTAGCTTCCTTATGGGCTTGTAATTATTTGAGAATGCTAAGTAATTCATAATACATATTATGTTATGGGCTTGTGCACATTTGAGAATACTTGTACATATTGTGTTTAAAAAACCAACTCAAAACACATTTATATCAAAATGTTAAAATATACATGTCCTAAATTTATGGATATATTGATAGTTCATAATACATTCACTCCTTTATTGTTTTTCTGATAATGCACGTAGGCGATCCAAGAACATTAGGCATTATTGGAGGTTAATTTGGGGTGCACCTAATTACTAGGAGGGCATATTTACTCTCAAGAATGCTTAATAAGTTGAACGTGGTATGGTTTATGATAAAATAATAGTAACAACATATGATACCCGAGCCTCTTACTACTCACATGGCCAAATATGATTCATGCATTACGTGTTAATTTTATATGCTATTTGCATTTTTATTGATATTGCATAATTTATTTCATTTTATACGACATTCTTGAATACTAAACTTAATTCTAAAGCTCTTGCACGGTATTAGTTATTGAATTTTCTAATCTAAGTAGTTGATTTTATATTGAAATAAGAAGAAAATGAGGTGGATCAATATTAGATATAGATGAGATATATAGGGTATAATTTTGGAAGTGTTAAAAGTGTTACTAGTAAGTTTATACGGTTTAATTTGATTTGATCAAGTTATTTCAAAAGTATATATTTGTAAATTAGCATACTTGGGATATTGGACATGATATAATGTGATTTAAGTGTCATATTACAAGGCCTATATGTGCATATGATTTTAGAAATGCAAACTACATAATTCTTTAAGAATCGGATGCGAATCGATTTGGAGATCGAATAAATGAATATAGGAAATAACTATGGGAATGAATGGTGACTAAGATAGGTTGCAACCAAATAAAAATAGGTGAGACACGCAAGATTAGGGCTGCAAGATAAGGGAGAAAATCAGATTTTACCATTTACTTGCCACCTCATGCTTTCTTATTAAGCTTAAGCTAACATCTCAAACTAACACCTCAAACCCTTCACCCTTAAGCCACGACCAGACCCTCATTTTAGCCATTTTCATCTTCCAAACACACACCTTAAGGTCTCCAAGTGATCCAAATTGATTCCAAGTTGAAATAAAAGCAAGAAAAGCAAAGGAGAAGTGATTACCATCAAGTTAACCTCAAAATCTGTATAGGTAACACTTATCTATGGTTTTACCTTTGGTTTTCAGATTATTATGAATGGTTTTATTGTTTATTAAGCTTTCAATATCTCTTATAAAAATGTTAGGAAGATTTTAGTTAGACTTTGGTGCACAAAGAAAGGGTTTTTGATGACAAACACTTAATAGGAAATACTTGTGGCAGAAACTGTCATCTTACAGTTTTCTTGTATTTTAGGCTTCAAAAGTGTATGGTATGTTGAATAAAACCTATAATTATTACCATTTACATGACCTTATATGAGTTAAGAGTATAGGAATGAAGTTTTATCTGTATGAGATTTTGTGCTTTCAACTTACCAAATTGGGAATGGTGCTTGATGTTGGGTAATATTACAAGTTATTTTACATCTAAGGTTGGAGAAGAATACTAAACAAATTTAGGCTAAGCCACCAACCAAGTGAAAGGTAAGTAAAGATTCATTTGCAACTACAATGCATAGACATAGTAGATGTATGAATTATATGTAATATCATAAATCATATCTGCATAGTAGAGGGCTCTCAATTGAGCATACATACATAGGCATTGTCATTGGCACGTGCATGCATCATATACGTGCATTGTGATAAATCTTGCATTACATGGCATGATTGTGAGAAAGAAAAATATTTTGTTGACCACTTCTAGTGCACCGAAGCATGCATGAATTTGCTTGGTTTTATGCATAGATTTGCATGCTTATATGGTTATTAGCCATTAGATTATGGCGGTATACAGAGCTCTTTTTTTATGCATGGGATAATAGCGTTGGTCAAGGGTCCAAGAAAGAAATGATTTTGAGAAAAATATTTTGATGCATAAAATTGCATTGTGGGCATAGCATGTTGAGAGGAAAGACTTGATATTGTGGATTATTCTTTGACATGCATAATCATTACTTGCTGAGCGTTAGCTCATATAGTTTATGCATTGTAGGTGAGTACGATGATACCTGAAGCATCTTTTATTGGCTGGGCGGCGGTTAGAACTCCCACAGGTGTCTGAGAGAGTGTGTACATAGATGACGACCTGTTGGGCTATTTTGTTGGCTTGTTATATTTTGAGTCTGTTGTATTATATTTTTAGACTGGTACTATATTTTGCTTTTAAAACTTTACTATAAATAAGTATGTAAATATTGGGTTGTTGTGGTGTTATGCTTTTATATAAATACTGATCTTGCTATATACATGACGTGTGCGAAAGTATTTTAAACAGGGTTGTGCACGTAAGAAGTGATTTATCTTTTCTTAAAGTGTTACAAAAAAAAAATATCACATGCATGCACACAGGTTCTATCATGTCAAATTATACTAGATATCTAGTTGTGTAGTAATGGGGGTGTTATAGAGTGGTATCAGAGCCCCGGACTTGATTCTGTAGACTGTCCATGTACATGATCTTAGAACTTACGGAGCACAGCTACGCCAGTAAGTTTTACATTATCATATATTGCATTACATATTCTATGAATTATATTTGCCATATGTTGTCAAACTTGTGTAAAATAGCGCTACAAAATGGTGAGAACTCGTGGTGAGAGCAGTGGTGGTGCCAGAGCGCAGAGAAATGAGACACCCACCCCTGTTAATGAGCGAGATACCATGATTAACTGATTAATAGGGTTGATTGAACGACAGTCCGAATAAATTTAGCAACTGATTCGATAGAGAGATAATGGTGAGCAACCACGGGTGGAGGTAAACCAACAACGGGCGGACTATATATATATGGTGGGAGAACGATTTAAAAGGTTGGATCCCCCAACATTTGAGGATGCGATTGATCCTACCGATGTAGAGGACTGGTTGAGGACCCTGGAAAACATGTTCCAGTATAGCAGGGTGCCAGTAGAGGAGAGGGTAATGTGTGCTACTTTCATGCTTCGTGGTAGTGCAGGCCATTGGTGGGACATGATCAGCAGCATAGAGGACATTACTACCATGAGCTGGGATAGATTCAAGGAGTTATTCCAAA
The DNA here is from genome assembly GCA_019321725.1 of Paulownia fortunei. Lineage (NCBI taxonomy): Eukaryota > Viridiplantae > Streptophyta > Magnoliopsida > Lamiales > Paulowniaceae > Paulownia > Paulownia fortunei. The sequence goes on from CM033106.1 coordinate 18,644,970, forward strand.
ATAAATATTTCACGGCCCCAGTTCGCATGATGAAGATGAATGAGTTTATACAACTGCGACAAGGAGCAATGACTATTGGGGAATATATTCATAAATTTGAACAACTGTCCAGGTTCGCTACGCACATGGTCAGCACTAAAGCACTTAAAGTAGAGAGATTTCTAGAGGGTTTGAGGCCAAAGTTATACCAGGATGTGAATATGGCGGGTACTCAAGGGTTGACATTTTCACAGGTAGCTGAGAGGGCACTAGTAACAGAACATGCTGAATTGAGAATCGCTCCTGCACAAGAGGCTCGACAGCAATTCAGACAGCAGGGACAGAGATACTCTGTAGGGCAAAAGAGGCCAGTCCAAATGCAGAGATTGGGATTTAAATTTCAAGAAGAATAAGGCCAACAACAAGAAGGTCAAAATAAGAGGCCACGGGTTGAACAAGGAAAAATACCGATGCTAGAAGTTGTGTGTCAGAAATGTGGTAATCGACATATTGGAGGCTGCTATATAGATACCAAGACGTGTTTTCGATGTGGAATACTAGGACATATTGCTAAATTTTTCCCAGGTAAACAAAATCAGACCAGCCAAAAGAATGTACCAGCCAAGGTGTTCCCTATGACCAGGGCGGATGCAGAAGCAAATCCATCGGTGGTAATAGGTATACTTTATATTTCTAGAGTTCCAACACTTGTATTATTTAATTCTGGAGCCACGCATTCATTTGCATGCACTGAGTACGTGAAGAGGCTGGGTAGAATACTAGATGTAGCAAAAATTAGTTATAATGTAACAGTCCCCTTTGGAGATGCTAGACAAATCGATTGAATTTTGAGAGCTTGTGCTATACTTGTTGAAGGTAGAGAATTACATGCTGATTTGATTGTACTGGATAAGAATGATTACAATGTTATTTTGGGCATGGATTAGTTGTCAAAGTATGGGGCTACTATCAACTGTAAGGAAAAGACGGTGACATTTCAACTTTTTGGAAAGAGTCTTTCACATTTGCTAGCATTTTGAAGAATTTTAGATTCCCTATGATTTCAGCAGTGAAGGCACAACGATTACTCGATAATAGTTGCGAAGGGTACTTGGTGAGTGTCATGAACATTGAGGAACAACACCCACCAACTATGAGTGAAATACCAGTGGTACGGGAATATACTGAAGTATTCCTAGATGATCTCCCGAGACTGTCACCAAATCGTGAAATAGAGTTTGTTATTGACATACAACCAGGAACATATCCAATTTCTAAAACTCCCTACAGAATGGCTCCCTTAGAGTTGAAAGAATTGAAAGTAAATTACAGGACTTGTTAGACAAGGGATTCATCAGACCGAGCTTTTCACCTTAGGGAGCACCAGTTTTGTTTGTACATAAGAACGATGGCACTATGAGACTGTGCATCGATTATTGAGAGTTGAACAGGGTCACAATTAAGAATAAGTATCCGTTATCCAGAATCGATGATTTATTTGACCAGCTTTAGGGTGCCGCAATATTTTCAAAAATTGACTTACGCTCTGGGTACCATCAATTGAAAATAAAGGAAGAGAATATCCCCAAGATGGCATTTAGTACAAGATATGGGTACTATGAATTTTTGGTGATGCCATTTGGATTGACTAATGCTCTAGCAGCATTCATGGATCTGATGAACAGAGTGTTTAAAGAATTTTTGGATAAATTTGTTATTATGTTCATAGATGACATTCTAGTTTACTCCAAAACTAAAGAAGAGCATGTCGCACATTTAATACAAGTACTAGAGGTCCTGAAAGTGAAGCAGTTATATGCCAAATTCAAGAAATGCGTGTTCTGGTTGGATCGTGTGGTATTCTTGGGACATGTTATATTAGGAGCGGGAATATCAGTAGATCCAAGTAAAGTTGAAGCTATCAACAACTGGATGCAGCCTACTAATCCTTTGGAGGTGCGCAGTTTTTTGGATTTAGCTGGATATTATCGAAGATTTGTGGAAGGGTTCTCCAACTGGATGCAGCCTACTAATCCTTTAGAGGTGCGCAATTTTCTGGGTTTAGCTGGATATTACCGAAGATTTGTGGAGGGGTTCTCCAAGATTGCAATGCCATTGACACAATTAACTAGAAAAGGGGTGATGTTTAGATGGACTGATATGTGTGAGCGAAGTTTCCAGGAGCTGAAAAAGAGGCTGACTTCAGCACCTATTCTCTCAATTCCATTAGGTACGGGAGGATTCATAATTTACAATAACGCATCGAAGAATGGATTAGGATGTGTACTGATGCAGAATGGCAAAGTAATTGCATATGAATCCAGGCAACTTAAAGAGTACGAAAAGAATTACCCCACGCATGACTTGGAACTTGCTGTTGTTGTATTTGCGCTTAAAATATGGAGGCACTATTTATATGGTGAATGGTGCGAGATCTATACTGATCACAAGAGCCTCAAATACTTCTTCACATAGAAAGAGTTGAATATGCGGCAGCGAAGATGGCTAGAACTGGTAAAAGATTATGATTGTGTGATCAATTACCACCCCAGTAAAGCCAACGTTGTAGCTAATGCATTGAGCTGAAAATCCACACAAAGTATAATAGCTATGGATTTAATTCAGAAACCAGAATTGAATGAGTTGAAGAAAATGAATATAGAGATTTTACAGACAGGAGTAATAGAGGCAAAGTTGACAGCCCTGATGCTTCAGCCTACGCTAATTGATAGGATCAAACAGGGATAGCGAGATGATGAATATCTCATCAATATGAGAAAATATGTTGCTACAGGGAAGTCTCCTGAATTTGAGATGACTCAGAATGATATTTTACAATTAGAGGGCGGTTTTGTGTGCCAAATATTGATAATATTTGGGAAGACATTTTAAAAGAGGCATATTCAACCCCTTATTCAGTACATCCAGGGGCTACCAAGATGTATAGAGACTTGAAAATGCATTATTGGTGGCCGGGTATGAGAAAGGACATCGCCCAACATGTGGAGCAATGTCTAACATGTCGGCAGATAAAGGCCAAACATCAAAAACCCGCAGGGACTTTGCAACCTCTACTTATTCCAGAATGGAAATGGGAAAGGATCACCATGGATTTCGTAACTGGTTTGCCAAAGACTACTAAGGGTCATGATGCTATTTGAGTTATCGTCGACAGATTGACCAAGTCTGCTCATTTTCTTTCCATATGTTCTACCTATTCCATGGATCACTATGCCCAATTATACATTCAAGAGATTATCAGACTTCATGGAGTGCCATTGTCTATAGTTTCTGATAGACATTTAAGATTTTTGTCTGCTTTTTGGAGGAGTTTACACAAAGCTTTGGGAACATAATTATCATTCAGTACAACATATTATCCTCAGACGGATGGGTAATCTGAATGAACAATACAAACATTGGAGGATATGCTCAGAGCCTGTGTATTAGACTTCCAAGGTCAGTGGAGTAAATTCCTACCTTTGGTGGAGTTTTCGTACAACAACAGCTATCAGACTAGCATTGAAATGGCTCCCTATGAAGCATTGTATGGCAAAAAACGTAGGTCTCCGATACATTGGGATGAAGTTGGTGAGAAGAAACTTTTGGCCTAGATATGATTCGAGAAATGATAGAAGCTATGCCACGAATTCGACAAAGAATGCAAACTGTCCAAAATTGGCAGAAAAGTTATGCAGATCGACAAATAAGGGCGCTGGAGTTTACGGTAGGAGATCAGGTGTTTTTGAAAGTAGCACCAATGAAGGGCATCACGCAGTTTGGAAAGAAAGGAAAATTGAGTCTCAGATACATTGGCCCATTCTCTGTGATTGAAAGAATTGGTGATGTTGCTTACAGACTAGATCTGCCAATGTCTATGTCCCAAATACACAATGTATTTCATGTGTCTATGCTGAGGAAATATATTGTTAATCCCTCTCACATTCTGAAGAATGAACTAATAGAATTAAAGGCAGATTTGAGCTGTAAACAAAAACCTGTACAAATTTTGTTATGAGAAGTGAAGCAGCTGAGAAATAAATAGATTCCATTGGTTAAAGTGTTATGGAGAAACCAACTGGTAGAAGAGGCTACTTGGGAAAGGGAGGATGAAATGAGAATTAAGTATCCTGAACTTTTTCGGTAAGTGAAATTTTGGGGATGAAATTTTTATAAGGAGGGGGGGATGTGATACCCGAGCCTCTTACTACTTACGTGGCCAAATATGATTCATGCATTACATGTTAATTTTATATGCTATTTGCATTTTTATGGACATTGCATAATTTATTTCATTTTATACGACATTCTTGAATATTAAACTTAATTCTGAAGCTCTTGTACGGTATTAGTTATTGAATTTCCGAATCTAAGTAGTTGATTTTATATTGAAATAAGAAAAAAATGAGGCGGATCAATATTAGATATAGATGGGATATATAGGGTATAATTTTGGAAGTGTTAAAAGTGTTACTAGTAAGTTTATACGGTTTAATTTGATTTGATCAAGTTATTTCAAAAGTGTATATTTGTAAATTAGCATATTTGGGATATTGGACATGATATAATGTGATTTAAGTGTCATATTACAAGGCCCATATGTGCATATGATTTTAGAAATGCAAACTAGATAATTCTTTAAGAATCGGATGTGAATCGGTTTGGAGATCAAATGAACGAATATAGGAAATAACTATGGGAATGAATGGTGACTAAGATAGGTTGCAACCAAATAAAAATAGGTGAGACACGCAAGATTAGGGCTGCAAGATAAGGGAGAAAATCAGATTTTACCATTTACTTGCCACCTCATGCTTTCTTATTAAGCTTAAGCTAACATCTCAAGCTAACACCTCAAACCCTTCACCTTTAAGCCACGACCAGACCCTCATTTCAGCCATTTTCATCTTCCAAACAAACACCTTAAGGTCTCCAAGTAATCCAATTTGATTCCAAGCTGAAATAAAAGCAAGAAAAGCAAAGGAGCAGTGATTACCATCAAGTTAACCTCAAACTCTATATAGGTAACACTTATCTACGATTTTGCCTTTAGTTTTTAGATTATTATGAATGATTTTATTGTTTATTAAGCTTTCAATATCTCTTATAAAAAGTGTTAGGAAGTTTTTAGTTAGACTTTGGTGCACAAAGAAAGGGTTTTTGATGACAAACACTTAATAGAAAATACTTGTAGCAGAAACTGTCATCTTACAGTTTTCTTGTGTTTTAGGCTTCAAAAGTGTATGGTATGTTGAATAAAACCTATAATTATTACCATTTACATGACCTTATATGAGTTAAGAGTATTGGAATGAAGTTTTATCTGTTGAAAATTGAAATAGAGACTGATATTGGAGAAACACTCAAACTGCCAAAATAGCAAAATCTATTTTGGTGTGCTGTGAAGGAGACTGAATTAGGGGAGCTAAATCCATTATTTTTGGTAATAATATGACCTGGTTGTCTCCTTATATATGTTATCTAATTATGATGAAAAGTTTGGAGTGATTGAATATACCTAAGGGTGCCAAAACCATTAATGTCATGAAGTGTGCAAAACTGTCACGGTAGGAAACAATTTGTTTCAGTATGTCGTGAAGAGAGCTGAACTTGGGAAGTTATATCCGTGATTTTTAGCAATTCTATGATATTGTTACATTTATATACATGTTAGCTAAGTGTGGTAAAAATTTGGGAGTGATTGGATATGCTTAGGGATGTTAAAATTATCATGCAATTAAACTTGACAGCAAGAAAATATGAAAATGTGAATCTACTACATTTGATCACTTAGCATGTTTCAACCTAGACATGTTGCTATTGAGTGTTAACAATTAGGTACATGCTATTAGAGTTATAATACTTCAATTACATAATGTTTGCATGTATTTAAGATGAGAAATTAAGGTATTTGAGGGGCTATATTGGTTCTAGTTTGTGAAAGCTTGATTGTTAGCTTATAGCTTGGTGTTTAAGGTCTAGTATGAGATTTTGTGCTTTCACTTTGCCAAATTGGGAATGGTGCTTGATGTTAGGTAATATTACAGGCTATTTTAGATCTAAGGTTGGAGAGGAATACTAAACAAATTTAGACTAAGCCACTAACCAAGTGAAAGTTAAGTAAAGATTCATTTGCCACTACAATACATAGACATAGTAGATGTGTGAATTATATGTAATATCATAAATCATATGTGCATATTAGAGGGCTCTCAATTGAGCATACATACATGGGCATTGTCATTGGCACGTACATGCATCATATACACGCATTGTGATAAATCTTGCATTACATGACATGATTGTGAGAAAGGAAAATATTTTGTTGACCACTACTAGTGCACCGAAGCATGCATGAATTTGCATAGTTTTATGCATGGATTTGCAGGTTCGCATGCATGGATTTGCATGCGTATGAGTATGCATGGATTTGCAGGTTCGCATGCATGGATTTACATGCGTATGAGTATGCATGGATTTGCATGCTTATATGGTTATTAGCCATTGGATTATGGTGATATACAGAGCTTTTTTTTCGGTGCATGGGATAGTAACGTTGGTCAGGGGCCCAAGAAAGAAATGATTTTGAGAGAAATATTTTGATGCATAAAATTGCATTGTGGGCATAGCATGTTGAGATGCATGACTTGATATTGTGGATTATTCTTTGACATGCATAATCATTACTTGTTGAGCATTAGCTTATATAGTTTATGCATTGTAGGTGAGTACGACGATACCTGAAGCATATTTTATTGGCTGGGCGGCGGTTGGAGCTCCTACGGGTGTCTGAGAGAGTGTGTATATGGATGACGACCTGTTAGGCTATTTTGTTGGCTTGTTATATTTTGAGTTTGTTGTATTATATTTTTAGAATGGTACTATATTTTGCTTTTAAAACTTTACTGTAAATAAGTCAGTAAATATTGGGTCGTTGTGGTGTTGTGCTTTTATATAAATACTGATCTTGCTATATACATGACGGGTGCGAAAGTATTTTAAACAGGATTGTGCATGTAAAAGTAATTTATCTTTTCTTAAAGTGTTATAAAAAAAAATATCCCATGCATGCACACAGGTTCTATCATATCAAATTATACTAGATATCTAGTGGTATAGTAATGGAGGTGTTATACAACACATTCAACAATCAGTTGAATTATTGAAAAATGTAGCTTCCTTATGGGCTTATACATATTTGAAATGAAGGAGATGGGATCAATACCCTCATTCTCTTATGGAAAGTTTTATGGTTTAGCAGAATATCGTAAATGGTCACAATGCTAAGAGGCAATGGAAGACATGTGCATATGGGAATTAAAAATTATTAAATACGTGTAAGTCTATCTAATTGTTGTCATAGATCCTACCACATATTATTATTATATAAATCAATGATGGACATGATTCTCCTTAATTAAAATAACAGGGAACTTAGTTAAACATTGGAATTATACATTATTTAAAAGGAAAAATTAGTTCCATTTCGAAGGCATTATGTGGTGTAACGCCTTTAATGATAATTTAATAAAATAAAATTAAAAATAAACTAAATTTGATATCCCAGATAAAATCGTCTATAAACAAAAGTTAAAAAATTAAAGGTTCTCTCAGACATAACATTTTACTATATTAAAAAAAAAACTTATAGTATTTTAATTTTTTTAATTTTTCATAACATTGTGTTTAATAAACCCATTCAAAACATATTAGTATCGAAATTCTTAGAATATACTTGTCCTGAACTTATGGCTATATTGATAATTCCTAATTCTTTCACTCCTTTATTTTTTTCTGATAATGCACGTAGATGATCCATGAAAAGTAGACATTATTGAAGGCTATTTTGAAGTGCACCTAATTAGCATGAGGGTATATTTACTCTTAAGAATGCTTAATAAGTTGAATGTGGTATGGTTTATGGTATGACAGTTGTAACAACACATTCAACAATCAGTTGAATTATTGCAAAATATAAGTGCCTAGTAGACTTGTACATATTTGAGAAGAAGGCGATTTTTGAAACACAAGAGATGGATCAATACTCTCATTCTATTATGGGGAGTTTCATGATTTAGAAGAATATCATAAATGGTCAGAATGCTGAGAGGTAAAACAATAAATGTGTAAATAGGAATTAGGAAATATTAAATATGTGTAAGTATATTTAATTATTACTGTAGATCCTACCACACATTATTATTATATATATGAATGATAGACATGGATCTCCAAAATTAAAATAACAGGAAACTCAGTTTAACATAGGATTTATACATTATTAAAGAAGGAGAAAAATTGTTCCCCAATAAACACATGTTTTTTTATATAAAAGTTAAATTTAAATGCTTTACATTATGTAACACGCCTTCAGGGTGTGGGCTTTTTTAATTTGTTTATTCTTTACAGTTGTTTTCTATATAGTTGTTACTTTGTGCAACAAAATATTTTATATATTAGTCGTTGTGATATTTTATCAAATTTAGTGCAATATATTATAATAATTTAGTGCAATAATATATAAAAATATTTTTCCTAAACCATCATGTCACGCCTCGAAATTTAGATGCGACACAGCCGAGCCATCACACCACACTGCGATGACATGAAGCCTTCATAAATTGAGTCAATTACAAAACCTAAGTGAAAGTGCACCATTTTCAATAAATTCATCAATCCAAAGATATAGGGCATCTAAAATCCCATGTCAATTATCGAATAGCAAGAAAATAATATTATTATTGAGTTTACAAATGAAAATCCTCTAAATTAATAAAACCAATAACTCCAAGTCTCCAAAAATTTAAAACTAAACTTCTAAAGCTCGAACATTCAATCGAATTTCCTTTGTTTCAAAGCAGACTAACTATCTGAAAGAAAAATATTAGCAAGGGGTGAGCTACATGCTCAATAAACAATTCTCAACACTTTTCTATCAGATCAAACAAGCACAGTTCCAAATATATTACGATAATAGATACGAATAATTAAATATCAATGTATAAAATAAATTCATGGAGACAAGTAAGCATTCATCAAAAGTCAAAGTGCACAAAATAATTCTTTTAATTAGCTCCAAGACAAACACTACGACCACTATTATAGCCCGTAGCACGAGATGTTAGCTAATGGATACCCATGGTCCAAGAAAAAAATTCCAGCTGTAATCCCATTGGCGGCTAAGAAAAATATTTGGAACTAGTTCCTAACGCCAACCAAAATCCCAAAAAAGGGCCAAAACAAACCCAGACCAATCTGAGAGCTTAACAAAAATAATATCTCAATCCATGTAACAAAGTAGTTAAATTTCAAAAGTTCAATCTTTCTCAAGCAATCACAAAAATTTTGTATGCTTGATCCATATTGTTTAAAATACTCATTGTCTTTCAGAAAAATAAAAGTAATTTCTTTTCTATTGTTTAGAAATAAGGAGAATCCAAGACAATAAACAAACTTTGTCAAAAATCATTAACAATATCATATTATATAATAATAATAACGAAAGAAAAAGGTAGAAAAAAACCAAGAACTACTTACCTCAAATTCACAAGCCTATGATATTTTGGGATTCTAAAACACCGTTTAAACTTCTTTCTCAACCAAATCTAAATCACGAAATAGATAGAACAATATGATTAAAATCTACTGACTGAAATACTAAAATGAAGCTGGAGGCTTCTTATTCATGGAAATAAATTGCTACTATTCTAACATGGTCAATCTCAATTCAATCAAATACTTATGTATTAGTTAAGATAATTAATTCTCTAATAGTTCAAACCCATAAGTTAATTCATACACATTAGTATCCTTAATTAATATCATTAACTTACTCAACAAGATTCTAAAGAAATCACAGGGATAATAGAATAATTTAAGTCCCCGAATAGTCATTCAAATCAGCCAATTTAAGAGCCGATTATACAAAATCCTAAAAGCCTTTGTTTACCCATGAATCGGTTATCTCCACGTGTACAAAAATGGTTCACTTGAATTCATTAATTTTTCAAGAAAAACCTCACAAGAACTTATCTGTTCAGAAAATAAGATTTCCATTCGGGTTTCTATTTAAATTTCCCGAACTTTTGTTTAATCTAATACCAGAACTATGTTCCATTATAATTAAAGTCCCACCAAATCAATTCCACATCATACACCTATACGTATGCTTCTAATTCTTTGCTTCTGTGATTTTCTCTAACATTGTAAATCTAACATTACAATGTGCCTATATGCATGCAACCGTCTAAAGAAAGATTTTGATTACATATTACCTAAACTAAAAGATAGCAAAGAAGAATTTCTTTACCTCACTCCGCGTCATCCACCTTCAGTCCTTAACACAAAGATGTGCTACGAAAATCTGTTTGTCGATTTATATATATACTTCTAATCAAACTCAAATTCCTAACCCTACTTGGACTCAACTTTGTATTCCTATAAAACTCAGCCCAACAGAGAAACTAGTCATCCAATGTTCTAAAGGCCCAGGAACTCTATATGTTTTAACTGCTTTAAATTTTAAAGATAATCCCAATAATTATGATTAAAAAGGTTTTCTTAATAGCCTATTAAATCAAATGCATAATTATCTTGATAAAATTTAGGGCATTACACATCGATCGTAAAATTTAAACACCAAAATAAAGCTAATTTATGGTTAAAAAATTCTACTGTTGTTGTAAAATTATTTATCCACAATATTTAATAATAACTAAAATATTTAACAATAGTAATATAAAGTTGAGATAACAGTAAAATTTAAAATAATAGGACTTAATCAACTTCATGCGGCATGTAGTATTTGAAATTATAGAAAAGATGGTTCAGAACATTATGAATTTCATGCTTGATGCAAGCCTTTATTGTTTTTTGAAAATATTTATAAAAATTATTGCACTGGATTTTATTGAACTTAATTTAACAAAATATCAAAACGAATATGTCTTATACAAAAAATTTTATCGCACAATGTAATAAATTAATTAACAAAATGAAGATATCATATGCAAATAATTGATATATAATAAAGGAAATTAAACAAAACAAACTAATACCTCGAAGTTGTTATGTGGTGTAATGCTTTTAATGATATTTTATTAACATATAATTAAAAATAAACTAAAGTTATTATTCCAGATAAAATTTTCTATCAAAAAAAAAAATAAAAAAAAATTAAAGTTTCTCTTAGACGTAACATTTGAGTATACTTTAATAAAATTACAGTATTTCGAATTTTTTAATTTTTTATAACATCGTGTTTAAAAAAACCCCTCAAAACATATCAGTGTCGAAATGTTTAGAATATACGTGTCATAAATTTATGGCTATATTGATAATTCTTAAATTATTCACTCCTTTATTTTTTTTTGTTAATGTACGTAGATGATCCCTAAAGATTAGGCATTATTGGAGGCTATTTGGAGGTGCACCTAATTAGCACGAGGGCATATTTACTCTTAAGAATGCTTAATAAATTGAATGTGGTATGGTTTATGATAAGATATTAGTAACAATACATTGAACAATCAGTTGAATTATTGCAAAAGGTAGCTTCCTTATGGGCTTGTACATATTTGAGAAGAAGGCGATTCTTTGAAACGAAAGAGATAGAATCATTACTCTCATTCTATTATGGGAAGTTTTATGGTTTAGAAGAATATCTCAAATGATGAGAATGCTGAGAGGCAAAACAAGAAATGTGTATATGGAAATTATAAATTATTAAATACGTGTAAGTCTATTTAATTATTATGGTAGATCCTACCACACATTATTAATATATAATTAAATGATAGATGTGTCTCCTTAATTAAAATAACAAGAAACCTAGTTAAACATAGGAATTATACATTATTAAAAAGAAAAAAAATGTTCCCAAATAAACATGTTATTTTTTTGCATAAAACTACAATTTAAATGCTTTACACTATGTAACACGCCTTCATGGTGGTGTTTGTTTTTTTTAATTTTTTATTCTTTACAATTGTTTTCTATATGGTATCTTCATTATCATAGCTAATTTGTTACTTTGTGTAGCAAAATATTTTGAATAGTAGTCGTTATGATATTCTATCAAATTTAGTGTAATATATTATAAATAATTTAGTGCAATAATATATAAAAATATTTTGCCTAAACCATCAATCGTAAAATTTAAACACCAAAATAATGCTAATTTGTGGTTAAAATTTTTTACTGTTCTTGTAAAATTACTTATCTATAATAAAATATTTAACAATAGTAATACAAAGTTGAGATAATTATTTAATTTAAAATAATAGGACTTAATCAACTTCGTGCGGCATGTAGTATTCAAAATTATAGAAAAGATTATTTAAAACATTATGAATTTCATGACATTTGATGCAAGCCTTTATTGTTGTATATTTCATGTCACGTTCCGGACCCATGGTGTGGAGGCCCAAAAGTGAGGCACGGCACAACGAGCTCCACTAGCAACAACTTGCATTTGTCCTTATTTTGCAAAAATGGTTAACCCAAGTTACTAAAGGAGTCCATTGTACCCACTTATAAAAGTAAAGTGCTTTCATATCCTGTAATACTGTATATACATAGGTAGTTATTAAACATTAACCAGGTCTATCAAAATCATCACAAACTCAAACTCTCTATCACAAAGGAGTTTTGAAAGTGATATAAATGGTAAAGTTACTAATATAATATAATAACTGTAAAATAAAAAATACAACCCACAAAATAACCCAACAGGTCGTCATCTAAGTACATTGATCTTTGAAAGGTTGTAGGAGTTCCACTGCCAATCAGTAAAACCAGAGGTCTTAAGTCTCACCATGTTCACCTACAATGCATGAACTACATGAGCTAACGCTCAATAAGTAAAAATCATGCATGACAAGAGTATGATATAAAATCTCACTCAACTCATCTCTAATATATGATGCTATAAATGTGTCAAATTGAGTACTCATAAATCAAATAGTTTTTATAAAAAAATCACTTCATTTATTGGGCCCTTGACCCACCTACTATGCACCGGATAGAGCTCTGAACAATATCAATAATCACATGACCATAAACAAATTGACTAAGTCCAAGGGTCATCTCTTTGGATCACCAGAGGTCCACCCCCTGTCTTCCCCTGTGATCCTCCAGAAGTCTTCCCACTGGAAGAGTCAATAAGGGTACAGTTAAGTGGTGCACCCTCTCGTGACCACCAGAGGCACACCCCTTGTCAACTCCTATGATCCTCCAAGAAGAAACACTCGCGGCGCCCTAAAATATCACATAAGCATGCCTTGCATGCCTCGGTATACTAGTAGTGGCCAACCAAAATATTTTCTTTATGAAAATCATGTCTCAAATTGTAAAGTGCATGCAAGAACCTCCACTATACTCATATGCCGTGCATGCACATATAAATGCTCATGAATGGTATGTTCAATATGAAATGCAAGTCATCTTGTTCTCAATATGTTTTCAAGAATCATAAAACTCTTAATGTAAATACTATACTTGTCATCCAGTTAATTTAAATATCATCAACACATTAGGTATAAATGCTTCAAGACATACTATGTTCATGCATTGTAGATGCAAATGAATTTTTACTTACCTTTCACTTGATTGGTGGCTTAGTATAGATTTGTTTATTGTTCCCATCCGATCTTAGATATAAAATATCATGTAATATTACCCAACATCAAGCGTCATTCCCAATTTGGCAAGTTGAAAGCATGAAATATCATACTAAGATCTTAAACACTAAACTATCTAGGTAACAATCATGCTTTCACAAACTAGAACCTAATCTAGTTCCTCAAATACCTTAATTTCTCATTTTAGATACATGTAAACATCATATAATTGAAGTACTATAACTCTAATATTATGTACCTAATCGTTATCACTCAATATCAACATGTCTAGGTTGAAATATGCTAAGTTATAAAATGGGATAGATTCACATATTCATATTTTCTTGCTGTCCAATTTAGTTGCATAATAATTTTGACATCCCTAAGCATATTCAATCACTTTTAAATTTTTACCACATTTAGATAACATCAAAAAAATGTAATCTTGTCATATAATTACTAAAATTCATGGATATATCTTCCCAAGATCAGCTCTTTTCACAACATACTGAAATAGATTATTTTCTAACTGTGACAGTTTTGCACACTTCATGACATTAATAGTTTTGACACCCTTAAATATATTCAATCACTTCTAAATTTTCACCATACTTATATAAGACATATAAAGAGACAAAAAGGTCAAAGTACAGCCAAAACTAATGGATTTATTGATGTAAAACCAGCACCATTCACACAGGACGGAATCAAAAATTCAAAGAAGATAGTTTTGAGCACCTCTTTAATTATCACACTATATTACAATTTATAACCTATCTAAACTTACATACATCACCTAGACTCATATATAAATATATTTATGGTGAAATACATAGGTTTTAATCAAGTTATTATACATATATAATATTTTAATATAAAAAATCAGCAAGTATACAGTTTCTGTCCCTAATGATTTTTATTGTGATTTTGCAACTAAAAATTCTTCTTTTGTGAATTATAAGACCACAAATAACATCCTAACATGATTATAATCAATAATAGAACCTTGAAAAATCTCAAACAATTCAAGAACTTAAATAAAAATATGAGTTAAGCTCACCTATGCACAAATTTTAGCTTCAACTTGATCCTCCTTACTTCTCTTTGCTTCCTTCACTTTTTTTCTTTACTTGGAATTACTTGAGAGAAATTTATAAAATTCAATATGAAGGTTTTTGAGGTGAAATAGCTCAGAAAATAGTTTTTGGTCATGGCTTAAGGATAGAAATGAAGAAAGGTTGAGGTGGAAGCTTGATGTGTCAAGTGGTGATTCAAATTTGATGTTATTCACACATTATGCAGCCCTAATCTAGTATTTCTCATTACTTATTTATCTATCTACAACCTACTTTAATCTCCATTTGATCGGATAATACATTATGCCTTAATTTCTTGACCATTCATTCGATCTCCAAACCTATCGACATCCGACTCTTAAATGATTGTCTAGTTTTTATTTTTTAAAATCACATGCACATATGAACCTTGTATTACGATACTTTAATCACACTATATCATGTCTGATATTCCAAGTATGTCAATCTATGGATGTATACCTTTAAAACACCTTGATCAATTTAAATTGAATCATATAAGCTTACTAGTGATACCTTTAACACTTCTAAAATTATAACATATAACCTATGAATATCCACTATATTGATCAATCTATTATTTATCTTATCTAAATATAGAATTACTTAATTAGATTATAGAATCTCAACCACTAAGATCAAGTGATAGCATTAGAGGTATAATGATTAAAAATACTATAAAAGATGTGATGTAAATGTTAATGCAAATTAGCATATAAGTAGCATGTAGTGCATAAATCATATTGGCCAAATGAGTAGTGTGAAGTTTGAGTATTACATAACGCCTTTAAGGTGTTTGATGGCATTATGTGGTGTAACACATTTAATGATATTTTAATAAAACAAATATAAAAATAAACTGAAGGTATCTCCTCTCAAATAAAAATTAAAAAATTGAAGGTGCTATCAACGTAACACCTTACAATATAAAAAAAAAATAGGATTTTGAATTTCTTAAATTTTTTATAATATTATGTTTTAAAAAACCCAAACTGAATACATTATTATGGAAATGTTTAGAATGTACATGTCCTGAATTTATGGCTATATTGATAATTCATAATTCATTATCTCCTTTATTTTTGTTTCTTATAATGCATGTAGACTATCTATGAACATTAGGCATCATTGGAGGTTGTTTTAAGGTATACCAAATTAGCACGAGGGCATATTTACTCTCAAGAATGCGTTGTTGGATAGGTTATCTTATGATAAATTACTAGTAATAACATATTCAACAATCAATTGAATTATTGCAAATATATAGCTTCCTTATGGGCTTGTATATGTTTGAGAAGGCAATTCTTTGAAACGAAAGAGATGGGATCAATACTCTCATTCTATTATGGGAATTTTTATGGTTTAGATGAATAGCAATGATGGTCAGAATGCTAAGAGGAAAAGCAATAAATGTGTATATGGAAATTAGGAACTATTAAACATGTGTAAGTCTATGTAATTATTGTCGTGTATCGTCTACCACATATTAATATTATATTAATTAACGATAGACATATGTCTTCTTAATTAAATAATAGAGAACTTAGTTAAATATTGGAATTATACATTATTAAAATGAAAAAAAATTAGTTTCCCAATAAATTAGTATTTTTTATATAAAACAATACTTTAAATGCCTTTAGGGTGTTGGTTTGTTTTTAACTTTTTTTTTCTTTACAGTTGTTTCCTATATGATGTCTTCATTGTCGTGACTAATTTGTTACTTTGTGCTGTAAAATATTTTGTATATTATTCGTTATGATATTCTTTTAAATTTAGTGCAATAAATCACAAAAACATTATTTCAATAACTCGTAAAAATATTTTTTCCTAAACCATCAACCTTAAAAAACTTTAACACCCAAATAAAGCTAATTTCGGTTCAAAAAATTCTATTGTTCTTTTAAAATGATTTATCCGTAATATTTAATAATAGAAAATAGATATAACATTATTAAATAAGATGGTGAGATAATAATTAAATATTGAAATAATAGGATTTTATCATTTTCGTGCGGCACGTAGTATTCATAGTTAGAGGAAGGATGATTTAGAACATTGTGAATTCGTGATGTGTGATGTAAGCTTTATTGCGTATTTTAAATCAATTAGAGTTTCCAAACTTGGTTGATAGTTTATGAAAATATTTTAATAAAGTATTGCACTGAATTGTTTATAATTTATTACACTTAATCTAACAAAATATCAAAACAAATATGTAATATACATAAAATACTTTATTACACAAAGTAAAAAATTAATCAACAAAATGAAGATATCATATAGAAATAATTGATATATAATAAAGGAAATGAAAAAAAAAAGCTAACACCTCGCTTCGAGGTATTTAACAGTGTTATGTGGTGTAACATCTTTAACGACATTTAATAAACAAAAACAAAAACAAAAAACAGAAGGCATTATCCCTGATAAAATCTTTTGTCAAAAAAAATTTGAAGGTGCTATTAGAAATAATGTTTTACTATATTTTAAAAAGAATTTAATTTTACAGTATTTTGAATTTTTTTATTTTTTTTATAATATTTTGTTTTAAAAAAAACCCACACAAAATACATTAATATGAAAATGTTTAAAATGTACATGTCCTGAATTTATGGTTGTATTAATAATTCATAATTCATTCACTTCTTTTCTTTTTCTTGATAATGCACGTAGACGATCCATGAACATTAGGCATTATTGGAGACTATTTTGAGGTACACCTAATTTGCACAAGGGCATATTTTACTCTCAAGAATGCTTAATAAGTTGAATATGGTATAGTTTATGATAAGGTATTAGTAACAACACATCCATCAACTAGTTGAGTTGTTGTAATATGAAGCTTCCTTATGGGTTTGTATATATTTGAGAAGAAGGCGATCCATTAAAACGAAGGTGATGGAATCAATTTCTGTTATGTGAAGTTTTATGGTTTAGATGAATATTGTTGATGATCAGAATACTAAGAAGCAAAGCCGGAAATGTGTATATGTGAATTAGGAATTATGAAATATGCATAAATCTATTTAATTATTATCATAGATCTTCTACCACACTTTATTATTATATTAACTAACGGTAGACATCTGTCTCCTTAATTAAAATATCAGAGAACTTCGTTAACATAGGAATTATAAATTAAAAAAAATGCTTCCTTCATATAAAATGCTTCTTTCATATTCATTTACTTCCATCCCTTCCATCCCTTATTTTCTTTTCTCCACCATCCTCCATTTCTTTCTTTTTTTATTGTTATTTTTTTAAAGGTACAATTATATTATTTATTTTTATTTTTTTTTAATAAATTTAAAATTTATTATTGTTTCTTATTTTCTTGATTTATTTAATAAGTTGTTGATTTTGAAAGCGATGAACATTTTAACCTTGACAAACTTTAAGTACAGATACGAGACTTTAATTATATATAAATCATGTAGTTTTTATATTGTTGTGCTTATACGTAGTTTAGTTGAAAAGAATAATAACTTGATAAATTAGTGTGTTGATTAATTAATTTGAGATGTGTAAATGATTATAATCATACTCTTAGATATTGTATGTATTGATGCATATTTGTTATTTCATTTATTTGATGCATGATTTTATAATTATAATTAAGCAACAATTGAAATATTAATAAATAAATAAAAAATTTTTAATTATTATAATAAATAATAATTAACTAATGAATTAAAAAATTATTATTTGTGAATGCATTTGTTCAAAATAAATATTTTAAAATTTAAAAAATTAAATTAATAATTATAAAATTAATTTTAATGAATAATAATTTTAGTTAATTAGGAATGATAATTATTAGAAAGTTCTTAATTATTATAATAAATAATAATTAACTAAATAAATAAAATAAATAATTATTTGTCAATGCATTTTTCAAAATAAGTATTTTAAAATTTGAAAATTTAAATTAATAATTATAAAATTAATTTTAATGAATAATAATTTGAGTTAATTCGAAATGATAATTATTAGAAACTGTTTAATTATTATAATAAAAAATAATTAACTAACTAATGAAAATAAATATTTATTTATGAGTGCATTTGTTCAAAATATATATTTTAATATTCAAAAAATTAAATGAATATTTATAAAATTAATTTTAATGAATAATAATTTTAGTTAATTAGGAATGATAATTTTTAGAAACTTCTTAATTATTCTAATAAAAAATAATTAACTAACTAATGAAAATAAATATTTATTTGTGAATGCATTTGTTCAAAATATATATTTTTTAATATTCAAAAATTTAAATTAATAATTATAAAATTAATTTTAATGAATAATAAATTTAGTTAATTAGGAATGATAATTATTAGAAATTTCTTAAAAATTATAATAAAATTATAATTAACTAACTAATGAAAATAAATAATTATTTGTGAATGCGTTTGTTAATGAATATTAGTTTTAGTTAATTAACCTGATATATTCTTAATTTTAAAGTTATGTCAAATCCGAGCAAGATCGGTGTTAGGTATATTTTGGTGGTCAAATTTTACATAATGGTTATTTTGTGACATATGATCGTCCTACAATTGGAGGTAAGAGGATATCTCATAGGACAGTCTATTCGAGATTGTTATTGATGTTGTATCAAATGATGGGCATTGATAATAATCAGTACTTGTTGAAAATATCTGCCAAGTACTATGAATATGTCACATCTAATATCAATCAACAATGATGAAGATTTGTGTTGTTTCTTTGATTCGGGGGTCGAAAATCAATCTGTACACTATGTTCAAACTAAACAATTACAGCATAATATTATGTCCGATATCCCAACAAGCAATATGTATTATCAATATACATCCTATTTAAGAGATAATACCGTTACTGATATGTCTACAATCACGCAACGGATGACAAGTGTCAGGATTGAAGATCATTATGCAGTTGTTTCAACCTCCAGCCAACATCATAATGTTCAATTTGAAAGTAGATATGCAGAACCTGCAGATGTCGGATCAGCCGATGAATTACCTGACCTAATAGCCGATAGTTTTGGTGCTCAAGAATATGTTGATCCTGAACTCGACGAAAGTGGCTCTGATGATGAAGTAGATTGTGATGATGAGGTAGATGTGTGATGCAAGCCTTTGTTATTGTATATTATAAATCTTTTAGTGTTTCCAAACTATGGTTGATGGTTTATGAAAATATTTTTATAAATTATTGCATTGAATTATTTATGGTTTATTGCATTTAATCTAATAAAATATCAAAACGAATATGTAACATACAAAATGCTTTATTACACAAAGTAACAAATTAATCAACAAAATGGCATTACAACATGTAATACCTTCAAGGTATTTGAAAAAGTTATGTGGTGCAATGGCTCTAACGACATTTCAACAAAATAAAAACAAAGATAAACTAAAGGTGTTATTCCTAATAAAATCTTTTGTGAAAGAAAAAAAAATTGAAGGTTCTATCAGACATACGTTTTACTATATTTTAAAAGAATTTAAATTTATAATATTTTAAATTTAAATTTTTTAACAATATTGTGTTTGAAAAACAAACTGAAAACATATTATACTGAAATGTTTAGAATGTATGTGTCTTGAATTTGTGGCTACATTAATAATTCATAATTCATTCACTCCTTTATTTTATTTTTTCTTATAATGCACATGTATGGTCCATGAATATTAGGCATTGTTAGAGGCTGTTTTGAGGTGCACCTAATTAGCACGAGGGTATATTTACTCTCCAAAATGGTTAATAAGTTGAATGTGGTATTGTTTATGATAAGATATTAATAACAATACATTCAACAATGAGTTTATTTGAAAATATATATAGCTTCCTTATGGGGTTGTATATATTTGACAAGAAAGCGATTCTTTGAAACGAAACAGATGGGATCAATACTCTAATTCTATTATATGAAGTTTTATGGTTTAAAAAAGTGTCGTTAATGGTTAGAATGCTGGGGATCAAAGCAAGAAACATGTATATGGGAATTATGAATTTTTAAATTCGTGCAAGTCTATTTAACTATTGTCATAGGTCTTCTACCACACATTATTATTATATTAACTAATGATAGATATGTGTCTCCTTAATTAAAATAATAAAGAACTTAGTTAAACATACACGTTAGAATTTGCCGCCATTTTAATTAATTCAGTTAATCAGTTTACCAGGTCTGTTAAATTCTAATTAATGTTATAACACAGGTTAGAATAAGAAATAAAATGCACAGCGAAAATTAAAATTTACACAAATAATTTTAGCGAGGTTCGAATATCAAATATCCTACTTCTCGAGGCTATGCCCAGAGAGAAAATAATCCACTATCAGTAAAGGTCTAACACAATACAATAACTGGATGTATAAAAACAAAACCAAAAATTCCCTCTTTGTCTTGATGTCGTTCTTTTATTACTTAACTGGTGAACTTGTTAGTAAGATCCCCTCAACTTTGAATCTACCTCGTTGAACTTTCTTCAATGTTAACTGCTGCCAAATAGTAGAGCGTTCTCTCCCAAGAACTCACATCCTTCTCCTAAAGGATATTCAATGCATCATTCCATAATAGTCTGGAACAGACTTAAACTTCCAGTGTGACGTGAATCTCGAACATTTGATCATAGATCGAATGAATATTGGAGACAAAATCTATTAGCCTTAATCTCTGAATGTTTCTCGTGAAAATCAGCAGCAAGAACTAATATAAGTTTGTGCTTAAATACACAAATTACATCAGTTGATTTCTAAACTATTACATAGAAAGATTCCTAGACTATTACAAAGACTTTTCACTCATAACTTTTCTATGTATCATTATAAATCTTAAAATCCAAGTATAAATCAATTTCCTACTCTAAATAATAAAACATACCTCTTTAGAATGGTAGGAAATCCACCAATGTCTTCATTGATAAGGTAAGTCCATAATTACTCATCTTCTTTCCATTTGGAAATAGATTTATTAGAAGATACCATGTGAATTTATTTCCATAAATTCTACAAGCTTATCTTTAATAAATCTATCTATTACGGTAACTAGAAAGAGTTTGATTCCTACAAGGGAACAAATAATCGAGAGTTAGATTTGCATTAAAACTCTTGTTAAACATGGAAAACACAACTTACCTTGTTTAGAAGACCTAACAAATCAATCTTCTTGTTTTGCACAAATAATGCCAATCAAAATAAGTCATAGACTTAACAATCTCCCTCTTTGGCATTTTTTGTCAAAACTAACTATCTTACCTTAGTTCCTGAAAGCATGTTCAAGTCTATGACTTATTGGCCAAAAATGACAAAGGATCTCTAGAAGCCTATGGAGTCTTGCCTTTGAGTTGGGCTAAAGACAAATAACTTCTTGTTCTTTGGGTTGCCCTTCCTAAATTTGGTGTTTAGCTACAAGTAACCGTCTTTCAAATTAAACAAGAATATCTTTAGAAGATGATAGAGCAACAGATGTTCCAAGATGTGTTCTAATAGTGGATGGAACAAGAGTGGGTAAATCATCTAAATGAACTTTAAACTTACCAAGCTTAGTGGACACAAAGTAATTAACCCTAGGATACTCAAGTTGTTCAGTCCTAAGTTACTTAAAATGTTGAGAAACTGATAGATTGTAAATCAAAGAAGGGAATAGAAAATGACCAGAAGTAGTCTTAACCTTATTATGCTTAGCAATACTTCTCAATATATGCCTACCCAAATCAAATGGATGCCTAATCCCAACGCAATAAAGCAAAATAGATTGATCAATAATTGCCACATCTTTAAGGCTGCAAACCCAAGTGCAGGTTGTATTAAATAATAAAATTTTCGTGAGTACGAGGTCAATCCACAAGGAAGTTGGTTGAAGAATTCAGGATTATAATTCTAAAAAATGGGACTTATGCGATTCAAAATATATGAAAAATTAAATGTACGTTGTAACTAAAGAAAAACCAAAGTAATAAAAATACTGAGGATTAGGGATCCACTTTTGAGTTTTGGATAAAAAATGATTATTTATTATTTTTACCTCTATTAATTGCCACTATTATAATCCATATATAATAAAGGTTCCAATGAAAAAATATTATCAAATAGCTCATGCAATAAGGTAATCATGATATTGTCTTACTATTTGCAAATTATCTCTTAACGCCAACACTTATTTATGGGATCAAACATTTATGCACACATTTGTCAACAATAAATCAAAGTTTCACATTGCACTTGGTAGGGTAAAATCATATAAGTTAAATGAAGCCAAGTATTTGTTGTACCATTGGAGATACATAAATCAAAAATCATCACAAAACAAGCAGGTTTAGATCAAAACTCAATAATAATAAAGCATAAAACAAACCTAAACTAATCCACTTTCGTAGGAAATCACAATTGCATTTAACATATGCAACAAGCCTTTAAACCACTAGGTGGCCCATAGAGGATGAGTGATAGTCATTAAACTTTATTTTATTCCACTCTTACCATTCATTTTTAATATCAATCATAAGATTAGAATCAAACAGTGATACCCACAAACACCTATAATAACTATCTTCCAACTATTATTCTCAAAAAGCAACAAAGTAATATGGAAATGAAATGAAACAAGTGTTGAGATTAACTCTTGTCATTCAAAAGTTAATACATTTCCACAATAAGCATACTCAAGTATGTGTGTAGATAGTTAATGTCAACAGTGATGAAACTATGCATGCTTCAAAAAACTGAATTCTTATAGAACCTTACAAAAACTATCACCCAATCTCTGATGTAAAAGTTAAACATCACAGGCTCTCCCTATGGTGCAAATCTTCACTACACTCAAGACACCACATGAAATCAAAAGATATTCAACAAATGTTGTAATGGGGCTAAAGGGTAGTGATGTGGCTAAGAAATAAAAGGATAGGATGCAACAAAGGTTCTAAAATTTTTATGGAATAAGAGACATAGAGTTTATCGATGAAAAATTCTCAAACTCTACAAATTTCAACATTGGGCTCTATTGTTACTGAATTAGACCCCTCTTTATCTTTTTTTTCATCTTGCAACATCCTATTTTTACTTGCAACTCGTAATATTTTTAGCACTTTGTATTTTTTTATAGAGAAACTCCCCCACACTTATCTTTTACTCCAACCTAAATTTCTTTTGCAAGTTTACTCCAAATCATTTTTAGAACAAAGGTTGGAGTGTATTTAGGCTAGGTAAAAAGATATGGTTACAAAAAAAAAAAATTATTGAAAGGCTCAAAGTGACTCACTAGGGGAATATTCTCTTGAAACATCACATAGGGAACAAGCTAATTTGGCAATGGTGCTAGAAAACCTAATGCCTTAACTATTTTTCTAGTAGTGCACTATTAGTCGTTTGCCTCGATAGACCAAAAGAAAAAGTTCTAATACTCAACCCCTACATGTTAAAGATTAAAGTGATGATTAGAGCGATATCTTTCTACTGAATAACATAACTATTTGTGCAAAAAAAATTGAGTATAATTATTGCAAAAATATATTAACTAAATAACAACTCAAAGTCCAAAATAATATCCATCATCAATCAAACCACATTATTCATGCTTAATTTTAATCATTGAAGTTAGAAGAACCTCCACGACTTAAAAAAAATTAAAAAAAAATAGTAATTCACAAACTTTGTTAAAAACTTCACAAACTTGCCATGTTATGCAAAAATAGGGATGTATCTCAACAGTGTTACAATTACCCTTTACTCTGCCACCATTTTTTCATGATTTCAACGGACCCATAAAAAAACACACTTATCTTTTTAAAAAATAAAATCCTAGAAAAACACACATTGAACACACAAGCCATAATATCAACTATCCCTCCCCCCAACCTAATTGAGATATTATCCCCAATGTAAAAAATAAATAGAAAAGCAGAGTTTAAAAGACATCACCTGAAGTGTGGCAAAAAAAATAACATAAAACACATACTATTAGATAAAACCATTAACAATCAGTATCACAGACTGAGAGTCAAATTTAATTTATGTTTTCGACCATTGTTCCTGTTGGACCAATCCACATTGGCTAAGGCTAGGTCAAGTTCTGGCACATATGCTAGAAGCTGATCAATTAGCTGGTCATGTGTCAGAGCAGAAATGAGGTTTATTCTCACAGACGGTGAAATAAAACTTTTTTCACAGCATGATCTACAAAAGATAGCAAACTATCATAAAAATCATTAACATTAAGAATACCTATAGTTTTTTAGTGAATGTTGAGTTCTGCCCATGAGACAACTTAGAATAATTCCTATAGTGTACCAAAACCACTAGGTAGAATGATGAATACATCTGCATTGTTTAACATGGTAGACATTCTATCCTGAATATGTGATACTTTTAGCTCATCTCTGATGGTCATACCTATGATATTCTGTACTGTTAAAGATTTTGGAATAACTCCTAGAGATTTGACTCCTCCTATATGAGCAGAAATAGTAACACTCCCCATTAATCCCCAAATTGCCTCCCCCATACACTAAATGAATTTTTCTTTCTACTAAAGTTCTACCAAAGTTATTGGCTACCCCTATAAACTCACCATTTTTTCCTGGATTGGATCCACAAAAGACACAAATCTAGTTGAATTTGCGAGTTGAAGAAACTTCCAATTTTTTTTATTTTTTATCTATTTATTTTTTCTTTGAAAGTAAATTGTGCAAAAACAGAGTGATTACGGTGCTATTTATTGAGGTGTGAATAGAGAATGCATTTATTGCACTTCTTTTTTTTTTTGTCAGAAAAGTTGAAAATGAGGACATACAAAATTTAAAATTTACCTACTTACATATGAATGCACATGTAGTTGTGATTGTGGCTCATATCTTCATCTGATTTTATGTCCAGTAACGACTCAAACGCCCTCTATGGGTCGAATATATACTTCCCATCTGGTTTTCTTATAAACTGGTAAACATGGTCTTTTAATGTCAGATTCCCAAAACTATAAAGCTTATATTCATTTCAAAAGTGATCTCATAAATCAAGAATTGCACATTGTACTAATTCATATGAATGCATCTCAAGAGTCAATATAATGTGATCTAAAGACTCCTTACTTAGTCCATCCATAATGAATTTAAGTTTATCTTCTCAATTTTTAGAAACCACTCCTAAAAAATAACACTTTGTGTTGCAAGTCCATCTAGCACAATTGTGACAAACTTTTATTTTTTTTTGCCCTTCATTTTTTTGAATATGTGCTTTTACCAAAACCAGGCATGTATCTAGTAAGCAAATCTGAAAACTCATGTAAAAACTCACATGTTCTTACCTTTTGCTTCAATTATCCATCATATATCCTTTGGGATGCCGTTGTGCATAAGCATCCTTAATCTTTCAATCCTAATTTTATAAATTTTTAAAATTGCATTTTTAGGAAGAAAAGGAAATTGCTTCTTGAAAGTTAGAAGAATGTCACCCATTTTGAAAAGAACAAGAAAAGAGAATGAGAAAAGCAGAGAATTTTTTTACAGAGATTTCAGTTATTTGAGAAAGTGACAAGTCTGACTTTAATAGCTACGGAGTACCATTATCCACCACTTAATCGAAAAAAAAAATAAAGAAAGAAAGTCTTCAAAACAAATAAAGTTAGAGAAAATAAGTATATATATATATATACACAACACTAATCATAACAAGGGTTATAAAGAAAAAAAAATTCCTCTTGTGAAAGTTGATTTTCTAGAAATGGTTTTACTCTTTGTCCATTTACTTTGAATATTTTATCATTTCTAGGATTTTTAATATCAATCGTCCCATAAAGATATACTTTTTTTACAATAATAGGACCACTTCACCTTGATCTCAATTTTTCGGGAAACAAATGCAATCGAAAATTATAAAGCAAAACCTTTTAACCAATCTCAAATATTTTTCTTGAAATTTTATTATCATGAAAATATTTGATTCTTGCTTTATAAATTTTAGAATTCTCATATGCATTGTTTCTCAATTCTCGAAGTTCATTAATTTGCAATTGGCACAATTTTGAAGCTTCATTGAGGTTTAAATTAAACATTTTGATTGTCCAATAAGCTTTATGTTCAAGTTCAACAAGTAAATGATAAGGTTTTCCATTAACTATCCTATAAGGAGACATGCTTAATAATATTTTGAAAGTAGTTCTATATGCCCAAAGTGTATCGGTAAGTCTAAGAGACCAATCTTTATGGTTTGGATTAACTGTCTTTTTCAAAATTTATTTTATCTTCTTATTTGCAAGTTCAACTTGTCCATTTGTCTGAGAGTGATGAGGGATTGCAACTTTATGTATGATTCCATATTTTCTCATTAAAGTTCCAAAAACTTTGTTACAAAAATATTTTCCCTCATCACTGATAATACATCGAGGAATTCCAAATCAACTTAAAATATTTTCTTTCAAAAAATTTATCACTATTTTGTGATCATTATTTCGATAAGGAATTGGCTCAATCTATTTTAAAACATAATCTATAACAACCAATATGTAGATAAAAATAAATGATAATAAAAATGGTCCCATAAAATTAATACCCCAACAGTCAAATATTTCAGTCACCAGGATAAGGTGTAGGGGCATTGTATTTCTCTTTGAAATGGACCCTAATTTTTGACAATTTTTACAACTTTTGCAGAAAGTGTAAGTGTCTTTAAAAAGATTTGACCAATAAAATCCACATTGCAAGATTTTTGTAGTGATTTTCTTTACTGAAAAGTGATCACCACATGCTTCTAAATGACAAAATTTGACAATATTACCTACCTCATTATCAGACACACATATTCGAAAGATTTGATCAGGACAGTATTTGAATGGGTATAGATCATCCCAATAAAAGATTTTCACCTTAGTCAAAAATATTTTTTTATCGTGAGAGTTCCAGTGTGATGGCATCTTTCCTGTCACAAGAAAATTAACAATATCAACAAACCAAGGTAAAATAGAAATATTAATTAGTTGTTCATCATGGAAAGTGTCATTAATGGGTGTGGATTGAAATGAGTCATCACAAACAAGTCTCAAAAAATTATCAGCCACCACATTCTCTACTCCCTTCTTATCTCGAATCGTAATATTAAATTCCTAGAGTAAGAGAATCCACCTAATCAGTTTAGGTTTGACATCTTTTTTTTTTGACAAAAAATATTTCAAAGCTGCATGATCACTAAAAACAACAACTAGTGAGCCAACAAGATAAGATATAAATTTGTCCAATGCAAAAACTACAACAAGTAATTCTTTTTCAGTTGTTGAATAATTCAATTGAGCACTATTTAAAGTTTTACATGTATAGTAAATAACATATGGTTTCTTATCTTTTCTTTATCCCAAGACAGCTCCAACAACATTGTCACTAGCATCACACATTATTTCAAAAGGCAAAGTCCAATCTAGAGGTTGCATGATTGGAGCAGATGTAAGCATGCTTTTAAGCTTAACAAAAGTATTTTCACAATTTTTAGTCCATTCAAAAATATTATCTTTTGTTAAAAGATTACACAAAGGTTTTGATATTATACTAAAATCTTTGATAAATCTTCTATAATAACTAACACATCCTAAAATTGATTTTACCTCCTTCACAGTCTTTGGTGTTGGCAAATTGGTAATTAACTCAATTTTAGATTTGTCAACCTCAATACCTTTTGATAAAATAATGTGTCCAAGAACAATACTAGTTGTTACCATGAAATGACATTTCTCCTAATTGAGCACAAGATTCTTTTCTTCACACCTAATCAAAACTTTTTCTAAATTAGATAGGCAATCGTCAAATAAATTACCAAAAATAGAAAAATCATCCATGAAGACTGCAAGAAAACATTCAACCATGTCACTAAAAATACTAAGCATGCATTGTTGGAATATAGTTGGTGCATTACATAATCCAAAAGGCATAATTAGATATGCAAAAGTACCAAAATAACATGTAAAAGTTACTTTCTCTTGATCTTCAAGTACAATTGTAATTTGATTATACCTAGGATATCCATCTAAAAAGCAATAAAATTCATATCCCGCAACTCTTTCTAAGAGTTAAGTTTCCTATAGTCAATGCAGATTTGCCAATCAGTAACAGTCCTAGTTGGAATTAATTCATTATTCTCATTCTTGACTACAGTTACTCCATATTTTTTAGGCATAACTTGAGTAGGACTTACCTATTTGCTATTAGAAATAAGTTAAATGATTCCATTCTAAGAGTTTAATGACTTCATTTCTCACTACTTCTTTCATATTAGGATTTAACCTTATTTGCATTTCTATAGAAGGTTTAGCATTTTCCTCTAGATAGATGTTATGTGTACAAATTAAAGGATTAATACCTTTAATATCAGTAATGGTCCATCCTAAAGCATTCTTATGCATCTTTAGAGTTTCGATCAACTTACCTTCTTGATATACATCAAATTTGGAAGAAATTATTACTATAAAATTCTCATTATCACCTAAGAAAGAGTATTTCAAATCAACTAGCAAAGGTTTCAAATCAACCACGGGAGCTTTAATACTTGATGGAATATATTTTATTAGAGATGGTGAAAGTTTTTCAAACCTTGGCTTCTAAAATTGATTTTCTTGTGCTTGCGAAAATTTAGAGAAAGTATTAGTGTGTAACTTTTTACAAATACTTTCACTTTTAAAATAAGTTTCCAAATAATTTGAAGAGTTAGTGGTAGTAAAGTATTCATGAACAAGTTTCTCGATTGAATCCACTTCCTTTACTTTGACATCTTCTGCAGGTTACTTACAAACATTAAACATATTTAGTTCCAAAGTCATACTTCCAAATGCTAACTTCAAAATACCATTCCTACAATGGATCAAAGTATTTGAAGTTGCAAGAAAAAGACAACCCAAAATGATAGAAATTTGTGTATCTGTTTGTGCAACAGGCTCTGTGAACAAAATAATAAAATCAGCTAAAAAGTAAAACTTATCAATTTGTACCTACACATCTTCTACTACTCCCTTTGGAACTTTAATTGAATGGTCAGCTAGTTGGAATACAACAGAAGTTGTTCTAAGTTCTCTTCAAACTAATTATTCATAAACTGAGAAAGGTAGAAGATTTACACTAGCACCAAAATCAAGCAAAGTACGCTCAATTCTAGCACTTTTTATGATACATGAAATGGTTGGACAACCTGAATCTTTATACTTATGTAGAGTGAATTGTTGAATCATTGAACTAAAACTTTCAGTTAAAAATACCTTCTTTTGTTCATGATGTTTCCTTTTGATTGTATACAAATCTTTCAAAAATTTAGCATAAGGTTGAACTTGCTTGATTGCATCCAACAATGGAATATTAATCTTGACTTGTTTAAAACTTCAAAGATTTCAGTATTTGAGTTCAATTTCTGAGTTACTTACAATCTTTGAGGAAAGGGTGCTTGACGTAAATATTTTTCTTTTTCACCATTTTCACACTTACCTTCATCAAACTTACCTTCATCATGAAGACTATTTCCATTCTTCATTTTTGGAGGTAGATTATAAACTTTCTTCTTAGGATGAATAGTCTTATCAATAACTTTTCCATTTTGAAGAGTTGTGACTGAATTAGCCTCCTTGACTGAATTTTCACCCAAAGAAGAAACATGACACTGAGTGGAAGGATTAGGTTGAGGTTGAGTAGGAAATTTACCTTTTTCATGAGTACACAAAGAAGCTATCAGTGTTGAAAGTGTATTTTTGATCTCATTGATAGCTTGTAAAGTCTGATTATTGATGTTTGTTTGTTCATGCATAAATGCTTGCAAAGTCTCCTCAAGGGATTTTGTATGTGGAGCTGGATAAAAATGAAGGTTTGGTGGTTTTTGTGAATGCAGCGGTTGGGCGCAGTTATCATCTCGCCAACTAAAATTGGGATTATTTGTCCATTGTGGATTGTAAGTTTTAGAATATAGAGAATGGAAAGGTTTTTTGAATGTGTTCATGAAATTTGCTTGTACTGGAATGTTTGGACATTTATTGGTGGAGTGCCCCAAAACTTCACAATTGCTACAAACTTCTTCCTCTTGCACACGTTTAATTTTTTTACTTTTTTAAGTTCCATGGCTTCAACTCTTATTGTTAAACTAGCAATCCTAAAATTTAGATCAATTTCTTTGCTAAGGTAATATTTTTTTTATCACTATTAACAAGATTAGATCTAATCGAACATTCGGAAGAATTAACACTATGCCATGATTGAGAGTTTTTTACCAAATGATCTAGATATTCTATGGCCTCATCAGGTTCTTTATCAAGAAACTCACAATTATACATTGTTTCAACAAATTATTTTATTTTAGGAGTTAAACCTTCATAAAAGAAATTAATTAAGCGTCATTTTTCAAAACCATGATGTGGGCATGATTTCAACAAATCTTTAAATCTTTCCAACATTGAAAAAAAACTTTATTAGAATTTTTAGAAAAAAATTGAATTTATCTTTTCAAAGCATTAGTTTTATGAGTTGGAAAGAATTTTTTCAAAAATTCAGCTTGTATTTCTTGTCAAGTGCCAACTGACCTAGGTTTTAAAGAATTAAGCCAAGTTTTTGCTTTATCTTTTAAAGAAAAAATGAAATAATTTAAGCTTAACAATCTCATTAATGCAAGTTTGATTAACAAAAGTGACACATACTTCATCAAATTCTTTCAAATGCAAGTAAGGGCTTTCAGAATCTATACCATGGAAATTAGAAAGTAAAGGGATCATACCTGGCTTGAATAGAAAGTTATTTGCATTGAGAGGAAAAATGAGACAAGAAGGAGAAGAATTTCGAGGAGGTTGCGAGTAATAATGCATGGTACGCACCTGTTGATTCTCATTTTCATCCTTGACACTTTCATTTTCAGCCATAATGGAAGTGTGTGGAGATGATTCAAACAAATTTCCAAATAAAGTTTTAAAATTATTTCTAACTAAATGCGGAGAATTATGACTGTGTTACCATATAACCATATATCTATATATCCATAAAGAAATAAACAAACTATATTTACAAAGAAAAAACTAATAACAAACCTGAATACTTAGCTTGCTTTCCCTGGCAATAACGCCAAAAATTTACTACAACTTTAAGGTTGCAAACTCTAGTGCAGGTTGTATTAAATAATAATTTTTTTATGAGTCCAAGGTCGATTTACAGGGAAGTTGGTTGAAGAATTCAGGATTATAATTCTAAAAAAATGGGATTTATGTGATTCAAAATATATAAAAAATTAAATATATGTTGTAACTAAAGAAAAACTAAAGTAATAAAAGTACTGAGGATTAGGGATCCACTTTTGTGTTTTTGATAGAGAAATGGTTATTTATTTTTTTTACCTCTATTAATTGCCACTATTGGAATTCATACATAATGAAGGTTCTAATTGGATGATATTATCAAATAACTCATGCAATAAGGTAATAATGATTTCTTACTATTTGCAAATTATCTCTTAACACCAACACTTATTTATTGGATCAAATATTTATGCGCACCTTTGTCAACAAAAAATCAAGGTTCCACATTAGCAGTCGGTGGGGTAAAACTGTATAAGCTAAATAAACCCAAGTATTTATTATACCGTTGGAGATACCTAAATAAAAAATACTTAAATATTTTCTACCCTTATAACCATTCCTCTTCCTCCATCAAGAGGTTCACCCTTTTTCCTCAACAAAATAAAATTTAGAAAGACATAATAAAAGTAGGAAAGACTAAAAATAAAAGAGAAACTAGAGAATTACTTTTTATTACTATTAGAAAACTTACATTACTAGAAAACATATATAGTAGAAAACTTAGCTTAAAGAAACCCTCTACCCCCCATCCCCTCTTACAAGCTTAATACATGGCCTATTTATAGTACTTGGAGTATGCTACAGGCCAAACAAATAATGGAGGAGTTAATCAAGTTGTATGTTAGTTGCCAAGAGTTGGTAAGTTGTTACACCAAGTCCTCAAAATTCTCACCTACTAAATTTAATTGAATTGTTAGGTTAGATACAACCATATTTTGATAATGAGTAAAGAACAAAAGTTGTAGATCTTTTGCTGCTAATATATTTTCATATATCATTTGTTAAATTTGGCTATTGGATGAAGGAGATATGATCTAATTACTGAATTATGTCCAAGAGTCATCCTTTAACAACAGCAGCACATTGCAGCCTCTGTTTTTACCATTTTAACACATGTTCTCACCATCTTGTCTTAGAAAACTTATTTATTTACCTTTTTTGTATAAAATATCCAAATTTTAGCCCAAAATAAATTTGGTCTTAAGAGATATGACCCTATTGGTCAAATAAGTCAATACTGGGCTAAACTCTGTTCTGAATTTTAGTGATCCATTTTGTACAACCACTTAGATGAAATTAATGCTATAATCAAGACTAAATTGGGATGAGCTTCCAACATAAAAGTTGTATGTCTATCACTTGGCTTTCAAATAAAGTAAGATTCAGGTCCATAGGAATTTTGATCATGAAGTTATACTCAAAATACAAAAACTACACAAGTTTGGAAACATGCTTCTTTTGATCTTTTTATATTCATTGATTCCCTAATACAAAACATTAATAAAACAATAATATTAACAAGAATAAAGCAAGAAAAATATAAAAGATTTGATACAAAAATATATCAAAATATGCATTTATCAATAACAATAACAATATGATTAGCAATGGGGGTCTAATTTGTCACTGCTGCTTTGTGAAAAATAACATACTTTAGTGTGAATTGTGCAGCAAGAAAAGTGGTAGTGTTTCTAGGCTAAGCATTTCTAGTACCCCCAGTTAATTCCCTAATGATCACATCAAAGTTGGTTGGTAACTCAACTGAATCAACTTGTGGAATACCCAAATATTCATTAACAATCTGAGCAGTAAAGAAATAAATTCTTCCTCTAACATAAACTTGTTCAAATTTTTCAGAATTAGCCTTAATGATGTCAGAATGCAAGTTGCAATAAAATTCTTTCAATACCTAAGGTATATAAGGTTTGATATCTTTTACTATGCCAATGAGCTACCTATCAATCAAAACCAACTCTAAGCCTCTATCCTCAAAATCACTCATCCTAACTGACCTTTCAGACTAAACCTTCATTTAGAAATATGAGTCCACATTTCTTTAGCAAGTACACTGTAAAACTTGTGAGAAACAACCTTATTTACCTCAAGTCTTTTAGACTCAAAATCAATTCAGGTCCTTGAGCGGACTCTCCAAAATAATTATCAAAGACAAAGATGTGAGTATTACCTTGTGAATTAGTTCTGCTCCCAGATTCTTCAAGTTGATAATCAGAATTTTTTCTAGAAGCTACAGGAGTCTATGATGTCCTACTTTCTATTTGAACAAGATTGTGGACATGGGCAACACCAGTACTTCCTTGTTGAATAGAGACTTCAATAGAATTTGAAGAAGTGGAGCAGCAAGCTGAGGGCTATGAAATAGCATTAGCTTTACCACAAACAAGATCAGGAGTGTGCCCTTGTTGAAATCCCTTAGGGTTTCAACCACTTAAGCAGTATCTGCTAGAGATGTTGCTGGCATGTGAAATGAAGAACTCCATGGAGCAAGGTATGCACCTTGTGTACTACCAGTAACTAGTTCACCAGCATAAGTGGCATAGCTGATTTTCAGTGGTGGATACTCTATGGCAAGGGGTACAACATCAACCTCATGTTCTAGTGGATTTTTCGGCATTGGAGGGGCACAGGTGGCTAGAGCTTGTCGTCGTCCCCATTTTATCTGTGTTCTAGATATCTCACCTTTTTTTTATTTAAGCAATCTCTTTTGCATTTGAGAAAGGGTTTCATCTTGTTATCCTGCCATGTTACACAACTAGTGAAAGAACAAGAGAAACAAGAAAGGAGAAGAGAGAAGAGCAAAGGGAACTTTTTATGGCTATAAAATTAGGGTTTTTAGTGATAGAACAGAAAAAGGGTTAAAGCCTTATTTATAGCCTAGGTAAAAATCCAATTCCCACCAACGAGAGTCCTTAAGTGCAAACTTTCTTTTAAATCTAGACTTAATCTCTTAGGAGTACTCTTTCTCCACCAATAACATATTTTTCACTTGCGCAGAGTCTAAGAAATAGAAATTTAGATAAGTGGGATTTGTTCCAATTTGATAATCTAAGTAACTTCTATATTTTTTTCCAATTTATTGATGCACAAGAAAATTAAGATAAAATCCTAGAAAGATATGTCTATTATGCAATCCTTACTTGAAACATGTTACTATTCAGATTTTAGATCTCATAATTCTAAAAACATCAATTGAAAAAATGAACATTTAATCCGTTTTGACAATAAACTCAGAATTCCATTAGATTTTCATTCCAAATAAATTTATATCACATAAAAATCAGTTTAATAAGAACTGAAATTATGAGCCATCAATTTCGTTAAACAATGTTCATCACATTGTTCTATCATGCAAAGAGAACATGGATTTATTCAGTCAATAGTTTTCACTCTAACACTTAGGGTAGCTTTTTCTCATGGTAGATCGTCCTCTAGAAATTTATGATACCTACTCTCAGATTACTCATGATTAGCATTCACTCCTAAGAATAGGTAGTTTTTTTGTGTCAAAGGCCTCCAAGTTCTCAATTTAGAAAATTCAAGCATAATTAAAATATGAAATTTTTCTGAAGTCTATTCAAGTTCAAGGTCAAATCAGTTGAGATTCCAGAATTAGAAAATTCAAAATCTAATCATTCTTGATTTTTAATATAATATACCAGCATGAGATACATGAATTAGAAAAAAAAAACAACTTGTCATATCACTTACATGCTAACAGAGTGCTGGAACATAATCTACATGCAACGATGTTCATTATGATGTCCCAACAATAGACCGAACATGACTTTATATAATGCAAACACCTAAGGACTTCTGAATGCAGTGAATCTATATGCATTAATAGCCTTAATTGCCTTAGTAAATATGTCAGCCAATTGATTTTCAGTTGTTACATGATGTATTATCACAATTCCACTCTCTACTAACTCTCTAACAAAGTGATGATGCATGTCGATATGTTTTGTCCTAGAGTGTTGATCTGGATTTTTAGAAATGTTTATAGCTCTTAGGTTATCACAAAACACATTTATTGATCTTGTATAATTCTATAATTAGCAATCATTTGCTTCATCTATAGAAGTTGTGAACAATAGTTCCCACATGCACTATACTTAGATTCAGTAGTAGATAAGGACATGTAGTATTGTTTCTTACTAAACCAAGATATGAGATTATTACCAAGAAGAAAACAACCACTTAATGTGCTTTTCCTATCATCCACATCACCTGACCCAGTCTGCATCACAGTAACCTACAAGATTTATATTAATGTCCTTGGAATACCTGATGCCATTGTTAAGTATACTATTCACATATCTAATGATCCATTTGACAGCTCTTAGATGTAAGTCCTTTGAATCAGATTGCTACCTAGCACAAACACCTACACTAAAGTAAATATCAGGTCTAGAAATAGTAATATATAGAAGACTATCAATCATGCTTCTATACAGTAATGTTTTAACCGATGTTCCAACATCATCTTTGGACAACCTATCATTTGTGCCCATAGGAGTTTTAATATGTTTGGTGTTTTCTAATTCAAATTTCTTTACTAAGTTACATGCATATTTACTCTAAGAAATAAAAATGCCATTATCAAGTTGTTTAATTTGTAAACATAGAAAGTAATTTAACTCACCAACCATATTCATATTAAAATCCCTAGACAGTTGTTCAACAAACTCATTAATACTATGCTTAGGTTGACCCAAAAACTTTATCATCCACATAAATCTATGCTATCGACCTAAAAACTTTATTATCCATATAAATTTATGCTATGATCAAACTTGTGTTCGAACACTTGATGAACAATATTTTATCGGCTCCCCTTCTCTTATAGCTCTTATTAACTAGAAAGTTTTTCAAATGCTCATACCAAGTTCTAAGAGCTTGTTTCAGTCCATACAAGGCCTTTTTCAACTTATAGTCATGGTTAGGATGATGTGGATTCTCAAAACCCTTAGGTTGTTCTACATAAGCCTCTTTATTCAAAAACCCATTCAAAAGGCACTTTCAGCAACCATTTGGTACAATTTGAAATTCATCCAGTATGTAATGGTCAAAAGTAACCTAACTGACTCTAACCTAGCTAGAGAGGTAATGGTTTCATCAAAATTAATTTCCTCAATTTATGTGTAACCATGTGCAACCAACATTGCTTTGTTCCTTGTAATATTCCCAAACTCATCAGTTTTGTTCATAAAGATCTATTTGGTACCTATTACATTAGAGTCTTTAGGCTTAGGAACTAGAGTTATATATCATTCTTAACAAATTAACCTAACTCATCTTGCATAGCATTGAACTAAAATTCATCTTTCAAAGCTTCATTAATATTTTTTGGTTTAATAGAAGAGGTA
The DNA here is from genome assembly GCA_019321725.1 of Paulownia fortunei. Classification (NCBI taxonomy): domain Eukaryota; kingdom Viridiplantae; phylum Streptophyta; class Magnoliopsida; order Lamiales; family Paulowniaceae; genus Paulownia; species Paulownia fortunei. Next base: position 18,682,123 of record CM033106.1, read on the forward strand.
TAGAATATGTATCTCACCATGTTTCTATAATTGAGCTTAGGCTTTTGCTTTGTTCTCATCCCATCAGTAAGGGTCCCAATTACCTGAACTGAAGGATGATTTTTTTGAATTCTTGTAGGTGGATCCCTTCTTAGGGAATCTATCTTTCAAATTCTTTCCCATGGTCACTTCTAATCCTAAAAAATTGACCAATTTTACTATTTTTCTTAGTTTTAAATCTTGCACAAAGTTTCTTAAAGATATGAAAAGTATCAAATTTCTCTATCAAAAAGTCAACCTAAGTATACCTAGAGAAATTATCCATACAAACAAACATGTATTTCTTACCACTAAGGCTTTTAACCTACATAGGACCCATCAGATCCATATGCAAAAGTTTGATTCTGTGTTGTACCTACATGTTAGAACATTGGATGGGACGCACATTTCTGTTTGTCTAATTGGCAAGGACCACAAACACCATCCTTTTTCTTACTCAATTTTGGCACTCCCAGAACTGCACCTGGATTCACAAGTTTAGTCAAACTCTTAAAATTTAAGTGTCTAAGTTTTTGGTGCCAAATCTCAGTTTCATCCTGTGTAATGTTTAAATAGGACATCTGATGTTCTAACATGTAGCAATTATCAGACGACCTCTTACCTATCAAAACATAGTTGTTAATATCATAAAAACTTGACATAAATCTTTTGTAAAATGAACAAACATATTTTGGTCACATAATTGACTAATACTAATCAAGTTAGCCTTAAGTCCTTTAATTAGCAATATATTATTTAGCCTAGGTAAGCCTTTAACATCTAAAGTTCTTTTACCAAGAATCCGTTCATGCACACCATCACCAAAAGTCATGTAGCCTTCTTCAATACTTTGAAAATTGGACAGGTTATGTTTGTTCCTAGTATGTGCCTAGAACAACCACTATCAAAGTACCAAGAATCACTAGTAGAAGCTTTCAAGGATATGCTAGCAATATTACACCTAAGATCAAATTCTCTAATCTAAATTCTGCATGGAAAATCATTTTTCAGATTAATCTTAAACTCTGGTGTACATTTTAGGGACATATTTTGGTCCATGTTCAAACTTTACAGATAATGATGTTCTAACTTGTTTTCCATTCCACAAGTCCTTTTTCAATTTGAAACACTTATGACATATATGACCAAGAATGTGGCAGTAATGGCAGATTGGTACAAACCTTTTTCTTACCAGAATTCGATTGTTATAAGGATTAAAGTAATCAATTGTTAGCCCCTTTTTTGAATTCCAGTTTATAGGAATCCAAGCATCTCCCCACTAAAGTAGTCCATATTTTGAACAAGAACATAAAATCAAGATTCTGATAGCAATTATGATTCCTTTACTAACCTAGTTTATGGAGTGAATATAGTGAATATTAATTCTAACTATCAATAGTGATAAAATAATTAATATTTTGACAAGAGATGGAATTTTGGTAGAAAAATAATAGAGCAAGAAAATAATTTTTCTTTCTCTCTTTTTCTCTTATGGCTGAAAATTAGAGGGCTCTTCTTCTCTCAAATTTTCGGCCATCATGGCCAACACTGCAATTAGATTGGATATATTGTACTCTTTTCTTTTATAAGACAATCTTATTAGAAATCATATTATTAAAAAGGCACGTTCTTTATATCTTGTGCTCATTAAATAAAGTCCTTAGACCAAATTTAGCTACGAGGCATGGTCGTTCATATGATGCAATCATGGAACATGGCTCTAAGGATTTGGTCTTAAATAAGTTTCGAGTCGAGGGTTTTTTGAGATGAGACATCAAATAGCCTAGTAAGACTCACATATACGATGCATGCTCGTAAGATGAGAATATCTCATTCCATTGGCATTAGCACAGAGACACAAGTGCATGTATTTGGGTGTTTATCACAGAACAAGTACACCAAACATGGCTTGTAGGAAATTCTTAGCTTGAGGCTTTACCTGTTGAAATAAGAATTTCTGTGTTGAGGTATGATGGTAGCCTTGTGTGAATCCTGTAGTACTTTGATATATATTCTGATTACATGACAATTATAAAAGGGGTATGTTGGGTATTGCACTGGTGTGCATGGAGGGTTGTCAGTAGCCAAAATAGAATTCGACTCTTGTCTTTTAATAAGAGAATCTCCTGTATTTTTATAGTTCATGATTTAAAGACCTTGGCCAAGGCAGGATAAATTTTGATTCATCAGGAATCATTGGAACTTGAAATAGGATCATATTTACTGAATCATTTAAGATTTTGACTTATAATCTATGCCCTATATTCAATCGGGAGGTTAGTTATCGGAAGGACCGTATATGTATAGGGCTGGCAACTAAAATAGGTTTACTGGCTATTTCACTTAAGACTAGTTTGCCATGATTACTTGGTAGATGTTTTCATGGATAGTGAGGTTTTTAGAATTAAGGAGTTAATTCCAAGCAGATTAATTAATTGGATTAAATAATCAGAATAATTGTTATTCATAAGTTGCAAATGTTATTAGCCCACTACTAACTTAGTTGTAACCTAAAGGGTCACATATAAATTTGGAGTGGAACATTTCTAATCTAGGAATTAATCCAAGTAGTTGGATTTATTTAATTAATGGAGATTAGTTTGGTGCTTAAATTAATTCCGTGGGTTGAATTAATTTTTCAAATAAGTAAAGAGATTATTTAATTGAACCTAGTAAGATTAGGAAGTCTAATTGGAGTGTAGTAATTAATTGATTGGATCAATTAATTGGAATTAGCTAAATTTGATTAGTTAGATTAATTAATAGACTTTATCAAAGTCTAAACCCAAAATTAAAGTGGCTTTTTATTTAAAGGCCCACTTTAATTATTAAAAGAAATTAAAAATAAGATAATAAGATTTTCTTATTGATTATCTTATAAAATTAATTAGAGATAATAGATGTCTATCTTAATTGCATTGGAAGGTCCAACACAATCAAGAAAAGAGAGAGGGGGCGATTTTCTAGCTTGTAGAAGTCCACTAAATTGGCCACATTCATTATATGAGGATATGTTCATTGAATTAATTATTTTTAGAGAGTTTGACTTTTCCAAAACAATTAATTTCAACACATGGAAATATGGAAAATGATGAAAATTATGGATAATTTTCAACTACCTATTTTTCTAGATATGGCCGAAAATTAGAGGGGATGTATCTATCCTAATTCTCGGCTACTTCAAAGGATTAGGGAAAGAAATTATTTTTCATCCTTAACACTTTTCTCTCTTCCAAAAACGTCTTTCAAGATAATCAAAAACTCTCTTTGATTATTCTATGTATTGAATTCTTCTTTCTACAAGTTGTATTAAGAATTAATATACACAAAAGCAGTCCAAAGTAGATTAGTAAAAGAATTAAAAATAACTAACGAGATTTTTAATTTTGCTTTCTAGTCCAAACTTGTGGTCTATCTTTAGAAAGGAGACATTTGGATCCCTTGTGTGACCTTTTTTAAAGAGTGATTGATAGCAATTGATTGCTATACAACCTACAACAACCAGAGTGTATCAAAGATAAAATTCAAGACTTTATTTACTCGTTTGTAAAACCATCAAAAACACGCAATCGTTAGACTAAATATGTGTCTACAAGAAGGTTAGTGGAAGGGCAGTTATGTTTGTTATGCTCTACGTTGATGACATCCTACTCATTGAAAATGATGTAGGGATGTTGTAGTCAACGATGACTTGGTTGTTTAAACAGTTTTCCATGATGGACTTGGGAGACGCATCTTTTATCCTATGGATAAAGATCTATAGAGATAGATATAGAAGGATGACCAGACTATCCCAGTCCAATTACATAGATAAAGTGCTAAAAATGTTTAGCATAGAGGAATCCAAACAAAGATTCCTGCCTGTGAGTCATGGAGTTTCACTCTCTAAAGCTATGTCTCCTAAAACACTTGAAGAGAGAGAAGGATGACTCGCATACTTTATGTGTATGTAACAGAGAGTATATTGTATGCAACATTGCATATAAGGCCTGATATCGCACATGATATCGGTCCAGTCCATGGGAAGAACACTGGAAAGCCACTAATATGATCCTCAAGTACTTAAGAAGGACCAATGATATCTTTTTGATATATGGTAATGAAGAACTAAAACTGAAGGGATATATAGACTCTAGTTTTCAGTTCGATAGAGATAACTCAAAGTCCATGTCTAGATACAAATTCACCCTGTATGGTGGTGCAGTTAGTTGGAAAAGTTCCAAGCAAGATACGACCGTACACTCTGCTATAACTTTAAGGGTGTAAATTCAAGTGTAGGTTGTGTCAATTAATAAATTTCTCGTAAGTTCAAGGTTGATCCACAAATAAGTTATTTGAATATTTTAGGATTATATTTGTAAAATATCATTGGCTTTATGTGGTTTAGAATATAAAAAATAATATATGCTATAACTAAAAAAATAAAGTAATAAGAGCACCAAGAATTAGGAATTCGCTCTTGAGTTTTGGATAAAGAAATGATTATTTATTATTTTTACCTCTTTTAATTATCACTATCGGAATCTATACATAATGAAAGTTCCAATGGGAAGCTATTATCTTACAATTTGCAAATTATCTCTTAACACCAACACGTGTTTATGGGATCAAGTATTTATGTACACCTTTGTCTACAACAAATCAAGGTTTTGCATTAGCGGTAGGTATACTAAAACCAAATGTCTAGCTAAATGAACCCAAGTATTTGTTGTGACATTAGTGATACATAAATCAAGAATCACCACAAAACAAGTATGGTTTAGATAAAAAATTAAAATAATAATACAACATACTTAAATATTTTCTACCTTCATAACCATTTATCTTCCTCCATCAAGAGGTTCACTCTTTCTCCTTAGCAAAATAAAATTAAAAAAGACATAATGAAAGCAGAAAAGACTAAAAATAGAAGAGAAACTAGAAAATACATTTCTATTACTAATAGAAGACTTAGCCTAAAGAAAAGACAATAATAGAACTTTCCTTTCCCCTCTACTTCCCCACCCACTCTTACAAGCTTAATACATCTATTTATAGTGCTTGGAGTATGCTAGAGGCCAAACATATAAAAAAACAGTTAAACAATCAAGTGGGATACCAGTTGTTAAGAGTTGGTAAGTTGTTACACCAAATCCTCTAAATTTTTGCTACCCAATTTAATTGAATTTTCAGGCCGAATACATCTAGATTTTAATGATGGGTAAAGAATTAAAGTTGTATATATTTATTTTTTGATATATTGTCATATGTCATTTGTCAAATTTGGCTGCAGGATTAGGGAGATATGGTTAACTTACAGGATTATGTTCAAGAGTCTTCATTTAACATCTACAGCGCATTACAACATATTTATTAACTATTTTGAAATATTTTTTCACCATCTTGTCTTCAACAAACTTGTTTATCTACATCTCTTGTATAAAATATCCAAATGTCAGCCCAAAAACAATTTTGGTTTAACAGATATAACCCAATTGTTAAATAAGCTAGGACTGTGCTTATTCTAATTTGAAATTATGGTGATCCATTTTGCTCAACTACTTGTAATCCAACTTCTTTGTTCCTTACACGTTTAGTATGAAATCCAAAGTCTGTATGAACTTGTAGATGAATGGATTATCAATCCATAACCTTAAGAATTAACCCAAAACTATTTCAGAATCAAAAGTTACGCCAGTTTCTCTAAAACCTGTAAAAAAAAGTTTAAACTTTTTAATCTCATTTTTTTTATGTTGATTTCCCATTTTATTCCTAAAACACAAAAATGCTTTAATTGAGAGTTTTAATGACAATATCAAAGTGAAAATAATAATATCAATTTTAATTAATTGTACACTTTTAAATGTTCATCATACCCCCAAACCACCTTATTACTAGTCCCTAGTAATTATAGCGTAATAAAATATAATACAAATAAAAAGGAACATGGCTTGATGATTAGAATTATAAAGAAATCAGTAAAATAGTCTAACAATCACAAACAATCATTTATTAAAGATCACGAATGCTATCGAGATTTTCTTTTTTTAAGAATTTCAAAAGATGTTGTGCGTATGTGCACTAAACCAACATTTTATTCCATAGACCAAGATATATATAACTTCAAAATCAATCATGAAAAAGCCTCAACTGCATATCCTTACAGACAAGTGTTTGCCATTTAAGTTAATAAGGTGTTCACTCATGGAATTGGAAAATAGTTAAAATACTCAAAGAAATAGTTTAAATGATTTAGGACAAGCATTTAAACTAAAATTGAACATAAGATAGGTAGTCATAAAATTTGAAATACCTAGTTTGTCAATATGCCACAAAATTTCATTGGTTAACTTGAAAATAAAATGGTGAATTTTTATTTATTTATTTGTTTTGTTTTGTTTTTATTTTTTTTGTTATTTGTTTTGTTACTTTTTTTATATACAACATGACTCGCATGATGACAGAAGATCAAAAGAAGAATTTATAATTATACGCACATTACTAGATACAAAACAAAATATTTCAATAGAAATAGATAACTATACAGGTTTACCCAATTCATTTCTCCACATGCAAGGTAGACATAACTAAGCATCTCAAATTGCAACAAAATCAATTCAAATGATCAATTAAAATTTAGAATGCTTGTTTTCTCAAACTCTCCACTTATTTACAAAAGATGTGTGAATATTAAAAAGTAAACACTTTACCATGGTTAGAAATTTTAATTATATATATCACAATCAATCTTTCCATAAGGCTTAGGATGTGCATAAGATTTTTTTTTTTCAAGATAGTACCATTAGACTCTAACAAAAAGAGGATTGACCATCATGATTGTTGCAGTTTCAAAATTTGAGCTTGTAGAAGATTCGAGCATCATACTTGAATTCAACAACTCTTTCTCTATAACTTTTGTTTTTTGCTTTTCCCCCAATTTGACTGACAATATTAAATCCCTATAATCTCTTGCCCCTTCATGCTTGTGTTTGGGAGTGGCCACTTTATAGCTTGCCAACACACCATCTTGTCTTGCTTCCTTATGATTGTGTTTTGGAGTGGTGACTTTATGATTTGGTAACACAACATCTTATCTTGCCTCATTATACTTGTGTTTTGGAGTGGGGACTTCATGACTTGGCATAAGAAATTTGACATTTATGAAATTAGAGTGATTGTTCTTCATCTCATTAATTTACTTATAATATTTTTATTCAAATAAGTATTAGTTTAATTTTTTTGTAAATGAATAATAGAAAAAGAAATAAAATACATGTATTTACATATTTCGTTAATACTTTTTAAAGTGAAGTGACAAAGTGAGAAACTGTACAAAATTTGGGTGTCAAATTGCGATGACATTAAAATAAATTTAACGATTTTGTCCTTCAGAATCTCTCGTAGTGCACTCAATGAAATATCGACAGAATATTCTATCGAAATTGAATCATATTTAGGAACATATAAAAATTATGTAATCTAGATGGTAAAGTAAAATAAAAAAAAAATAGGTAACTAAGTGTAAAAATATGAATAGTTCATATGGCAAATTTTTTTTTCCCTCACAAAAATCCTCTAAAGTTTGGTCTAATAACAAAGAATATTCTTTTAAGTTTCAAAATTATATTAAAAAAAATATTTCTATCTTACCAATTGCACTTATTAATAGCACCTGACATCTATCGATGTCGCAGCATTGCCTCAGGGTATAAATATGTTACAATAAAAATGCCTGATGGCTAATTTAAATTCTTTATATCTCAGGGGATGTAATAGTCACATAATTATCTTCACTCTAAAAAGGCTAGATATAGTTTAACTATGAGTTTATTAGTTTTACAAATAATGTTTATACTTTTACGTAAATTTAGACAAAAACTAATACATTTTAAATAATAACTCTTTTTATAATCATTATTCTTTTGTTAGTATTCAAACTGAATTTCTAAAAAAATTAAAAAATATAAATATATTTGAATTTTTTTTCTCTAAAAGGTAAAGTAATTATATAAAAATTTAGTATAAAAATAATAGTTTTTCAATCCTTTATCGTAAATTTAAATAAATATTTAAGTGTTTATAGAATTTTTTATTTAAAAACTATGAAACACATCTATAATTCAAACTTTAAATAAAACAAAACTTGAAAATAGTTTAGATAACATAATTTAAATTATTGTAAATTAGTTTTATGAATTTAAATACATGCTTAAACGTCAATATAAATTACTTGTTACAAAATCTATTAACATATTTAAATGTCAACAGAATTTATATCTATGTACGGAATTGTAATATTCTTTAAATAAATAAACTAGAAAAGTAATTAGACGATATATTCAAATTATCCCAATCCCCCACCTCCAACTGCTGGCCGCCATCTCTAGGCCACCCTAAACCGCCTCACCACAACCAGCGTCGCCCATATTTCCCAACACCATCCCTGCTACCCACCCCACCCCAAAATCAACGAAGTTTAATTTTTATATCGTTTCTTTATACTTTTAAAAAGTAAAATTATGAATAATTGGATGATGAATGATGATGGGATCAGTAGTTTATATTTATTTTGAAAGAATGAGACATGAGGGGCAAAATCGTTCGTTCATTTTATTTAGTTTTCCATTTTTCCTTTGTATTCAACGTAACAGTCCGGGTAAAAGGGATTTCTGACAAATGTTAACTTCTCCAATATCTGTTATAGAGCATTTACAATTTTGAAACTTAAACTTTTTGTTATTGATCCAAACCTCAAAGGGATTTCGTAATTAACCCTTGACACTTGTAATCCTAATTAAATTTTGAGGAAACACAAAAGGCAGAAAAATAGTTGTTAAAAGATTAAAAAAAAATTAGAAAATCTTGCACCATTGAGTCCAACGTTGGTCTATATGATATCAGCATCACAAGTCAAAAACACAAGTTGGGAGACACTATGGGTCAGCAGTAGAGCTCTCAATTAAGTTGAGCAAGCCAATTTTTTTGGATCTAGGACAATACAAAACGATCACGAACATGTAGAGAAATAAAGAATTAAGAATCAGAAAGGGCTTCTCTGGCCGCCAAAATTATAGGGTTGCAAGTCCTCACCATCTTCACAATTGGAATCTGCAAACTGATCAAAGAACGTGTCAAGATACCATGGACATTTTTCATTCCAATCACCCTTGGTAGCATGAGCTCGCCACTGTTGGTCTGCTATCATGTCAGGGGATAGTCCCCATTCTTGCATTTCTTCATCAGTATGATGTACTGCTAGACTGTATTCTCCCCCAATACCTAGCTGCATCACTCGAAACTCACAATTCCCAAGGTTATTCAAATACTCAAATTGCTCGACAGTCCATTTAAACCACTTCATAAGAAAAAACACGAATTGCAAGTCCATGTGATATGATTATAAGATTAAGGTCATCAGATGGATCATGGTGAAGCCTGTTCATATCTATATCCCTCCATAAAGATTCAAGAAAACCTGCACATCACAAGACATTCTTGAATATTCACATTTTACTCTTCAATTGCTGACAAAAACATATCATTTCAGCAGACTATCACAATTTACTGTAAAAATGTACAAATATATGCACATACACAGCAATGATAAATAGATTATGACAGAAAAGGCAATTATTTTTTCAGCGATTCACTTAAAATATGTCATGGAAGGGCCTTCAATATCCTTTCAACAATCACCTTAAATTCAGGAATTTCGATGCATTTTTTATCCTTCCCCTTTCCTCTGGGGAGCAGGGTGGGTTGGGGGCTGGTGGTTTAAGGAGAATCAGGAGATTGCTGGAAGCACAGTAAGGGTGAGACGACACTTAAATGGACAGCAAAACAGAAATGTTGCAGTGCCTACATTTTGTCTATGACTTAACTTTCTGATCTAGCATACCCTTATGAATAGAATTATTTCATCAATTTTTGAATATCCATGAGG